>OX578143.1:120017889-120617889 GCA_951213105.1 Amaurobius ferox | reverse complement strand
CAGTAAGTACAATTTTGTAGTAGTACTTAAGTTTTTTCTTTTTCAACACAACTGTTTAAGCTTAAACAAATAGTTTATATAAATTCTACAAATACACACACGCATTATATGTATGTTTAGAACTGTTAACTATACTTGACAAACATCTAACCTGTAGTGAAGTAGAAGGTATGAGATTTATTTTTCCACCGAAAGAAATAATGTAAAATAGAAGTTAATAAAAATCATTTTCAAACCAGATTTCTTTAATATTTCAACTGCAAAGCGAATAGAAAGATTAAATAAAACAGATTTAAGGTAAAATTTAAGTATTTCTTACATATAATGGGAAGTGAAATATTTGTATTCATTCCCGTACATGGCAAAATTAGTTGGTTTGAACTTGGCGAGAAATAGTCATGTGGAAAACATATGCAGGAAACCACAATCGCTTTTGCAAAAGCTAAAATCTATTTTTCATTTCCAGTCAAACTTTCTATTTTAAAAACTATTAAAGATAGAATCAAAATTTAAACGGATTTGAAAATTTCACCCGAAATACATACAAGACATGATAAAAATATATTTTGAATTAAAAAAATAAATAATATAAATTTATTTTCACTTTATTAATATCAACAGATAAGTTTCATTACAGAAGGTTTTTTTCTTTTACATGCCAAGCCAAATCTCAGATCGTTTATTCTATTATCCAGTTTAGTTTTGATTTGTGATTTGATATTCTACGTTTATTTACCCAACATTTCCCACAATTCAGTCTGCGAAACAAGCTTTTTCAAGTGGTTCATTAACTGGAATGAAAGCCTCATCAGCAAAAGTGTCCAGATTTATTTTATACTCTGAAAGCAACAATTGTTTTGTGTTAAACGCTTGAGAAATGTTTCAAGCCAAAAAATATGCCTGGAGAATATCACAGGGAAATGAATGGTGAATCGTATGAAACGATAAAACTTCTTTCGAATCTATATAATAAAAGGCAATGTCTGTGTGTGTGTGTGTGTGTCTTATACACTATACGTTTCGCGACCGCGCGTCGGAGAGTTATGAAATTTGGCAATCGGAGACCCTGGGGGGTGGGAAGGGGACACGTGAAAACCGATTTTCAAAATTCTAATTATTTTTTTATTTATTTAATGTTTTATGCGATTTCGACCTTTTTTTGATCTTTTTGCCCTTTTTTCTCCTCGATCCAGACATCGTAGAAAAAAACAAATCACACCATCGGAAAGAGCAGAAAATTTCGAGTAAAAATATATCAATTTCAAATCTCAGAGATAAATTCTAATATTTTTTTATGATTTTAAAGCAAAAGTCACTTTTGACTCAAAAAAACGATTTTTGGTTTTTAAATTCTCGCATAGTAAAAAGTACTCATAATTTCGACTAATAATTTACATTTTTAGAAAGCTGAAATATCTGGCATTCTTACAAGTCTAATCTGGTCCAGAAATAATGAAAATTGCCTTCAGGATCGCAATTTTAAAGACGTCATGATTTTAAATTTCTCGGCGTTCCGTTCGTTTCTCCCCCGCTGAAGCAGGGAAGGTGGTGGGTGGGGACGTCAAGGTGGAGGTGACGTCACGGTTCTGTATATGCATAGCGATGCTTTGCTCTATATAAATTATTATATTTATATTTTAAATGATGGGACGATCTGGATTTTTTTAAATGTATATTTTAACTTTTGGATATTTTAAATGGATATTTTAATTTTATGGATATTTTAAATGATGGAACAATGAAACAATGGAATGAGGATGATGGAATTAAGCATATGGTCATTTTAAATTGCAAATTAGCGCGCGGGAAGTTAGCGGTAGGCCCGGGTTCGATTCCCGCCACTGCCAAAACTGCCGCCGTGTTTACGTGGAATACGATCACGTTAAATATGTGGGTCCGTAAGTCCTTCCGAGAGGTTGGTGGTAGGGGAAGGAGGATACGGCCCCTGTGGATGCCTCCCCCACTGGGTTCCCGTCTAAATTGGGTGAATATGTAGAAAGTTATGGAGATTGTCGCGGAGGGCGCGGCAGCCCAGTGGTTAGCGCGCGGGAATTGCACTCAGTAGGCCCGGGTTCGATTCCCGCCACTGCCAAAACTTACGCCACGTTCACGCAGAGTACGATCACGTTAAACATGTGGGTTCGTGAGTCCTTCCGAGAGGTTGGTGGTAGGGGAAGGAGGGTACGGTCTAAATTGGGTGAATAAAAAGAAAGTTATGGAGATTGTCGCGGAGGGCGAAGTAGCCCAGTGGTTAGCGCGCGGGAATTGCACGCGGTAGGCCCGGGTTCGATTTCCGCCACTGACATGGAGTACGATCACGTTAAACATATGGGTCGGTATGTTTTTCCGAGAGGTTGGTGGTAGGGGAAGGAGGGTACGTTCCCTGTGGATGCCTCCCCCACTGGGTTCCGGTCTAAATTGGGTGGCACATCCTGGCCATCCAACCAGTTACCAGGCCCGGGTTCGATTCCCAAAATTGCCGCCGTGTTTACGCGGAGTACGAGCACGTTAAACATGTGGGTCCGTGAGTCCTTCCGAGAAGTTGGTGGTAGGGGAAGGAGGGTACGGTCTAAATTGGATGAATAAAAAGAAAGTTATGGAGATTGTTGCGTAGGGCAAAGTAGCCCAATGGTTAGCGCGCGGAAATTGCACTCGGTAGGCCCGGGTTCGATTCCCAAAATTGCCGCCGTGTTTACGCGGAGTACGATCACGTTAAACATGTGGGTCTGTAAGTCCTTCCGAGAGGTTGGTGGTAGGGGAAGAAGGGTACGGTCCCTGTGGATGCTTCTCCCACTTGGTTCCGGTCTAAATTGGGTGAATAAAAAATAAGTTATGAAGAATATCGCGGAGGGTGAAGTACCCCAGTGGTTAGTGCGCGGGATTTGCACTTGGTAGGCCCGGGTTCGATTCCCAAAATTGCCGAATAAAAATAAAGTTATGGAGATTGTCGCGGATGGCACGGTAGCCCAGTGGTTAGCGTGCGGGAATTTCACTTGGTAGGCCCGGGTTCGATTCCCGCCATTGCCAAAACTGCAGCCGTGTTCACGAGGAGTACGATCACGTTAAACGTGTGGGACTGCAAGTCCTTCCGAGAGGTTTGTGGTAGGGGAAGTAGGGGAAGTAGCCCAATGGTTAGCGCGCGTTAATTGCACTCGGTAGGCCCGGGTTCGATTCCCAAAATTGCCGCCGTGTTTACGCGGAGTACGAGCACGTTAAACATGTGGGTCCGTGAGTCCTTCCGAGAAGTTGGTGGTAGGGGAAGGAGGGTACGGTCTAAATTGGATGAATAAAAAGAAAGTTATGGAGATTGTCGCGTAGGGCAAAGTAGCCCAATGGTTAGCGCGCGGAAATTGCACTCGGTAGGCCCGGGTTCGATTCCCAAAATTGCCGCCGTGTTTACGCGGAGTACGATCACGTTAAACATGTGGGTCTGTAAGTCCTTCCGAGAGGTTGGTGGTAGGGGAAGAAGGGTACGGTCCCTGTGGATGCTTCTCCCACTTGGTTCCGGTCTAAATTGGGTGAATAAAAAGAAAGTTATGAAGAATATCGCGGAGGGTGAAGTACCCCAGTGGTTAGTGCGCGGGATTTGCACTTGGTAGGCCCGGGTTCGATTCCCAAAATTGCCGAATAAAAATAAAGTTATGGAGATTGTCGCGGATGGCACGGTAGCCCAGTGGTTAGCGCGCGGGAATTTCACTCGGTAGGCCCGGGTTCGATTCCCGCCATTGCCAAAACTGCAGCCGTGTTCACGCGGAGTACGATCACGTTAAACGTGTGGGACTGCAAGTCCTTCCGAACGTTTTTTGACATTTTTGCCCTTTTTTCTCCACGATCCAGACGTTGTAGAAAAAAACAAATCACACCATCGGAAAGAGCAGAGAATTTCGAGTAAAAATATATCAATTTCAACTCTCAATTTCGATTTCTAATATTTTTTAAAGATTTTAAAACAAAAGTCACTTTTGGCTCAAAAAAACGATTTTTGGTTTTTAAATTCTCGCATAGTGAAAAGTACTCATAATTTCGACTAATAATTTACATTTTTAGAAAGCTGAAATATCTGGCATTCTTACAAGTCTAATTTGGTCCAGAAATAATGAAAATTGCCTTCAGGATCGCAATTTTAAAGACGCCATGATTTTAAATTTGTCGGCTACCGGCTCAGTTCTTCAACGGCATTTTCCCCCCATCCGCAGTAGTTTCTTCCCCGTCTCCATGGAGACCGCGCTTTCGGTTTTAAATGAATTACGAGCATAAGTGTTGTATACATCGGGCGAAATTATTATATTTATATGATATTTTAAATGGATATTTTAAATAATTTAAATGATTGAATTATGGTGGTTTGAATTGTGGTGATGTATTTGAAATTATTATATTTATGGATTGGTGGAACGATATGGATGATTTTTTGATTTTAAATGGATATTTTAATTTATGGATATTTTAATTTATAGATATTTTAAATGGATATTTTAATTTTATGGCTATTTTAAATGATGGAACGAGGATGGTGGAATTAAGAGCCTAGCATATGGTCATTATAAATTTAAATTAGCGCGCGGGAAGTTAGCGCGCGAGAATTGCACTCGGTAGACCTGGGTTCGATTCCCGCCACTGATGCGGAGTACGATCACCTTAAACATATGGGTCGATAATTCCTTCCGAGAGGTTGGTGGCAGGGAAAGGAGGGTACGGTCTCTGTGGATGCCTCCCCCACTGGGTCCTGGTCCAAATTGGGTGAATAAAAAGAAAGTTATGGAGATTGTCGCGGAGGGCGCGGTAGCCCAGTGGTTAGCGTGCGGGAATTTCACTCGGTAGGCCCGGGTTCGATTCCCTCCACTGACAAAACTGCTGCCGTGTTCACGCGGAGTACGATCACGTTAAACATGTGGGTCCGTAAGTCCTTCCGAGAGGTTCGTGGTAGAGGAAGGAGGGTACGGACCCTGTGGATGACTTTCCCACTGGGTTCCGGTCTAAATTGGGTGAATAAAAAGAAGGTTATGGAGATTGTCGCGGAGAGCGCGGTAGCCCAGTGGTTAGCGCGCGGGATTTGCACTAGGTAGGTCCGGGTTCGATTCCCGCCATTGCCAAAACTGCCGCCGTGTTCAGGCGGAGTACGATCACGTTAAACATGCGGGACCGTAAGTCCTTCCGAGAGGTTGGTGGTAGGGGAAGGAGGGTACGGTCCCTGTGGATACCTCCCCCACTGAGTTCCTGTTTAAATTGGGTGGCACTTCCTGGCCCTCCAAACAGTTACCTTACACTTTACTGGTAGGTCGCGCCAGCGAGTGTGCCACGGTTAGAATTTGCCACGGTCAGAATTTTCAAGGGTAGCGAACAGGCTGGTCGCCAAAGGCGGCTAGTATCAAATAAAACAATGTGATCGTTATTGACAATGCTCCTTATCATAATGTACATTTCAAAGATATCTACAAGAAAACAGATATATAAACATAGTTGAACAGTAAAAACATCACAAAAATAAATTATACTATAAAAGAAAATAACATACTAAATTTGGACGTTATGGCTGCTCTGATTCTCAAGTTATTCCCTAAAATGTAGTACATTAATATGCCTCATGCAGAATGAGCTAGCCCGATAAGGTTCAAGATGAAACTAAAATGTATCGCAAAAGATAACATACCAAATTTCATATTAGTACTATGAGTAATGAATGAATATAGTTAACATGAATTCTAAGAATCCTTGAATTGACATTAGAATACGATTCATTTATGTTAATTTTATCATTTTTCTTAATTTTATATCTACATGAGTTTATATTCGCATTCTTCAGAAAATGTAATTCTATTAAATTTGTATGCATATAATCAATCATACTTTAGGAATATTGTGCGAATAAAAAATTTCTTTTACGATAATGCTCTGTCGCCAAAATTCACATCAGATGTTTGATCTGGCAACCCAATCACTGGTGATTGAGTGAAAAGTCTCTTATAGCCTTCACAGTGCTATAAGTTAGGTGCTCGCCGAGTATAGTCAGTAACCAGAGTATTTAGAACACAAAGTTTAAACATGAGTTCAAGCTGATCAAAAGTTCACTTGAGAAGATTCTGGTCTCAACTGAAGTTTCAGAAAAGTCTTTGCATTTGCTTCAAGAGTTTACATTGTAACTAGGATGTTTCAGGTTATAAGGAAGTCTCCAACCATGATACCATATGTTTTTTCTGCAAATTGTTTTTTTAGGGAACCCATTTCATATATATTTTTTTATATAGTGCCTTTTTGTGTGTGGACTACTTGTGCATAACTTTTAGCATAAGAGCAATTTTTAAAACAATGCTGTAGTATTAATAATTAGGATAAAATATTTGGAAAATAAACATTGAATTTCTTTTGATTTTTCACTAAAACTAAACAATGTAATCTTTTATATAAGGTTTTACAACCATTATTTTGATATTTTGTAATAATACCTTATGTAGTATATAGACTAATATGGTTTGTATGAATCATGTCTACAATATGCTTTATGGTTATGTTAATCTTTTGATATTCTTCAATAACTCAACTGATTTAGAAAATTTGTTGAAATATATTACTAAAATACACAAATTTTTTATCCTGTTAAGGTATTTTTTATGGAAGCCCAGAGTTCCACAGAGGACAGTTTGAATACTACTGTTTAAACAAACAAATAAAAAAACAGATGATCTAACAAATTCACAGTCCTGAATATATTGAAAAATAATAATATACCCACATTTTAAAGTCATATTCTTTAAATATGTATTGATAAAATTTATCTAAATTAGTTCCAAACTATTTTGCTATTTATCTATCTTACATATATACTATAAGTTTATTTAGCTAGCACTTTGTACCAACTTTACCAGTGTAGCTAAATAACTTTTCAGACTGAAGTATTACTTTTATCTTGAAAGTATGAAAGTACCTTGCTGAACTGCCCAAGGTAAGTATTTCAATTATCTATAATTGTGCTGCCACTTTTTCATTAAGTAATAACTAAACTTATATGATGTAAATACCAAATATGGCTGAACAGATACTGAATATTATTGCTCCTTTTCAATTAAGCTGTATAATTGAATGAGTAAAATAAGTGGAAATAAAATTAGGGCTTTAATTTAAAGTTTTTTAATTTTTCAATTGGTAAATTAAATACCCTTAATTGGCACATCACACATAATAAATATAGAAAAGTTAGTATTGAAATTTTCTAAGTAAACACATTTATTTTACTAACAAAATGACATGATCTTCTATCAATATATTTATATAAACATACTAACATTTATTAAATTGTTAGATTAAAATTGTCTTTACACTTTATTTTATTTCATACTACTTTTAACAGAAGTTCTTACTAAAATGTATAAGCTCTGAAAATTAATATTTTGTATATACACAATTTCGAATATAAACACAATATTCAGAAAGTACTCTACATTCATATTTCCTAATGGAACCTTGAGATGTTTTAGGTTAAGAGCTGCACAAATAGTAAAAGTATTGAACATTTCTTACTGGATATCAAACAAATGTTTTAATAACTGAACAGGTGGCAATTCTATTCTATTAGCTGGATATTTAATTTATTGCTTATTATTTGTTATAGTGAAAGTACATACTGATTTGCCATATATAAGAAATAAATCATTCTTTACTGATTAGACAGTATAAATATTTTTTATATTTGGTTGAAAATTATAATATAATTTTATTTTTCATTGTATTGCTTACAACTATTCAATTGATGGTTTGCATATAATTTTGCTAATATATTAGTAATTTATAAATTTCAAATGAAAAATAGATAGACCTGTTTATAATGACTTTTGAAATTTGTTGTTAAAGCCTGTGGATTCATTATAAAAAATAGTCAAGAATTGGCTTTCTAATGTAGGGTAATTTAATTTTCTTTATTTTCATAAATTTGTTATTTTTATCTTTATTATAAACAGATTGTATTTATAATTTTCTCTTTTGTATTTAAATAGTAATTCATTAAGTATATAAAAATATAGTTTTATGTAAATAACTTGCTTATATGTGTATAACTTACTTTTATATATATAACTTTCTACTAAAGATTTGTTATATTTTCATTGATCTCAATTATATTGCATTTAAGTGTTATCAGATATTATTTATATATATATATGTTATACTTTTTTTACTTTGTTATTTAAATGTGTTGTAAAATGCTAGTTACATATATTATAGAAGAAGCAAAAATTCATATGTATTATAAATTAAATAATTCATATAATTGCTACAATTCTGTTAGCCCAGTCTTGCAAATATCAGTGAATTATTTAGAAAAAATGGTTTTAATAGAATCTAGAAAAGTTTAGAAAATCCTTGGCAACATCACAATATTCCATAAGGCTTCTTTCATCCGGATTAGGTTATCTCACTGTCTTTTTAGATTTGAAGTTAAAAATTTTAAAATTGTTCCACTAAGACTCTTTCTACTTCAATTTTCTGCTACTTTTTAGTAATTTATTATTTTGCTTTATGTTGTTATATTAACATAACATTAAAAACTAAATTAACAACAGGGTTAGAAATTTCAGCTTAGAGTTCACTCACCAAAATGTTTTTCATTTGCTAGCACAATATAAATAACATTGAATAACACGTTCATAATTTCATATCATAAAAAAATAATTTCATTAAAATTTATCTGCAACTGCATAAAAATTAACTTAAATACACACATAACAGTGAAGTATTATGTATGCACAAATCATGGTATTTACATACACTGAAAATGATTTGTAAGAAAATAAAAAACATACCTAAAGTGGATAAGTATTTTTCTTTATTGACATATCTACCTTTATCAGTTGAAAAATGTCATTTATCAATGACCAATTCAGGATTAAAATTATCCCAATATGGACCATAAGTAATTAGATATAACTAAAAGGATATTCATTGTGTTAGTTTTTAGTAATCTATTACTTTACAAGGTTTTTATACGATTAAAAAACAGCTGAAACCATGCTCACAAAAAGAAGTGCTTTGGGGGGGGGGGGGGGGGGGTTAAGCAGGGAAAAAAAGAACAAAAAATTTAAGTCTCTTTATTTTGTTAGACTCCTAACAATGTTTCATTGAAATTTACCGAGGACATAGTGAGTATATATGTTGCCCATTCCACTAAAATAAAATCTATTCTGTCACTCCAGTCATCTGGATAAATATACTTGCACAACATTTTAATTTCTTTTATGCCGAAATTAAAAATTTTTGCCTTGCATGATCATTAAAAATATGTCATTGAAAATTTTAAGATTTTTACAAATGTTGTAGTTTTATTTAAGATGGGGGGGGGGGGGGGAGGAATGTAATACACAGATTTTTCTACTCTCCAGATGAAAAATAATACTCGCCATTTGTGAGCTGTTAAATGGAAATTTCATACCTTTATAACAATGTACATATGTACACTTTAAAAATATTAAGCATTGAACTGTAATATTTTAACTTGAATAAAAATAGGCCAGACTTTTCCAGTTTTCAAAATTAACATAAAATTACAAAAATTGAAGTATAATCAGAAAGTCATAACATTTCGAAAAATAAATAAATTTTTGAAAATTGGAAAGTAAAATTAAAACTAAGAATTTTTCCAAAATACATATCTGTAATTACTCGTAAATAAATTTTCATACTTGTTTTACCATTTGGCTGTTTTTATATAGATAAGAAACACTGATAAAATTAATACTGTAATTTGCAGAAGAAGGGACTTGGTGAAGAAAAGTTATAATAAAATATAAAAAATCTGATGTGAGCAGCAGCGCAACTTTTTAAACAGACTTATTTTTTTTCTTCTCTATTTCCTTATTCAATTGAGTTTTATTATTCAAAATAAGATGTGATTGTTATTTGAAGTAGTTTAAATTTGCAGTTATAAAGAATTCATTTTTATTTGGTGACATAAGTACATTTAAATGATGCTGAAACTTCCTAAACTGAACATTATTCTAGCATAACGGGAGTATTCTTTTTTTCCAAATTTGTTCCAAAATCTAATCAGCACAGGGGTAATCATATATCATCAACTTAATGCTTTGCTGAGGCTGTCAAATTTCATGAAAATTGAATAGCTAATTTTTGAGCTAGAGTGGATGTACATTGATTGCATAGATATACACAAAATATATAAATCCATTGAAGATTCGAATTAGAATTTTTACCCTATACATGCACTATGAATTGTAGAGAAAGTAAAAAGCATTATGTATGTACTTTAGCTGCAGTTTTTCTAAATGCCATTCTTATGTGCTACTGTAAAAAACCAGATAATCCAAATTTGGTTGTGCATCTGGTTAGAAAGATTTATGAAAATGAATAATAATAAAAATCTAATGCTTTGTTTAGATTTGTTTTGGTAATAACCGAATAATTTATTTCTTTAAATTAGTAATAGCAAAGATTTCATTTCTTTGCTATTACTGGGCTATATATTGCTGCAGTACCATAAATGTAGAGCCATAACAACAAAAAAAAAAAAGTCCAAATACCTGACCACAACTGCACTATTTATATCACAGAACAAAATGAAAGATATCATTCGATAGGGATTAATGTCTTCTACAAATATTAATATTTAAAATTTGCGTAAGGGGCTATCTTCATAGTTTGGCACTAACTTTGAAATCTTCAAGGGCAACCTCTATTGATTATTACATATTTTGATTCACCAAAAACTTTCATACAGATTAAAAAAAAAAAATGGAAAATGGAAAAAGGCCCCAAATTGACAGAGAAAATCCTTAAAAACCATTAAGGATGCATCTGAAAATTAAACTCTGTAGCAGAAAGGACAAATTCCGATCTGATAATCCGATTCCACCAGTATGTAATCATCTGCTGCTTTCACATACATTTTGGTTTAGTGTTACACATAGATAATCGTTTTTGAAACATTGATGAGTTAGGTGTGGTGTTCAATCTTTTTTATAGATGGTTTTAAAAAATACCCAAGGTTTTCTTCCAATAACCTTGGGAATGGTCCACGATAAGTGTAATAATCATTGAATTTTGAATAAAATTTGATAACACACTCAATATTGCATGGATAAAACTGAAATTTTATCCGATGTTTTAAATGCAGCTGTGTCGAATAGTGTCAAAATTAACAGTTGTTTCTATTCATGATTTTTGTGAATATTAAATTAATAATAAATATTTCAAATATGCTTGAATATTAAAATTTATATGAATTTTGTTCAGGTTTTTAGTACAAAAGTATTCAAAAACAATTTTCTTGGTGATTTATCGCAAATATATAGCCCCAAAACTGTTAAACCCACTTAACATTAGAATCAGCAAATTTTAAACACTCGCAAATACATGAAAAATCCTTTAAAAATGGTAAACTTATTTTTAAATCCACTTGAAATTTTCTATAGAATCTGAATATGTAATGATCAATGGGATTTGTCCAAGATTTGGGACTTAGTGGCAAAATAATTATGAAGACGGCCCTTTAAGCAAATAAACGTTGATATTTGTAGATGACATTAATCCCTAATGAATGATATCTTCCGTTTTGCTCTGTGATAATGGTGCAATTGCATTTGAGTGTTTAATTTTTTTTAACTTTTTGATGGCTGTACATGGTAAAAAATTAACTTTTAAAGTATAGAACACCAACTTTCCCCCCCTGCAAATTATAATTAAATTATCAAAATTATTAATAATAAAAATATAATGCTTTTTAAAAATTGTTTTAGTAATGACTGAATGATTCTAGTTGCTTTAATTTGGCTCTGGTAACAACACAAACATGCAATCTTTGTATGGTGCAGTAAAAAATAAAAAATAACTTTTAAAAAGCAGCTTTACTTTTAGAAATTATGGTAATTAAATATTTTTGTAGAATATATTTCTTAGACTGTCTATACCATAGACAAATAACATTCCAAATTTTTAGAGCTTTATAAAACAATAATATTGCAATAAAAATCCATAGTATATTTCATACAGTAAGTTTAAATATTATGTAAATTGTAGCAATATAAAATCAAACATGTTTGTTCATAAAATTTCAATGCCTATGTTTATTTCATTGTAGTTCTTTATCTTGAACTTGCAGAGTTTTAAATATAAATTGTTCCTTCACTAGCATATCATTCCATAATAATTTAGTTTTGTTTGTATACTAAACTGATACTTTTGAATTATGAGCTTTAAATTCATACACATGTCAAAAATTAGATTGTTAGTGTGTTTTGCACAATATAATTTATTCTACTGTTACTTTATTTTGATTAAAAAATATAAACCAAATGTTTGATTGTTTTTTAAATACTCATTACATATACCATGCTGTCATGTAACATATACCATATCGTCATGCAACATATACCGTCTGAGTATATATGTGAAAATATAATTGAATGGCATGACTGATTGTATTGGTTACCCCAGATTTACAAAATGTCAGCATATAGCTTTGGGAACGCCCTCTATCAGCAGATTCTGTGATGATGAAGTTGGCCATTACAACTTCGTATCCAGTTTACGCTCAATAATCTAGTAATTTGAAGCCGGCTGCATCATAGTATACCTCACTATTGGTCACTACAAAAATTTGTAAAATTGTAGCACAGTTTTGCTTCCAGGAAGTTATTGAGTATTTAGTGAAGAATGTTAATATGCATGAAATAGGTCCCTGATTGCTGCACTGAGAATTTGATTTCACATAACTGGAATCCTATATTCAAGCTCATTTTTTACTAGCTAAATTTGTTAATCATGCTTCATTGTTGTATATGTATATGAAATGCAATTTAACATGTTGTATATGTATATGAAATGCAATTTAACATGTTAAGCATTATGCCAGAAATAAGCTAACTTATCCCAGGGGCAAATTTGTTTCAGTTTATCTTCAAACTTCTTGAAGTTAAGTACTTGCTGGAGAAGTCAATTGTTTCCTTGAACTAAAGATGTAACCACCATATCTAAATTTCATTGGTGTTCCCTCTCTTTGACATATGGTGCCAAAATGTAAAACATAAAATGATGACACATCTGAATTAGGGCTCAAAATAAGTTATGGAAAATGCTGTCAGCTATCTTAAAACCAATGTGAAATCATTGGTTCTAATGGCAGGCTTTACTGCAACAGTTTAGTATAACCCCGCTTATTTGAGGGAAATCGAAGATGCAAGTTTTGTCACAATTCTCCTGAACTAGTAAAAGCATATGTAAAACCCAAGCATTAATGTAATTTTAAAGAAATGTTGGTCATTCACATATTTATGCTACACAATAGTATCTTAACATCCGGGTTGGGTCTATGCTTTCATGGACTAGGCTAAATATGATCATGTGTTATGATGTGCAATCACTAGAGAGATCATAGTAGGTGTTAGGACTCTTGACATTCTATGCACAGTGGTACAGAAGGATCCCTTGTATTCTATCCAACATTAAGTCAAGTCCTGCTAGAATGTAGATGGTCAAAAATAAACCAAAAAACTTTATCTTTCCTACAAGGAATGGCAAAGCATGATAAAGTAATTTGGAGAGCCATAAAACCAGAGACCAAAATTAGCAAAATGTTTCATGCTATATTTTAACAAGGTTACAAATAAGATAAATGACATTTTGTAATTAGATTATAGTGGAACCTCAATTTTGTTTTTCTCTGTGGAAATGATTCAAAAACATTCGCTTTATTTAAAAAAAAAAAAAAAAAAAATCATTTTAAAAGCCTAAATAAAAATTTGTTGGCACCTCAGATTAGTTTATTACTTGCATCATCATCTGCATTATTAGCAATCCTGGATTGGGAGAACCCAAACCAGAGTATTTGTAATTGGAAGGGTGGGGTGGGGAGAGTTAAACCTACTTTGAACATACTATAAATATCGCTTATGAATGAGTTCTGCACCCAGTGCTCTAGAAGTATTTAACAGTGTAGTAAGCCTGATAAATAAACTTTCTCTCATATATGCTGTTGAAGTGAAATAAATATAATGTTTGAAACAAAGTTTAAGCAGCCTCTGGTAAAGAATAATTGAATTTATTTTAAAACTTTTGACCATAGCATATTTAAAATATTGCACTTGTATATTTCTACATAAAATGTATAAAAATTTGAAGGGAAAAAAAAGGTTAATATACTATGAGTAAAATAGTTTGGTAAACAAAGTATCATGAATATTTTGCATAGTTTCCGGTAAAGGGTAAGATATATACGAGTCTTCTGGCAGTATCATCCAACATCTGGAAAAAGGTAAATAGATTAAAGAAAATTGCACATATAGAATCCTAAATAACATTTAAAATAGCCATTTTCAACACACTTTGTGTGGGCCAAATGGCTAGTGGTCCCTAAATGTGATACATATACACTTAACCCTTTCGGGACGGCGGCATTCCGAAACTACCATGGCCCAAAGGACGAAGCGCTTCGTTTCCGAAATGTGCCCAAAAGACGGCTATTTTTTTGCGCTAAGCCTAACTCTTGAAAAAAATTCACTAAAAATCACCCGTTCAACACAGCATTCTACTTTTTTCAGGAAGAAAGGAAATACTTATTTTCTATTTGATGTATATTTTTTATACAAATTTTCTTTTATCAAAATATTAAAAATTTTAGTGTATATATGTTTTAGGTACAGATGGATAATTCTTTGGCATGTCCTTCCGATTTTTTAAAACTGTATCACATACATGCGTATTCTTAGACAACAAATACTTTGCAAGTACAGGAGAGGTAAAAAATTTATCCAAATACAAAGTATATCCTTTTCCTAAAAGTTCACTTAGAAATGTTTTCACAACGCGTTCTCCATACCCACCATCAGAGCTTGATAATCCTGTGTCCTTTCCAGTATACACAAGGAAATTCCATTTATGGCCTCATTCCGATTCTGACGATTTATATATTTTTATTCCATATCTGGACATTTTCGATGGGATATATTAACGAAATCCCAGCCTTCCTTTCCATGAGAACATAAATAACCTAATCATTTCATTGCCGCACATTCCTTTACCTCCACCCACTCAAAAAAAAAACCTCTCTTATATTCCTCTAATTCAACAACGAAATCAATAAAAGACAAAATCAGAACGAGACCCGGAACTCAATTATAAAATTGTTGATGCTACGAGAAGTGCTCTGTTTACTTTACAGAACCATGTGTTTCACCGCTCCAAATGGAGAAATAATTCATTGGATTCTCCTTGTGCCAAGGTCAAACATCTACAAAATACATTTAAGTTGCATCCAGGGGCATTTAGCGCCATCTAGTAGACAAATACATTTAAATTAAAACGTTCCACGTAGAAACACCAATACGTGGGCGTGCCATTCATCCTTGAATGCAAGTTCGCAGCTGGCACCTGGGCGTGCCGTTCGTCGCGAAAGGGTTAATAAAAGTTCCAAGTATCAAAACCTGTTTCAAATTTAGGCAGAAAAATGGTGCACATTTTATGAATTATTAACATAGAAATTACTGTACATAAAACAATATTTCATCACCAATGCCTTATTTTCAACATTTTCAGATATTTTAAGGCGGCAATAAATAAATTATATCATTATTTTTCAATAGATTTGAAGAATGTAAATTTATTTATAAATACATCAAAATACGCAATTTTTAGGTAATCTGATTCTTGCTTCATTGTATCCAAAAATGGAAGATTAGCATAATTCTATAGTTTGACAAAAATAGGAGTGTATATTTTCACATTCTAATAACAAAAGCATAAAAATTGAGATTTTTGATTCTGCTGAAAAAAAAGACTTCATTCTCCGATTAGCCAGTTGCTATGCACTGGGCATTGTAACTGACATCACAACCTGGCTATTACTGTGGAAGCAGTGATATATTTATCGTAAAAGCATTGTTGGGTTTCTGGGCAGACTATAAAAATAAAGAGACAGAGAAACAGCTGTTTATTTAAAATATATCCTTCCAACTTAAAAAAAAATATATGGTATTACAATATCATTAAAAATATTGTTCTAGAAAATGGCAAAGTCCTAATGAAGATTTGCTGAGAGAGTATTTAATGTCTTTAAAATTACTGTTTTTATGTGTGGTTTATACAGCAGTTAATTTTATCTCTAATTTAAAAAAGCAGGTGGGGTGCGACTATGCCTTTTGAAAAATTGAATGAATGAATTCAGTTAATTCCTGTTTTAAATCTTAGGCAGTGTGGGTGCATTTTCTAATCTATATAAATAAAATTGAAAATTTGTTTGTCCCATCATCACAGGAAAATGGCTGAACCGAATTTGATGAAATTTTGTGGGTAGCCTTGAAATAGTCCCACTTAAAATTTAGTTCTGGTTTCGAGTTTCTTCGACCAGTGGTTCTTGAGATATTAGTGAAAAACGGAACTTTCGTGTTTGTCTCATCATCATGGGAGAACGGTTGAACCGAATTTAATGAAATTTTGTGAGTAGCCTTGAAATAGCCTCCCTTAAATTTTATCCAAGTTTCGAGTTTCTAAGATCAGGGGTTGTTGAGCTATTAATGAAAAACTAAAGAGGTTCTACTCTCTAGCTCCTTGGTTCCTTCAAATTTAAAGGTTGGAAATCGTTTGTTTAGAACATAAAAGTGAATTAAAACTTTATCTTTGAGTTTGGTGGAAGATTTTGCATTAATTAGTCACATTCTGAAAACATTAATTGTTTGAAACCATGAATGTTTGAAACACTAATTTAAATAGAAAATCTATCACCATGGTTTATTTTTCACAAGCTTTTAATCAACAATGAAAAGTATTAAAGAAATCAAAATGGTTATTTAATTATTAAAATTTTATGAGGAAAATTCTATCTTATATCATGTTGCTCGGAAATGCAATTAAATTAAATGTGTTTGTTAATTTTTATTATTATTTTTTCGAATTAAATAATAAATAAATGGATATAAAAATATATCTTATAAATGAATGGTTTGATTTTTCTTTTAATTATATTAATTGCGGACTGCGTACATCACTTTAATTTATTTTGGCAAAGAGTTTTTAAGCTCATATATTGTGTTTAGCTAATAAACTCATATATTGTGTTTAGCCGATAAATTCATTTAGTCGATTGTTGAAACAGAAAAAGAGTAGAACTGGTATATCTTCTAATACAATTTTAGTGTTTTCATTTAGTATATGCAAACAAGATCAGTATATACAAACAGGATAAGGATGTTTTATTCAGATATGCAAATTCAGAGCTACGAACGTGTCAGGATATCGTTAACTTGGAAACTTTTTGTAAACGTTACCAAATTGACAGAAATGTTGCCAAATTGATAAAAACGATGCAAACCAATGAAATTTATTTTGTTTTGTTAGAAAAGAGTACTGAAATGATGTTTCATTAGCCGTTAGCATTTGTCTGCTAATCCAACCATCCTACTTAGTAACACATTTAGCGAATTTTTAGAAATGTAACCAAATTGATAAAAATATTTGTAAATCCATAAGCATATTTAACTTTACAAAATTGCACTAAATAAATGAAATGAATTGTGTTTTGGTAGGGGATAGTATGTGATGATGTTTCATCAATTTATCGCCAAGTGGGACTGTCAGTTCTACAGTCCCATTTGGCGATTTTTTAAATGTCTCCAAACTTTCCATAGAAATAGCATTATTCAGATATTTTATCCACCAATTTATTGAAGCAAATGATATCATGTCACTTAGCAACAGATTTAAATCCAATGTGTTTATGCTGCAGACGATTTTTATTAAATCTTTTCCTATTTGAATAATGAAGATATATATATAAAATAAATTTCATTGCCATTGCATTTTTGACTGTATAATATCAGTTATGGTCTTCAGGTTTAAACATTATTATTATTGATATTTTCGGAGATTATTGATTTAGAGATTATCAATATTTTCAAGTTATTATGCCATTGTTTTATTACAGCAAAAATTGCTGAAACTCATTATACGTTGTACGAGTTATCTTCTACAAATGCACAGGTATATCTTCTAATCTACGAGAATATAAGTAGTACAGGTATATTGGCATATATTTTGACATATATTGGAATCAAGTACAGCCTTCTGGTATGAAGATTACAGGGATTATTGATATTTTCAATTTAAGTCATCTGTTTTATTTTGACAAAGATTTTTTGAGACTCATATTGTAACACGGGTAATCTTTTACTAACACTCGGACATATCTTCTAATCTACAACATTAGAAGTAGTACAGGTATATACTTTCGCATATAATTTTAGCACTTTCATTTTGGCATATATTGGAATCAATTACTGCCTTCAGGTTTAAAGATTACAGGTTTATTGATATTTTCATTCATACATGTAATCTACTAATACAGGTTTATCTTCTAATATTCGTATATATAAGTAGTACAGGTCCCATACAATTTTAACACTTTTATTATATTTCATATATTGATTCAATTCCATATTTTTTGTAAATTTTCTTACAAAAGGGGCCAGGATGTTCTTCAGATCCGCCCATGAAGATTATTTTGTATAGCAAGAACAGAGATTTTTAAACTTCTTTTTAGGAGCATTATATTAAATATTTTAAATGAATATTTTGATTAAAAATGTCATTTAGTATACCATAGGAATTTGCACATGATTGTGAATTTTAAGTTTCTTTATATTATATACTCTGTACAAAGAATGGGTATGCTGCTAGTGTTTAATAAAATCGACTCTTAATTTCGAGCACAAAAACTGCACAGCTTCATATTTTAGTTACATTTGAATAAACATCAAATTGAGCCAGACGTATAATTAAATTTTTCTCAAACGTTCACTTGAATTGTAGTTCACATTTAGACATGCATTGTTCCATTTTTGTTGGAATGATTGCTCGGGCTCTCATCCTAAAAGAGGGTCATTTTGCCTCCGAAACTGGTTGATGCCCTTATATTTTCATTTTAAAGTGTGTTGCTAAAATTTTTATCCATAGAATTACAGAATATCATAAAATTATAATGGAAAAAATTATTTATGAGTTTTATATAAATCAGAATTTTCATATTTAAAATATGAAAAATTGCTACTAAGGCATATTCGGAAGTGGCCAGAAGCATAAATCCACCATTGAACATGACAGTAACTATTATTTTCAGTAAACATAATAAAAATTTTTGAATTTATGGAATAGAAAAAAATTACCTTTTAAGTACATCACCCAAAATCTTTTGAATTTCAAACTGATACTGCTGTGCCTTAAATGAGAAATACAATTAAATTTTAAAATGTTTCTATAATTATTAATTCACATGAAACATACAAGTACTGTAGAACCCAGCTGATAAAAATTAATTATAGCCTAGGCTTATTTTGAGGTTAAAAGAATGTAACAGGTAGGGATATTAGTGATGGGCATATTGATATGGCTTTATTGATGTATCGATATACGAATATTAACTTATGAAACATCAATATTTCAATTGATACACTTGTATACAATATTTACTTGGACCTGTGGATTGACAACTTTGCTATTTGCGATAAAAAAAGTTTTTTACATCTCATACAAGGCTTATATTTTATTATATTATACAAAAAAATTAATATAGTGTTAAAATAACTTTAGAAAAAATCTCATTTTATTTTTTAGTTATTGCAGGGAAAGTACCAGCTTTTTTATAAAGGAGAAAAAAAAATAGATATAATGAAAATTATAAAAATAAAATTTGTGGCTACAAATTTTAAAAAGTAGCTAAAGTAAAAGAGATCCCAGAACAAGACTTGTTATTGTGTATTGATATAATAGCTTTAGATATGTACGGTGAATATTAGTTTTTGTTAAAATATAAATGAAAAACATGCAAATTTTTGGCAACAAAATGAAAAATTACCCTACAATAACTATGCTAAATCGTTTTTAAAATATTTCTATTTTTCCTTAGAATTTTGGTGAGTTAATATTATTTAGAAATGAGTAAAGTTGCCAAACTTAAAAGGAAGATGTTTAAAAACTGCAATTTATGTTTGATGTCTTGATGACATTGACATGATACTATATCAATACAATGGGAAGCGATAATTGATGCAGTATATTACTACATCATTAAATGATGCATATCAGAATATCATTTTGATATACCACATAAGTTTGCTCATCACTAACTAATATGTACACTTATGCATAATATAATAAGGAGGAGTATGCACTCTTGTATACTTAATTTTTTGTGAACAGCAGCATTTCAGAACTACTGTGGCCCAAAGGACGGAGTGTTTTGCTTCTGAATTGTTCCTAAAGGACGAAGGACGGTGTATTTTTTGCATTAAGCTTAACTCCCAAAAAAAATTCACTAAACATCACTAATTCAACACAGCATTCTACTTTTTTTAGGAATAAAGGAAATACTTATTTTGCATTTGATGTATACATTCAATACAAATTATCTTTTATTTAAATAATTAAAAATGATTAATTAACTTGATTAAAATGGTTATTTGTTACACAGGATAAATATCTAAATGATTGTACTCAAAACTTTATATAGCTAATAGAGATTATGTACAAATTTATGGAAGAAAATAGCGTTGTTACTAATTAATACACGTTTTAAGTTTGATAGTCAAAACATGGATTTAAGCGCAGATCATCATTGCAATCTTTGTATTCACAAAAACTGTTTGTGCACTCATCAAAAATACCAAAGTTCCACGAATCTTCACTATCTGTATTACTTTCATAATTATCCAGTTCGATTACCATGCAAGTAAATTCTTCCATACATAGAAAACGTCTTGACCCAGGCATTCTTTTATCTGAAATAACCTAAAAATTCACTACTGCACATTCCTCTAAAACTCAAACTTGAAAGAAAATACTCTCTTACATTCCAATAATTCACCAATGCAATCATTAAACAAAAATCAAAACGAGAACCCATACTCAATTATAACATAGCAGAGTCTGTGAGAAATGATCTGCTTATTTATATTACAAAACCATGTTTTACTGTGCTAGATGAGATGAAGTGATGATTCATTGGGACCCCCGTATATCAAGGTTAAGTATTAGCAAAATACATTGCTAATGTTGGAATGGACCTTTAGCGCCATTTAGTATTTAAATAAATTTTTAAAAAATGTTCCATATGAAACAGCACATCAGTGTCCATTGTCTTTTAGGGTGCATATCTCCTCGACGTGAATGCCTGAGTATTGTCTTTGAACACAGTTTCGCAGTCAATGCATGGATGCATCTTCCATCCGCAAAGGGTTAAGTAAAGAACATAAGAATACAAGCTTGATGCTCTTGCATGCTTAAATGGTAAACTTGAAGAATAAAATAGATGTACTCTGCATGTTTAGTGACAAAATAAGTTCTGGTTAGCAGTTTATTATATCACTGTTGTAGTAACACCAATTATAGTGGTAGTAGAAACACTGATTCTAGTAGTGGATTTACTACAGTATTACATAGGTTGACAAGCTAATAGGTTGAAATAGGTCTAAAGTCCTAAGAGTTAATATAATATAAAATAACAATCTAAATAGAAGCTGTATGAACAAATAACCAAAGTCTATGTTAAGGAAAAAAAGCGGTATCCAACAATCCTGTAGACAGTGGAAGTAAATTTTCTCTTTCAAAATGATTTTTCCAAAGAAGCACAGCTCAGCAGACAAAGTTAATTAAATATATGGGTAATTCAGAATGTATATTAAATGTTTATTTTCATACTTTACAATTAATTTATATCAATGAAACTTATTCACTGTTGAAATTGTTTATTGAGACATTTTTAGACCTGATTTTCAATAGTGTTTTACAAATAATTAAAAAACGTGTTTTTTTTTAATTTTTGAGTCGCTAATAGTCTTTTATAGAAAATATAGGAGAAGAACTTTCATCAGACATTAACCATAATTTTAAGGAGCACAAATTGGCTAAGAAAAATACTGGACATAGATGGTACATAGCTACACCCATTTTACTAGTGTAGATAAAATATTCTAAATTAATTACCAAAAATATTCATTTTTAGGTTTAAAACTTTGTGACAAAAAGATAATGTCTGAAAATTTAAAGGTGGTTAGGGATTTACTTGGTTTCTTTACGTTACTTATAATTTTAAATGCTATATAATTGACAATATTAATGAAAACTTTAATTTTTATGAGGTTTGATAATTAAATGTGATGGTTTACAAGAAAAGGGTCCAGTTGATGATAATTTTACTGAGATAACATAGAGTATATAGCCATTATATTGACAATTATACCTTATCCAGTTTTCAGTGAATTTTGGTAGCCACATACTCCTCAAACACGGGAAATGTTTTCATTATGTTTTGCATGTTGCCAATTTGGAGAAATTAAATTTCTGTGGATTTTATGGCAAAGATGGTCATAGGAACTCAATTATTCAAGGAGCATAATCTTTTCTAAAGCAAAAATTATTAACATTAGCATAAGCTCTTACTCTATAAGTTTATATGTTATAGCCAATGTAGGCAGTGAACTTAAGAAATGAAATATTTAAAAATAAAATTAAAGTTAAATTTTCTATTTAGAAGTTAAATTTTCAAGCTTTTTTTTCTCTGTTTTAATGTTTTTGTTGGATTAATAATGCAAAATTTGTAAGATGAGTTGTACTTATTGTAAAGATATGGGGTTTAAAATGAAATGTGGTACTTAACCAGGTCCTAAAGTTAATTTGAAATTTTCTAGCAGCTGAACTTATTTTTCTTGTAAAATATCACAAATATAAAACATAGCTCCTGTGTAGCAACTAGCATCAGAGAAATATATATTTCAAAGTTTGTAGTTATACACTCAGAGTAGTATGCATCATCATGCTCATTTAGATTCTTGTTAGAACACGGTGCTGGTGCTGGTGCTTAACAAAGAGAATGATTCCAGCATTTGGAACACTCCCTTTAAGTTCTTCAAACTATGAGTTGTGTATTAATAAAATCTAACCTGTATAGCTCCAATTTTTCCAAGACGAACAAGACTTGCAGTGAGGGTTCGTAGAGAATTGAATAGAAACATTTCTCCAACTTTTAAAGCAGGGATATTAAGTGTGGCACAAACTACTGGAAATACAATAGCCTAACAAGAAATAAAATAAAACAAAAATTTCAAGATGTTTTACAAAATATTAGTAAAAATTTGTCTAGCTCTCACATAAGATTAGCCCCCAAACTGCATCACATAAATGCTATTTTAGTATAATGAGTCAGTTAGACCCCTGTACATGATACAAGAAGTTGAATTAATAAATTGAATCATCCACTTATTGTGTGGAAAATGGAAGTTGAATGGTACAACTTCTTGAATGAACCTTTGCAGCCATAAATATCATACAATGAACATCAGAATGCTTATTATGTATGATGTCATTATTTCTGTTTATGTTTTTTCACTGATCTTGTGCTTTGCTCATGCAAAAGATGCATCTTTGATTACTTTATGCATTTTTAATATATATATACTAATTGTCAAGTGTCCGTCTGTCCATCACGCTTTTTTTAGGTACTTTCCGAATAGATACAGACTTGCAATCTGGTACATAGTTCGTTAGTTCGATAAAAATCCCTGGAAAAATATATTTTCTAAAAATGTTCTGTAGGCGGGGTGCTCTACACCAAAATGTTCGAAAAGTGAAATGATGGAAAAACATGCTTTGCAATGAGATAGAGACTTCAAACTTGGTGTATGCATAAATCATTTGAAAGGAAGCAATTATTCAATTTCAGATTTCCTATATTTGCTACTTTAGGGTATATGCTGCACACCAAAATGTTCAATTTTCCAAGTAAATGAGAAACACCTCCATTAAAATGTGATAGAGGCTTGATATTTGGTATATGGGCCAATTATCTGATAAAAAATCCAAAAAGAATAGTTTTTCAAAGATGTTCATTTAAAAGAAAAACATTCGAAAGGTGAAATGAGCAACTTCAAATTTTGTGTATGGGTATATAGTTCGAAAAGGAGAAAGGCTGCAATTTCAATTTTCCAATATTTTCTACTTTAAAGGGTGCCGCATATCAAAATGTTCGATTTTCCGAATAAATGAGAAACATTAGCTATAAAATGTGATAGAGGTTTGAAATTTGGTACATGGGCTAATCATTTTATAATAAAAGCCAAAAAGAATAGAGTTTTTCAAAAACATTCATTTACAGGGGTGGGTACTCCACACAAAAACGTTCGAAATATGAAATGATAGAAAAACATACTTCATGATGAGATAGACATTAAATTTGATGTAATTGTAGATAGTTGAAAAGAAGAAAGTGTACAATTTCAGTTTCCTATAATTTTATACTTTAAGGGTGCTATATGCTAAAATGTTCGATTTGCTGAATAAATTAAATACCTAGTCTGAAATGAGACAGATATTTGGAATTTGGTGCATGGGTGAACAATATAAAAAGGACTACGAGAAAAAAAATCGAATAATTCAAAAATTAACTTTATTCGAGGACTGCTTATTTTGAGACTGTTGATTTTCAATGAGTATTCAGCTAGTTAAATTAAATTAGAGTATTTAATTTTAACTTTTTTCTTTCCAAAATTGTTTTTACTTTCTCTCTAATTTTACAGAAAGAGCTCAAAGTTAAATTAAAATTTCTTTTATTGAAATTTAACTTTGTTTGCAATTAATGCCAAAAGATAGGTATTAATTATTATAAGCTAAACAATTTTACTTTATAAATTTATGATTATTTGTTTACATAACTCATACATAGATAGAGCCACTTGTATTGAATTAGTGAAACAGTTCCTTCAATAGATCACCTTGAGTAAATTGAAATTTCAGTGGGCAAAACTTGAATGGTCAACTTCTTGTATCGTGTGTACAGGCCCTTTAAAGTAAAGAAAAACTTTAAATTCCACCAAAATTTTTTTATATTTAAAAAAAGTTTTAATGCCCAATTTAAAATTTGTCTAGTATGAAGAAAAAATCTGATGTGGGCAGCACATGACTTTCCCTGAAGACTTATATTAACGTTCTCTTTATGTTAATTAAATTTATTTCACTTTTAATTCAATTTTCGTTGTCATTCGGTAACCAGGCTTATTTTCAAAGGTGGGTAGAGAAAGTACGAAAAACTAAAATATCTCGAGAACGGCTAGTCCTAGTGTAATGGGGTTGGTCTTATTCTTTTCGTCGTTAAAAATTACGTATTAAACGAGCATTTAATGGATATATTTGAGTATACCTAGTTCTTTAGTTTAGATTTTGACGATTTTTGCGGGCCATTTTGCAAAAAAAGGCAGATTATTTTTTTCCGAATAGTACCAAAATGTAATCAGCACTAGGGTAACCCACAAGTGACTCATCTACCGAATTTTGTGAAATTCGGTCCATTAGTTTTTCAGTTAGAGTGGAAACAAGCTTTTGCGGGCCATTTCGCAAAAAAAGGCGGGTTCTTTTATCCCAAATCGTACCCAAAACTAATCAGCACCAGATTCGCCCACAAGTGACTTACCTACTAAATTTTATGAAATTCGGTTCATTAGTTTTTTAGTTAGAGTGGATACAAAATCTGCACAGACAGACACACAGACGTCACGCTAAAAATGGTTTTTTCGTATTCTAGAGGTCTCGAAACGTGTAGATCCGTCGAAAACTCGAGTTGTGATTTTCGGCATGATTCCAATACTTTTCCTATACATTACCATGTATTGCAGGGAAAGTAAAAATGGAAAACACCTTTCTGCGTTTATGCAAAAATAAAATTTCTTGTGGGATTAGTTTACTTCTGAACTGTTTAACTTTTGCTTTAAAAAATTGAAGTAAAAATTTTATTCAGCATTTTGTAATTTTGTATCAAATCAGTTCATTTTGATGTGACAACCCAATGGGTTCCTATTCTTAAGGGGAGGTTTTGACCACCAATTCTTTCCCTGACAATACCACTGTCAATCAAACAAGTGAAGATTAGTCAAGATTTAGCTTCAGTCAATAAGTGTCAAGTAATTAATTATATTGAAGCAAATTAAATGGATATTTTAACTCAAAATAAAGTAAATACAGATGGTATTATTATGGCACAGTAGCCTCTTGCTAATCTGGCCTCCTCCGATGTGACACAAAAAAGACGGGATTCCTCCTAAATGAATGATGGCACACACACACGATAATGTAATTTTAATAAAGAATTAAACTAAGGTATTTTTTGCATTATCAGTATTTTAGCATTCTTGTTAATCTAGCACTCCTCAGTGTAAGGAATGGCCGGATTAGTAAGAGTCAACTATTTATATATAAAGAGCAGAACGCTGGAGCTGTATGAGTGTATGATATCAGATACTGAAAGCGAGTCCATGATGTGGGCAGCCTGTTCCCTACATAATGTAATAACTATACTTTCACAGCAAAAACTGTGAACTAACTATAGAGCTTTGCGTAGCATATGACATCAGATACTGAAAGTGAGACCATGATGTTATTTTATTTTTTATCATTTTGAACTTTTATTTGAGATACCATGCAATTTGGAGTGTTATGCTCATTCCGTTAACATGTTTAACATTCAAAATATTTCTAGTTTCTTCCAACAAAAATAAGAAACTTTTCTTCATATTTTTCATTTTACTTTTGAAAACATTGTTAATTTAATATTGGCTTAACTTGACATACTTTATTATATTTTATCTTACTAAATAAAGGGAGATGTCTGTTGGTCTGTCTGTGCAGTCTGTAGTGGGTAAATCTAAGCATCTTATGACCATGGAATTTGATACACAAGTACTTCAGAACCCAAATAGGTGCACATCAGCATTATTTTTAAAATTTTGAATTAGCTTTTAAGTTATTTTATATTTTAGCCAGATTCACAATGATTTTGTTTGATATTTGCATAAATACCAATCCCTTAGCGATCTAAAATATTATTATAGAATTTCCAACTTGACACCATCGGAAAGATCGAAAAATTATCTTTGAAATAAACTGTGAACGGAATCTATACGATTATTAGATGATGTTCAGTGAATTTTTTAAAAATATGTACTATTTGTGCATTTTAAACCTCTCCGATTTTATATTAAAATATACAAAAATTGATGTGCCATTCATTGTTCATCTATTTTTTAGCACTTTTGTGCAATATCACAGATTACTCCAAAAAATTTTTTTCATAAACCAATTCATTGATTAAATATAAATTTTTTATCCCAGTCATGTCTTTGATTTTATCAGGCAGTTAACAGGCAAACGGATTCCGCTTTCCACATATAATAGGAACATATAGCTCCCGGCCGTCCAAACAGCTGTTCTAGCCCTTGGATGAGTCGGACTGTCTGGGTCTGCAACATATAATGAGGAGAATTCTGCTCTTTTCTGGATATGTTATATTTATTGAAGCCAATTCCATGCATGGGAACCTTTTTGTGACAGCCTGTATTTATTCCTGTGAAATTCTTGCTGAGGATTACTCTAAGCGTATATTTAGATGTGATTTCATATTGTGCACATTGCTTTTTACTTTGCATTTTCATGAGGTCAAATTGGGTTTCAGTGTATGTATTAGTTATTCCTAGCTGCTTATTTAGAACCCAATCAGTGCTGGGTAATTGGTTCTAGTCTTGCATATTTACATTATAGACTGTTGTGTGTCTAGTTACCAAGATACTACTGCCTATTTTTTCCCATGTGCTTAACTAATTGTAAAAGCATTTGCAAACTTTATCTAATTACAATATGTTATAATGACATAATGTATAGTAAAAAATAATTTCCATTTTTAATCAAAAATTAAAATGTTGATCATGACAACTGGCAACTCGGAAAAATGTTTTTGATCACTAACTACAAATATTTACTAAAAGAAAATAGCTCTAACTTCTGAAAAAATATTTATAATCATTATTGCAGATTATAAATATTTTGTCAGTAGTGATCACCACATATCCTAAATCTTAGGATTAGGATGGAAATTAAGGAGCAGGATGGGAGCAAATTCTGCCAAAATCCATTTCAGAGCAGTTTGGAACAGACATAGTGATTTGGAACAGTTTAGAGTAATGTGAGTAGAATTAACATCACTGTTCAGGCCATTTATATTTAATATTATTATTAATAAAAATAATATCATCACAGCCCAGTAAAATGCTGCATGTGGTAAAATACATATATATTGCAATTCTCTTCTATTAGTGCAGAATCTGCAAGGTTATATTTCATTTAGAAACTTTGTTATTTAGTAACAATAAGTTTCAATAAGTATTCAGATTCAGTAACTTACCAAATGCGCATGCATCTTTTCTTCTTCTACAAGCAATTTCAATTTTAAAATTTCATCTGATGGAAAAACTTGATTTGTTGTTGTTAAAAATGATTTTCCCTATAAGTTCAAAAATATGTAAATAGTTACTAAAAATTTGAGAAAATAAAGATATGTGTTTAAAATTGTGAACATATTGAAGAAAATCTACAGAGATAAATACACTAAAAACTGAGCATGTGGTTGCCATGTGTTAGAAGTGAAACTTATTAGAGTGATATAAGGAAAATGGAGTTATTAAAGAAAGGGTGTAACAATCATATAGTGGTAAATGTACTTATTGATGCGAGGAAACAAAGTGAGTAGGTTTCTTTTGAATACTAAATGCAATTTACTGTTGTCTGTCTGCATGCTTTTTCTAACGATAACTGCTCTAAAACTGAACCATTTTTCTTGGAGTTTGGATTTGTGGTACAAATTAATATTTTACAGTGCAAGTTCGTTGCTGAACATGATCAGATAAAAATTGCGAATGATACACCCTTTTTACTGAAATATTATGTACAATGATAATGCCTCTAAAACTTAACTGATTTCTTTACAATTTGGATATCTGGTTCAAAAATATATCTTGCAAGTCAAGTTCGTTGGTGAATGTTGTTGGACATAAATTGCGCATGCTGCACTCTTAAACTTTTACTGATATACATTATTCAACAATAACTCCTCTGAAACATAACTTTTTTTTGCAATTTGTATATGTGGTCATTATTAATAATTTACAGCCTGAATTTGATGAATGTGGTTGAATAATTATTGCATGTGCTGCAACCTCTTTACTAATGTGCACATTATAAGATAACTTCTCTAAAACTTAAATGACTTCTTTACAGTGTGTGGATATGTGGTTTAGATAAATATCTTAAAGGTCTTAGTTCATTGCTGAATGTGATTGGATAAAAATTACATGTGCTACACCCCTTTACTATATGTTCAACAATAACTCTTCTAAAACTTTACCAATTTCTTTACAATGTGGATCATATAAATATCTTACAGTTTGAGTTCATTGGCGAATGTGATCGGATAAAAAGTGTATGGGTTTGCCCCCTTTTACTGTATGTTCAATGATAAATCTTCTAAAATTTAACCGAATTTTTTACAATTTGGATAGGAAGATATATATTTTTTACAGATCCAATTTATTACTAAATGTGGTTGGACAAAAATTGCATGTGATGTGCCTCCCCCTACATTATTTGATAATAAATCCTCTGAAATATAACCAAATTTTTTGCAATTTGAATATGTGGTACATATTAATATTTCACAGCCCGAGTTTGTTGATGAAAGTGTTGGAATAATTATTGTGCATGCTGCACCCCCTTTACTGATGTGTGATTATAATATCTTTAAAACCTAACTGATTTCTTCACAATTTGGATATGTGTTTCAGGTAAATAATCATACAGGTCGACTTTATTGTTGAATGTGATCGGATAAAAATTGTACATGCTATGTTCTTTTTACTGTATGTTCAACAATAACTCTTCTAAAACTTTACCAATCTTTTTACAATTTGAATATGTTTTGAAGATATATGTTTTACATATCCAATTTGTTGTTACACATGGTCAAACAAAAATTATGCATACTATGCCCCCCACTCTCCATTTCTGATATATGTTGTTCCACAATAATTGCTCTGAAACTTAACCAATTTTTCTGCAATTTGTATATGTGATACACATTAATATTTACAGTCAGTGTACATGATTGAATAATTCTTGCGTATGCTTCGTTCCTTTTATTGATGAGCAAATTGTGTGACCATAACGCCTCTAAAACTTAAACAATATTTTTAAATTTGGATATATGGTGTAAATGAATGTGTTGTAGGCCAATTATAAATGAATGTGTTGTAGGCCAATTATTAGGCCAAAATGAGATTGGATAAAAATTGAATACGATATGCCTCTTTTACTGTATGCCCAACATAACTCTTCTAAATTCCAATTTTTTTTTTTATAATTCTGATATGTGGTGAAGGCATGTTTTACAGTTCCAATTTGTTTCCGAACATGGATGGAGAAAAATTGCAAATGCTGCACCCCCCGGCTACACATTAAGTTGCCATAAGCCTTAGGGTTGGTCGTGTGGTCTGGGTCTTCTACATGCTGCACCCCGCCCCCTTTGCTGATATACAGGGTGTCCCAAAAAGATTCAAACATGCTTGAATTCTTCACCTGTTGGAGATAAGTAGGAAATGAAAATTGCAAAAATGTTGAAAATAAGGTAGAAAATAAGACTATGTTAATTAAATAGGTCATCCCATTAATTTTCAAAAAGTTACACTTTTTTAATTTTTATACGACCCCCTTAGACAAATTTGGTCAATCAGAAAATTTTTATCTTTGATGCAACAAGATCATTAAAAAAAAACTGCATATCTGTATCTTTAAAATCAACTGAATTATGATAAGGGAAAAAATCTGACTTATGCCACTTTTCTGTATCATGTGAAAGGCTGTTTCATAAGTGAAAATAGGGATCATAATTGGCGATGGAAATTGTTTAGATCAAAAATATGTTAATATGTATCAAAATTTTTTATCACAAATGCATCTAAATAAAGCATTACACAGACAGAGATCATATAAAGCAGTGGTACTCACTACGAGGTTGGGTATCCTATGTATTACCATCCAGTTTTATCTTTTCTGTGATATGTCACAAATCTACATTTCTAATTTGATATAGGGTCCCCATTCACAATGTTCAATTTTCAATTAAATATAACGATACAGATGATACAGATATGCGGGTCTTTTTAATGATCTTGTTGCATTAAAAATAAAAATTTTTTGATTGCCCAATTTGTCTAAGGGGGGGTCGTATAAAAATTTAAAAAGTGTAACTTTTTGAAAATTAATGGGAGGACTATTTCATTAACATAGTCTTATTTTCCACCTTGCTTTTAACATTTTTATAATTTACATTGCCTATTTATCTCTAACAGGTAAAGAATTAAAGCATGTTTCAATCTTTTAGGGACACCCTGTATATATTATCCATAAAAACTCCTATAAAATGTAACCTAATTTTCTGCAATTTGGATGTGCAGTACAAATTAATGTTTTACAGGCCAAGTTCATTGTCCTGTAAACCATTGGCCTTGAATGTGGTCAAATAATTATTGCACAAGCTGTGGCCCATTTACTGATGTGAGCATCGTGGGACTATAACTTCTCTAAAATTTAAGTGATTTTTTCTTAACTTATGTATATGTAGTGTAAATGAATATTTTACAGGCGGTGTTCACTCCTAAACATTAATTGAACAAAAATTGCATATGCTATTCCCTCTTTACTGTATGTTCAACAATAACTCTTCTAAAACTTAACTGATTGTTTTACAATTGGGACATATATTGAATATATATGTTTTATAAGACCAATTAATTTCTGAATGTTTACAGACAAAACTGCACATCCTATGCCCCATTCCCTTTGCTGATATATATAGTATCCATGGTAACTCCTCTGAAATGTAACCAAATTTTTTGCAATTTGCATATGATAAAAATTAATATTTTACAGGCTGAGATCATTAATGAATGTGGTCTAATAATTATATAGTGTTGTGTTTCCTTAACTGATGAAATTTACAAATTCTAGCATAATAAATGTATAAAAAATTTGAATTGCAGAATTAATTTTTTCAATTCTGTAATGCCAGAAATGTAAAGTAATAAATATTTGGAAGGATTAAAAAATAATGGAACCAGGAATGCGGGCGGATTATCCCCACGCTAAGCAGATGGGCGATAATATACAGGTGGCCCTATATCTTACATACCACGCCCATGTTTACATACCACACTAAGCCGTTTGGCGGCAACCGAGACGGCGACGCCATGTCTACGGATTAGCTCTCAGCTCTACATTTCAGCACGTGGACCGCCGACCGAAAAAGGGATATAAGTGAGAGTTGCTCGAAGTGGGAGTCAGAATTGGTCAAGGCAGGCTGTTGGAGTTAGACTAGTCAAGAAGAAGCGACGGTAGCAGAGTTAAGAGTTGTGTGTGCGTCTCTGATATAGGAATTCGAAGGAGAGCTCATGTTCATCTGGTATTGCAAGTGTAAAGTGTGACAAAGCATCGGTGTTACCCAAGTTATATGAAAGAAGATCAGGTACCGTACAATTAAACTATATGAGGATAACCTCTTTGTCTAAATTTGTGTTTTTAAGGAAAAGCTAATTAATGCATCCCACCACGTGCTCCAACCAAATATCAATTCATCTGGCATTACACCCCCCGAACTACCATTGAGATGTATTCCACTATTGTGATATTTATTTAATTTGTAAAACTAAAGAGTGTAAATTGAGTATGTGATAAATAAATGTTTGTTCCTTTACTATTAACCTTAATTTTTAGTTTGTTAACTTAGTATCCCGTTAAGCACAGAAATAGGTGGGTTTTGCGGCCACCAACGCAATGTACACAGCAGTAAGTTTTAGAACAGATTACATGTATAATTAATATACTAATAAATAATTAATTTAATGTAAAATGCATTTTTTGACAATATTAATTTTAATCAACAAAATTAATAATCGGCACATTTGGTGCTCGTGACTTTAGCAGTAACGGGAATAAAATAAGGATTTATGAAATTAATAAAAATAAAAGGAATAATAATAATAAAAAATAAATATTGATAAGGTTGGACAACTGGTGGCGACATAGATGATTGTGAAAATATTGTGCACAATTCTCATTTCTCCTTATGTTATATGTATGATTATGTAAAGTTTTATCAATGAAATGGAAAAAATGGTTCTTTTAAATGAGATCAAAGGTATAATTAGAAAAATGGGATATAGGAATGGGACCAGTTAAAAAAGTGGTGAAAAGTTCAATTATAACAAGGAGTTCAAGTTTGAAAGAAGATTCAAAAATATCAAATAAAAATTAAGGTAAATTGGATAGAAATAATAAAAATATGGATATTCCAGTAATGCAGATCCTGCCATTATTTAGTGGGAGTAAGGAGGAAGATATAAATTTCTTTATAAAACAATTTGATGAATTAGCGGAGTTAGCAAGTTGGAAGGAAGAGCATAAAGTGGCTATCATTAAAACCAGATTAAAAGATAAGGCTATGCAGTTTTTAATTCAAAACCCTGAATTACAAAACGAAAAGGAGTTTGATAAAATAAAAATATTACTAATAAATAAATTTTCAAACAGAATAACGATTACGCAAGAACAGGACGCTTTCAATAAAATAAAACAAACGCCTGATATGTCAGTGGACGAGCTTGTGCTAAAAATAAAAAACGCAGCGCGTAAATTTTTGAACCTTAAGGATACAACAGATGGAGAGGTAGAGAAAATAACCAATAAAATAATGTTGGGAAAATTCATTAGCGCATTACGCCCTGATTTGGCAATTGAAGTGAAAAAAAAAGATCCGCAGCGGTTTGAAGATGCCATAAAAGATGCCGAACTGTTTGAAATAATTCTTAATGATAGGACTCCAGAAGAATCACATAACGAACTGAAAGAAATGTTACTTACAACACAGGTTCAAGATTTGACTTTAGAAATTAATAAATTAAAATTGCAAAATATACCAAATCAATCCATGGAACGAGCTGTTTTTTGCATAGGGTGCGGAAAAAATGGACATTATTTCTCAGATTGCTGGTACAATGAGTGTAATACTGCATTTGCAAGGAATCCCAAACGAATGAATTATCAGCAATATGGGTTGGAGCAAACAAATTATATCAGAGGAAACAGAAACGAAAATCGCAGAAATTTTGAACGAGGAGGATATAATAGAAATAATAGGGAATATCAAGGAAATAATAATGATCAAAGAAATTATTACGATCAATTAGAAACCAACGTAGAAAATAGAGAGAGGCAAAGTATAAGAGGAAATTTTAGGGGGCGCAACGGAAGAAATATAAGATCAAACACATATGAGAGAAACAATAATAATAGTAATTTAAACTAAGAGCTGGAATTTGGGACCAAGGAACGAATCGTACAAATTCCAGAGAAATAAATAAATTCGGTTCACAAACATATAGAAATAACAAAAATGGAGATGACTGGCAAAACTATACAAATTTGGAGAGAGGACAATATTATGAAAATAATGATAAAGCAAAATATGATACCAAAAGTATCCTTTCAAGCGAATGTGAAAACGTATCTAGCCCACAATTACCGATGGTAGAAATAGATTGCAAAGGAATAAAAATAATAAGTGTAATTGATAGTGGGGCTCAAGTTAGTATTATAGATTTGGAAACATTTCAAAAACTAAAACAGAATAGAAATGTAAAAATAAAATACATAACCAGAAGAGTAATACTTCAGACGTTTACTAAAGAAAATATAGAATTTTTAAATTGCATTCAATTTTCATTTAGAATTGGGGAAAAGGCATGCAAAAATTATTTTTTCGTGACAAAACAGAACTTTCAGGGGCAATATAAAATGCTTTTAGGCTACGACTTTTTATCCTCACATAAAGCAATTTTAAATACAAAAGATAACGAAGTACAATTTGGGAATACTGCGATTAAATTGTATAAAAGTGAAAATACAAACCCAATACAGAATTCAAAACAAAAACCACAAAGCCAGGGAATTCGCGATGAAAATAGATATAATAGTAATTATGAAAATTATAATACTGATGACGACGAATATGAGGAAATAAATAGTTGTTATAATGAATCCAATAATGAGAATGAAGATAGAATAAGCGATGATAATGATGACGACGAATATGAGGAAATAAATAATTGTTGTAATGAATTCAATAATGAGAATGAAGGTAGAATAAGCGAGGATAATGAAAGCGATAACGATAGAAAAAACGCTAATATGCAAAATTGTAGCACTCGCGATAATGTAAATGATGAAAAATGGTTACCAAGTTCTAATGAAAGTAATAAGAATAAGAATGTTAAAAAGAAAGAGGAAAAGCAGATTTTCGCTAAATTGAAAAGAAAAATAACATTAAAGCCAGGGGAGTCAGAAATAGTACAATTGATTTTGTCACAGGAATTAAATGAGGGACAGGATGTTTTATTTTCTCCAATAAAAATGGCAAGAACATTAATCACGGATGAAGCGATCCAAAGTATAGAAAATAAAAATAAGATTAGAATGTTGTTATACAATGAAAAAAATTGCCAAATTACACTTAATAAAAATATGAACGTGGGTATAATAACAGAACAAATCGAAATTGTTGATACAAAAAATAAAAGCAGTAAACCCACGTTGGAAATTAATAATATTCAAAATTTAAATAAAACAGATTATCAACAAATTCGGGAATTAAGAAAGAAAGAAATATCTCCAGACGATTTTCAAGTACAGCACTTAAATAAGGAAGATAGAAATAAAGTTATTGCATTAATGATGACCAATACAGAGGTTTTTTCAAAGTCATATGCTACCCTAGGTAAAACATCAGCAATAGTACCGAAAATCGAACTTATGCACAATTATCCTATTCAGAGTCGACCATACCCAATTCCGAGAGCAGTACGAGAAATTGCGCAAAAAGAAATTAGGGAATTATTGGAAAATGACATTATTGAAAGTTCACAAAGCACGTACGCTAGTCCCATTATTCTTGTAAAGAAACAAAGTAAACCAAATGAAGAACCTAAATATAGACTTGCTATTGATTATAGGGCCATAAACGCATATTTACCACTTTTGCCAATAAACTTACCAAAGGTGAAGGATATATTACAAAATATCGCTGGTAGTAAAATTTATACAGTTATGGATTTGAAGGCGGCGTTTTTTCAGATCGAACTAAGAAAACAAGATAGAAAGGCCTTAACGTTCACAACTTTTATGGGAAATTTTAATCCTAAAAGAATTCCGTTTGGTCTTAAAAACTCAGGAGCATATTTTCAACTTTTAATGAACAAAGTGTTAGGAGATCTATCAGAGTTAAAAATATACTTTTACTTAGATGACTTAGTCATATGCGCACAAAATAACGACGAAATGTTAGAGAAAATCAAAATTGTTTTCCAAAGATTGAAAGAAAATAATTTAACACTCGACCCGGCGAAGTTACAGATATGCAAATCGCAAATTGAATTTTTAGGATATAAAGTAAATGCGAATGGTATAAGCCCATCAATAAAAAACTGTGCAAAAGTGCAAAATTTCAAACAACCCCAAACGGTTAAACAAGTAAAAAGCTTTCTTGGGACAACAAACTATTTTAGAGGTCTGATAAAAAATTATGCACAAATTGCAGAACCGTTGGTAAATTTGACAAAAAAGAATGTTAGGTTCGAGTGGAATAATGAATGTAGAAAAGCTTTTGAAAAATTAAAAAATGCAATTTTTAAAGAACCAGTTGTAAGACAGCCTGATGAAGTAAACCCGTTTGTCTTAACTACGGATGGCTCAGGTAAGGGAATTAGTAGTATTTTGAAGCAAAGGGTAAATGGAGTCGATCATGTTATCGAATTTTATTCAAGACCTGTGAACCCGGCAGAGAAGCGTTATCCTGCAATAAAGCTAGAATTGCTAGCTATACACGTATCCTTACAACACTTCAGAGAATATCTGTTCGGAAGGAGTTTCACCTTGCTGAGTGACGCAAAATCCCTTATGTACCACATAAAATTAGATAAAATGCCAAATATCATATCGAGGTGGCTAATTGACATAAGTCAGTATGATTTTAAATTCAAATATCAAAAAGGTGAAAATAACGCAAGTGATTATTGCTCGAGATATGTATTTGACAATGATAACCAAATCAAATATGTAAATACTTTAATTAAAAATGATGAGATAAATGTGGAGAAAATATTAGAGCAACAAATGGTAGATGAAAAATTAAGTAAAATTAGAGAGGAATTACAAAAAGGAAGAAACCGATATCACAATAACAAGGTATACTATATTGATAGCCAAAATAAACTGTTAATGGTAAAGAAGGAAAATAAAAGACAAACGTATAGGAAAATAAATGAGAATAAGATTGTAATACCGCACTCGCTAAAGGGAAAGATAATAGAGATAGCACATTTCCCTCATTTCGGAGTAAAAAAGACATACCAATTACTTTCAAGAAAATATTTTTGGATAGGGGCTTTCCAAGACGTGGAAAATTTTTGTAAGTCTTGTAATCAATGCTTATTAGTAAAACACAAAAATATACCACCAGCCAGACTTCAGGCTATGCCAGAAATATTAAAACCAGGAATATATTTACAACTGGATTGCGTAGGAAAACTACCGCGCAGTAATGGAGGAAATAATTTTGTAATTACAATTGTAGACATGTTTTCACGATACTTTGAGGCCTATGCAGTCAGAGACATTACTGCTAAAACAATAGTGAATAAGCTAACAAACTTTGTGACAACTTATGGAGTTCCAATTATTATTCAAAGCGATAATGCTCAAATTTTTAAAAGTAAAGAATACATAGATTTTACAAATGCATTAAATATTGAAAGGCGATACAGTTCGGTTTATTTCCCAAGTTCTTTAGGTCGTTGTGAAAGAATACACAGAGACATGAAACAATGTATAATGTGTTTGTCAAAGACTACGTTTGAATGGGATGAATCTTTAAAATGGTTTAAGTTTTATGTGAATAACACTATTAACAGTAATACAGGATTTGAGCCTTCATTCCTGTTCTATCTTAGAGATTTATCATTGCCATTTGAAAATATTAAACAAACAAACATACCAAGTAAGGAAGAAATAGATATAATGTATAGTGATGTAAATAATTATAAAAATTATGTGGCACAGCATTTAAAAAATATAGATAAAGTCGTGAAAGACGCATCGGAACAACAAAAGCTGATAAATGACAAACAAATAAAGAAATATAAAATAGTGAGAAAAAACGATATATTTATAGGAGCGACAGTGTACCTAAAAAAGTTCCTAAAACCAAGGGTATTAGAGGATCGATATGATGGACCATTTAGAATTACGAAATTAGTCCGAAATAATAATGTTATAATATGTCTTAAAAGTGATGAAAATAAAACTTATAAAGTGCACATAAATAAACTATACATGGCAGCGGAGCGAAAACAATATTTGAAAGATAGTGACGAAAGCGAATCAAACCACACACACACACAGGACAAAGAAAAAAATCAAAATGAGAAAGTGATTAGAAATAATGATCAAAGTCAAATTAAGGAAGGGAAGGTCACTAAAGAAAAGCAATTAAACTGTGAAAATAATAGAAATGATGATGAGGTTTGTTATAATGCCAGAGGGTATAATTTTCGCCCTCGAATTGTTGTAAATAGTAATTTCATAAAACAAAGAATATGAAAAATATGTAAAAAGTTTGTAATTAATGTCATAAATAGAAAGTGATAATTGAGTGTATATGTATATGTTTTTATGTTTTAAATTGTGGATATAAGTATATTTCAAAAAGTATGTTATGTATTTCTGACATTACATATATGGCAAGTTCAAAAAAAAAAAAAAAAAAAAAAAAAAAAAAAAAGTAAAATAACAAAGTAATTTGTAAATAATATGGTGGTATGGAATTCAACCATAACCAAGAATCGGAAGTTGATAGTTGCACTACTACAATATGTTACAAAATGAAATGATAACAAGAAAATGTATAATAATAATAAAGTAATGAATGCTGTTATGTAATGATATGTCGTATGTAAATAATTATGTAAAAGGAGAAATGAAAATTATGCATTGCAAATAATATATATCAAAATTTACAATTTAATAATAATGTGAATGTTGGTAATCCTCATGTAATTTATGGTACATTATGTCAATTATGAATAATGGACTAACTTGACAGGGAACTATCAAGAAACTACAAAGAACTATCAAAGCTATGAGTTGTACGAGGCTAAAAAGTGGAACTCAGCCTTTCTCACGATGGATGAACTTATGTGTTTGCGAGGAACCATTGTGAACTTAATTTCTTACCACTGGGGTGAAACTGTGGGAGAGTAACTTTTGGACTTTTTTTTTCGCGGGGGGGTGAGAATGTAATGCCAGAAATGTAAAGTAATAAATATTTGGAAGGATTAAAAAATAATGGAACCAGGAATGCGGGCGGATTATCCCCACGCTAAGCAGATGGGCGATAATATACAGGTGGCCCTATATCTTACATACCACGCCCATGTTTACATACCACACTAAGCCGTTTGGCGGCAACCGAGACGGCGACGCCATGTCTACGGATTAGCTCTCAGCTCTACATTTCAGCACGTGGACCGCCGACCGAAAAAGGGATATAAGTGAGAGTTGCTCGAAGTGGGAGTCAGAATTGGTCAAGGCAGGCTGTTGGAGTTAGACTAGTCAAGAAGAAGCGACGGTAGCAGAGTTAAGAGTTGTGTGTGCGTCTCTGATATAGGAATTCGAAGGAGAGCTCATGTTCATCTGGTATTGCAAGTGTAAAGTGTGACAAAGCATCGGTGTTACCCAAGTTATATGAAAGAAGATCAGGTACCGTACAATTAAACTATATGAGGATAACCTCTTTGTCTAAATTTGTGTTTTTAAGGAAAAGCTAATTAATGCATCCCACCACGTGCTCCAACCAAATATCAATTCATCTGGCATTACACCCCCCGAACTACCATTGAGATGTATTCCACTATTGTGATATTTATTTAATTTGTAAAACTAAAGAGTGTAAATTGAGTATGTGATAAATAAATGTTTGTTCCTTTACTATTAACCTTAATTTTTAGTTTGTTAACTTAGTATCCCGTTAAGCACAGAAATAGGTGGGTTTTGCGGCCACCAACGCAATGTACACAGCAGTAAGTTTTAGAACAGATTACATGTATAATTAATATACTAATAAATAATTAATTTAATGTAAAATGCATTTTTTGACAATATTAATTTTAATCAACAAAATTAATAATCGGCACATTTGGTGCTCGTGACTTTAGCAGTAACGGGAATAAAATAAGGATTTATGAAATTAATAAAAATAAAAGGAATAATAATAATAAAAAATAAATATTGATAAGGTTGGACAACTGGTGGCGACATAGATGATTGTGAAAATATTGTGCACAATTCTCATTTCTCCTTATGTTATATGTATGATTATGTAAAGTTTTATCAATGAAATGGAAAAAATGGTTCTTTTAAATGAGATCAAAGGTATAATTAGAAAAATGGGATATAGGAATGGGACCAGTTAAAAAAGTGGTGAAAAGTTCAATTATAACAAGGAGTTCAAGTTTGAAAGAAGATTCAAAAATATCAAATAAAAATTAAGGTAAATTGGATAGAAATAATAAAAATATGGATATTCCAGTAATGCAGATCCTGCCATTATTTAGTGGGAGTAAGGAGGAAGATATAAATTTCTTTATAAAACAATTTGATGAATTAGCGGAGTTAGCAAGTTGGAAGGAAGAGCATAAAGTGGCTATCATTAAAACCAGATTAAAAGATAAGGCTATGCAGTTTTTAATTCAAAACCCTGAATTACAAAACGAAAAGGAGTTTGATAAAATAAAAATATTACTAATAAATAAATTTTCAAACAGAATAACGATTACGCAAGAACAGGACGCTTTCAATAAAATAAAACAAACGCCTGATATGTCAGTGGACGAGCTTGTGCTAAAAATAAAAAACGCAGCGCGTAAATTTTTGAACCTTAAGGATACAACAGATGGAGAGGTAGAGAAAATAACCAATAAAATAATGTTGGGAAAATTCATTAGCGCATTACGCCCTGATTTGGCAATTGAAGTGAAAAAAAAAGATCCACAGCGGTTTGAAGATGCCATAAAAGATGCCGAACTGTTTGAAATAATTCTTAATGATAGGACTCCAGAAGAATCACATAACGAACTGAAAGAAATGTTACTTACAACACAGGTTCAAGATTTGACTTTAGAAATTAATAAATTAAAATTGCAAAATATACCAAATCAATCCATGGAACGAGCTGTTTTTTGCATAGGGTGCGGAAAAAATGGACATTATTTCTCAGATTGCTGGTACAATGAGTGTAATACTGCATTTGCAAGGAATCCCAAACGAATGAATTATCAGCAATATGGGTTGGAGCAAACAAATTATATCAGAGGAAACAGAAACGAAAATCGCAGAAATTTTGAACGAGGAGGATATAATAGAAATAATAGGGAATATCAAGGAAATAATAATGATCAAAGAAATTATTACGATCAATTAGAAACCAACGTAGAAAATAGAGAGAGGCAAAGTATAAGAGGAAATTTTAGGGGGCGCAACGGAAGAAATATAAGATCAAACACATATGAGAGAAACAATAATAATAGTAATTTAAACTAAGAGCTGGAATTTGGGACCAAGGAACGAATCGTACAAATTCCAGAGAAATAAATAAATTCGGTTCACAAACATATAGAAATAACAAAAATGGAGATGACTGGCAAAACTATACAAATTTGGAGAGAGGACAATATTATGAAAATAATGATAAAGCAAAATATGATACCAAAAGTATCCTTTCAAGCGAATGTGAAAACGTATCTAGCCCACAATTACCGATGGTAGAAATAGATTGCAAAGGAATAAAAATAATAAGTGTAATTGATAGTGGGGCTCAAGTTAGTATTATAGATTTGGAAACATTTCAAAAACTAAAACAGAATAGAAATGTAAAAATAAAATACATAACCAGAAGAGTAATACTTCAGACGTTTACTAAAGAAAATATAGAATTTTTAAATTGCATTCAATTTTCATTTAGAATTGGGGAAAAGGCATGCAAAAATTATTTTTTCGTGACAAAACAGAACTTTCAGGGGCAATATAAAATGCTTTTAGGCTACGACTTTTTATCCTCACATAAAGCAATTTTAAATACAAAAGATAACGAAGTACAATTTGGGAATACTGCGATTAAATTGTATAAAAGTGAAAATACAAACCCAATACAGAATTCAAAACAAAAACCACAAAGCCAGGGAATTCGCGATGAAAATAGATATAATAGTAATTATGAAAATTATAATACTGATGACGACGAATATGAGGAAATAAATAGTTGTTATAATGAATCCAATAATGAGAATGAAGATAGAATAAGCGATGATAATGATGACGACGAATATGAGGAAATAAATAATTGTTGTAATGAATTCAATAATGAGAATGAAGGTAGAATAAGCGAGGATAATGAAAGCGATAACGATAGAAAAAACGCTAATATGCAAAATTGTAGCACTCGCGATAATGTAAATGATGAAAAATGGTTACCAAGTTCTAATGAAAGTAATAAGAATAAGAATGTTAAAAAGAAAGAGGAAAAGCAGATTTTCGCTAAATTGAAAAGAAAAATAACATTAAAGCCAGGGGAGTCAGAAATAGTACAATTGATTTTGTCACAGGAATTAAATGAGGGACAGGATGTTTTATTTTCTCCAATAAAAATGGCAAGAACATTAATCACGGATGAAGCGATCCAAAGTATAGAAAATAAAAATAAGATTAGAATGTTGTTATACAATGAAAAAAATTGCCAAATTACACTTAATAAAAATATGAACGTGGGTATAATAACAGAACAAATCGAAATTGTTGATACAAAAAATAAAAGCAGTAAACCCACGTTGGAAATTAATAATATTCAAAATTTAAATAAAACAGATTATCAACAAATTCGGGAATTAAGAAAGAAAGAAATATCTCCAGACGATTTTCAAGTACAGCACTTAAATAAGGAAGATAGAAATAAAGTTATTGCATTAATGATGACCAATACAGAGGTTTTTTCAAAGTCATATGCTACCCTAGGTAAAACATCAGCAATAGTACCGAAAATCGAACTTATGCACAATTATCCTATTCAGAGTCGACCATACCCAATTCCGAGAGCAGTACGAGAAATTGCGCAAAAAGAAATTAGGGAATTATTGGAAAATGACATTATTGAAAGTTCACAAAGCACGTACGCTAGTCCCATTATTCTTGTAAAGAAACAAAGTAAACCAAATGAAGAACCTAAATATAGACTTGCTATTGATTATAGGGCCATAAACGCATATTTACCACTTTTGCCAATAAACTTACCAAAGGTGAAGGATATATTACAAAATATCGCTGGTAGTAAAATTTATACAGTTATGGATTTGAAGGCGGCGTTTTTTCAGATCGAACTAAGAAAACAAGATAGAAAGGCCTTAACGTTCACAACTTTTATGGGAAATTTTAATCCTAAAAGAATTCCGTTTGGTCTTAAAAACTCAGGAGCATATTTTCAACTTTTAATGAACAAAGTGTTAGGAGATCTATCAGAGTTAAAAATATACTTTTACTTAGATGACTTAGTCATATGCGCACAAAATAACGACGAAATGTTAGAGAAAATCAAAATTGTTTTCCAAAGATTGAAAGAAAATAATTTAACACTCGACCCGGCGAAGTTACAGATATGCAAATCGCAAATTGAATTTTTAGGATATAAAGTAAATGCGAATGGTATAAGCCCATCAATAAAAAACTGTGCAAAAGTGCAAAATTTCAAACAACCCCAAACGGTTAAACAAGTAAAAAGCTTTCTTGGGACAACAAACTATTTTAGAGGTCTGATAAAAAATTATGCACAAATTGCAGAACCGTTGGTAAATTTGACAAAAAAGAATGTTAGGTTCGAGTGGAATAATGAATGTAGAAAAGCTTTTGAAAAATTAAAAAATGCAATTTTTAAAGAACCAGTTGTAAGACAGCCTGATGAAGTAAACCCGTTTGTCTTAACTACGGATGGCTCAGGTAAGGGAATTAGTAGTATTTTGAAGCAAAGGGTAAATGGAGTCGATCATGTTATCGAATTTTATTCAAGACCTGTGAACCCGGCAGAGAAGCGTTATCCTGCAATAAAGCTAGAATTGCTAGCTATACACGTATCCTTACAACACTTCAGAGAATATCTGTTCGGAAGGAGTTTCACCTTGCTGAGTGACGCAAAATCCCTTATGTACCACATAAAATTAGATAAAATGCCAAATATCATATCGAGGTGGCTAATTGACATAAGTCAGTATGATTTTAAATTCAAATATCAAAAAGGTGAAAATAACGCAAGTGATTATTGCTCGAGATATGTATTTGACAATGATAACCAAATCAAATATGTAAATACTTTAATTAAAAATGATGAGATAAATGTGGAGAAAATATTAGAGCAACAAATGGTAGATGAAAAATTAAGTAAAATTAGAGAGGAATTACAAAAAGGAAGAAACCGATATCACAATAACAAGGTATACTATATTGATAGCCAAAATAAACTGTTAATGGTAAAGAAGGAAAATAAAAGACAAACGTATAGGAAAATAAATGAGAATAAGATTGTAATACCGCACTCGCTAAAGGGAAAGATAATAGAGATAGCACATTTCCCTCATTTCGGAGTAAAAAAGACATACCAATTACTTTCAAGAAAATATTTTTGGATAGGGGCTTTCCAAGACGTGGAAAATTTTTGTAAGTCTTGTAATCAATGCTTATTAGTAAAACACAAAAATATACCACCAGCCAGACTTCAGGCTATGCCAGAAATATTAAAACCAGGAATATATTTACAACTGGATTGCGTAGGAAAACTACCGCGCAGTAATGGAGGAAATAATTTTGTAATTACAATTGTAGACATGTTTTCACGATACTTTGAGGCCTATGCAGTCAGAGACATTACTGCTAAAACAATAGTGAATAAGCTAACAAACTTTGTGACAACTTATGGAGTTCCAATTATTATTCAAAGCGATAATGCTCAAATTTTTAAAAGTAAAGAATACATAGATTTTACAAATGCATTAAATATTGAAAGGCGATACAGTTCGGTTTATTTCCCAAGTTCTTTAGGTCGTTGTGAAAGAATACACAGAGACATGAAACAATGTATAATGTGTTTGTCAAAGACTACGTTTGAATGGGATGAATCTTTAAAATGGTTTAAGTTTTATGTGAATAACACTATTAACAGTAATACAGGATTTGAGCCTTCATTCCTGTTCTATCTTAGAGATTTATCATTGCCATTTGAAAATATTAAACAAACAAACATACCAAGTAAGGAAGAAATAGATATAATGTATAGTGATGTAAATAATTATAAAAATTATGTGGCACAGCATTTAAAAAATATAGATAAAGTCGTGAAAGACGCATCGGAACAACAAAAGCTGATAAATGACAAACAAATAAAGAAATATAAAATAGTGAGAAAAAACGATATATTTATAGGAGCGACAGTGTACCTAAAAAAGTTCCTAAAACCAAGGGTATTAGAGGATCGATATGATGGACCATTTAGAATTACGAAATTAGTCCGAAATAATAATGTTATAATATGTCTTAAAAGTGATGAAAATAAAACTTATAAAGTGCACATAAATAAACTATACATGGCAGCGGAGCGAAAACAATATTTGAAAGATAGTGACGAAAGCGAATCAAACCACACACACACACAGGACAAAGAAAAAAATCAAAATGAGAAAGTGATTAGAAATAATGATCAAAGTCAAATTAAGGAAGGGAAGGTCACTAAAGAAAAGCAATTAAACTGTGAAAATAATAGAAATGATGATGAGGTTTGTTATAATGCCAGAGGGTATAATTTTCGCCCTCGAATTGTTGTAAATAGTAATTTCATAAAACAAAGAATATGAAAAATATGTAAAAAGTTTGTAATTAATGTCATAAATAGAAAGTGATAATTGAGTGTATATGTATATGTTTTTATGTTTTAAATTGTGGATATAAGTATATTTCAAAAAGTATGTTATGTATTTCTGACATTACATATATGGCAAGTTCAAAAAAAAAAAAAAAAAAAAAAAAAAAAAAGTAAAATAACAAAGTAATTTGTAAATAATATGGTGGTATGGAATTCAACCATAACCAAGAATCGGAAGTTGATAGTTGCACTACTACAATATGTTACAAAATGAAATGATAACAAGAAAATGTATAATAATAATAAAGTAATGAATGCTGTTATGTAATGATATGTCGTATGTAAATAATTATGTAAAAGGAGAAATGAAAATTATGCATTGCAAATAATATATATCAAAATTTACAATTTAATAATAATGTGAATGTTGGTAATCCTCATGTAATTTATGGTACATTATGTCAATTATGAATAATGGACTAACTTGACAGGGAACTATCAAGAAACTACAAAGAACTATCAAAGCTATGAGTTGTACGAGGCTAAAAAGTGGAACTCAGCCTTTCTCACGATGGATGAACTTATGTGTTTGCGAGGAACCATTGTGAACTTAATTTCTTACCACTGGGGTGAAACTGTGGGAGAGTAACTTTTGGACTTTTTTTTTCGCGGGGGGGTGAGAATGTAATGCCAGAAATGTAAAGTAATAAATATTTGGAAGGATTAAAAAATAATGGAACCAGGAATGCGGGCGGATTATCCCCACGCTAAGCAGATGGGCGATAATATACAGGTGGCCCCATATCTTACATACCACGCCCATGTTTACATACCACACTAAGCCGTTTGGCGGCAACCGAGACGGCGACGCCATGTCTACGGATTAGCTCTCAGCTCTACATTTCAGCACGTGGACCGCCGACCGAAAAAGGGATATAAGTGAGAGTTGCTCGAAGTGGGAGTCAGAATTGGTCAAGGCAGGCTGTTGGAGTTAGACTAGTCAAGAAGAAGCGACGGTAGCAGAGTTAAGAGTTAGTTGTGTGTGCGTCTCTGATATAGGAATTCGAAGGAGAGCTCATGTTCATCTGGTATTGCAAGTGTAAAGTGTGACAAAGCATCGGTGTTACCCAAGTTATATGAAAGAAGATCAGGTACCGTACAATTAAACTATATGAGGATAACCTCTTTGTCTAAATTTGTGTTTTTAAGGAAAAGCTAATTAATGCATCCCACCACGTGCTCCAACCAAATATCAATTCATCTGGCATTACACCCCCCGAACTACCATTGAGATGTATTCCACTATTGTGATATTTATTTAATTTGTAAAACTAAAGAGTGTAAATTGAGTATGTGATAAATAAATGTTTGTTCCTTTACTATTAACCTTAATTTTTAGTTTGTTAACTTAGTATCCCGTTAAGCACAGAAATAGGTGGGTTTTGCGGCCACCAACGCAATGTACACAGCAGTAAGTTTTAGAACAGATTACATGTATAATTAATATACTAATAAATAATTAATTTAATGTAAAATGCATTTTTTGACAATATTAATTTTAATCAACAAAATTAATAATCGGCACAAATTCTATGAAAAATATTTTTTTCAATTGAAATATCCTTTGCTTCAGCCATGAAATTTGGTACACATGTACTTCAGGACTTGGGAGGGTGCATCTCTGCATTATATTTTAAAAATTCGAAATAGCTTTTTAGTTATTTTATGTTTTAGCATGATTTAGCCTAATTTTGAGCACTATTTACACAAATCGGTTTCTTACTAATCGAAAATATCATTACATGAATTTCCATTTTGACACTATTGGAAAGATTGAAAAAATATTTTTCAAACAAAATTTGGAAGAAATCCATGCGATTAATAGATGAATTTATTTTTATTTTGAAAAAAATATATTTTTCGTATGTTTAAAACATTCCCTATTTTCAAATTGTGATATAAAAAATTTGACGGGCAATCCAAAGTTTATAATGTAACACCAGCTTTTTTAAATATTACACACTGTTGCTAAATAAATAATTTTCTGAAGCAATTCGTACATTAATTATAAATTTAAGTGATTAAACTGCTAAAATTTTTTGTGGCATGTTTGGATCTTGCATATCATTTTTCTCCCCTGCGGTCAGTGGTAGGCAACCTCCTTTCCTACAGAAATAATTCTATGGAGACATTTTAAACTATGCCATTTGTACATTTATTTATTTATTTTTCTTTGGATATTTGCAGACAACATGTATGCAATGCGCCTCCCGGGTATCAATCACTAGGTATATTTTCTAATACATAATAAAAAAATATGATCCAGATAATATGATATGTGAAAAGAAAAAGCACTAATACCACAATACATCAATATTAAAGTTATTAATGTCATTTAAAATAAAATGTAAATGCAATTCTATAGGAAGTATTCATAGGAAGCATTTATAGGAAGCATTCATCACAGTTTAGAAATGAAATTATTGGTATATGATAACTAAAATAAGATATATAATGCATCGATTGTAACTGTTCAATCTAAATATCTAGAAAATACAGCATCAATTTTAGTCCCAGATTTTGTGGTTGATACTGCTGGATCTTATTCATTTTTAATTTGAATATTGTGTTTGGAAACTCAATCAGTGGCTGTGCTACTGGAGAAGCAACATTGGAATCACCATTAAAAATCATTTTTATTTTCTCCAAATCCATTCCACCAAGTAATGCTGTGGGAATATGATTGAGTGTGGGTAAGTGTAGGAATATGATTGAGATTAAAGAATTGAATGCAACACTTACACGCAATTATTTTATTTATATCAATTCCAGGAAATTCTGTACTTAATAATTATTGATGTTGAGAACTAGGTGTCTTAAGCCACTTTTGAACTACAAGCGATAACAAACTCTACACACTGAACCAAATAAGATTATTAAATAATTTTTTATTTTATTCTCAATGAGTGCTCTGATTGGCATTGAAAGTTGTATATAGTATACTTGTGGTAGTTGGATTAAGCTCAGTGCTCACTGATGCATCATTATTTGTAGATAGCTCAGCTGTAGTTTTGGGGTTACTGATCATTGGCAATTGATCAGCCACTACTGAAGCAAGCACAGTAACACTGGATTTCAGTGCCTTTTGCCTTGCTTGAAATTTTCTCGCAGGCTGCAGTCGACATTTTGGTGGGATTTTTGACAGCTTTTATGCACGTTGTTTCTCACAATATGCCCTTACACATTCCATACTAGATTTCAGCATAACTACTATTTTTAATAATTAATACAGTAATTAAAAATCACAATAATAGATTGTAACTGTATATAATATAACAATATGAAACTAACTCAATGCATAGTAAACTGACGAAATGTGTAACACGAAAATGTGTAACACACTAGCCTTACTCACTGGTCTGGAAAGAGTGGGGTAAGCAACAGCCATTCCTCTCACGGACTCGTTGGCAGGTGTAACAGAAAGTATAATGTGCCATCCTTACTTTACTCATCTCAATTGTCATGCCACTTTTGAAGGAGTTTCAGTTTCATTTCACTTTTTGTTATGTTTGGATTTCCATAATAAGAACTTACACTACCATGTCTTAAGTTTCACTTCAAAAAATCTAAATATTAACAGAAGTACTACACAAAAATAAAATAAGAAAAATTATTACTGGCCATTTCTCTATGCTGTCAATGATGGTAAAGAAAAGGATTTGAGCTTATATTCCTCAGCACCTTAAATACGTCATATGGTAAAATATTGGCTCTTATACACTCTCTTCATCCCCAAATTAAAGTATAGTATAATGATGGCAAGATGGATACTATTTATGAGAAATTTCAAAGAAAAACTGTACCACACTTTTGTAATATTCATAGATCTGAATGGGAACATTTTGAATTACACAATCAAAGTCCAGATGCCTAAATCATTAATTTCATAATTTTAACCTATGTAAATACCTCAAGTATTTTGTAATTTGACAATGAATAATATTTAGGATTTAAAAAAAATAGTGAGTTACTCTGCTACTTAGATTAATGTGAAATGAGACTCTCTTAAGATTAATGAGACTCTCTGCTTAAATTAATGTGAAATATCATTTCTTTTATATATTTTCAATGGAAAAAGTTGATGCGTGTTTTGAGTGAAAATGGCACAAGATACCTAAGGAAAAGTTTCAATATTATTTTGGTTTTTTGAATTTTTTTTTATATTTTGGGAGAAAATTATATAGTTTTGATAGAGTAATAGCATGCAGTTTATTTCATCTGAGTCAGACCATAAACAATAAAGTTATCGACAATGAAGCATCTGGATGTAATGTTTGCAGTCATTCCACTGGGCAAGACTATGGTCAATGTAAGCAATAAACACATACTGGCTTACAGTACAAACATAGATGCACAGATCAAAAATTTAAATTAACACTTTTCAACCAGAATCGTTTAATAATACAGCTTAAAACTATATATCATTAGAAAAATAATTACATATTGTGCAAAAAAATTACACTAAATGAGTGATTAACATGCATGTTTGTGCATTATAAATATGTTTTAGCAAATGAGTATTTAATAGGTGATTAACATGCATATTTGTGCATTATAAACATGTTTCAGCAAATGAGTTTTAAATGACTAAACACATTGTTCATTATTTGAAGGGCTTGCTATTTGTAGATAAACACACAGAACCAGATATACATTTAGAACTAGAAATTAAAAACAATGTAAATTAATTGGAGATGTTCACTATTCGAAATATCTTATCCGTTAAAGAGATTTTACTGAAAACAATTTTAAATGAACATCACACAGCAGTGTCCCCTATGTACAATTTTAATACTGTAACATAATGGGTCTTTGAGAAGGGTTATGACCTTCAAAACCACCAACATGGTGACACCACTGTTGAGAAGAAAGCACAAACTTTTAGAGCCATATAAATTTTACATAAATTTCAGCAAATAATAATACATAATTATGAAAATTTAATAATACCTGTTGTTTACTTGCTCTGTGAGCAACATGATTCAGAAGTGAAGCATTCAATAAAGAATCTAAATGTAAAAGCATTTCAAGATCTCTAAAGTTTTTATGAGATGCTTTGACAAAAGGAATGCAGAAAGAACCTGAAGTAAATATATGTATTTTGAGGTACATAATATAAATATGATATATCCAAATTAAATACAAAATAATTTGATGTGCACAGCACATAGTTTTTCCTACATAATGCAATGACTTTACTTCTTTCAAAACAAAATAATGATGTACAAGATCCACAAGACAATGTTTTTAACATTAAACAAAAATTGAAGCACATATAAAAAAGAAAAAACAAAGAAAAGTAAATGTCTCACTAATGCATTTATGCAATAAAATGAGTGAATATAATACATATTTATTTTTTTTAATTTTCTTATTTTTCAAACGCTATTTTATATGTGGACCGTGGCAGTAGTGTCATTTTAATTTAATAACAACTGGTTCGGTGGAATTTCAGGAGGGCATTTTTGGAATAACTTTTATAAAAAAAAAATATAAGCACATGAAATAGCAGTTATTGAAGTGATTCTGAAAGATAATAGGTTTACATTTATGTATACATGAATATTTATTTTTAAAACAAACAATGAACAAGTGATTTCGCAGGTGCAAAGTACTTGAAATAAAAGTTTAAAAAAAGTATATTTCTAAATTTAAAAAATCTGATGTGGGCAGCACATGACTTTCCCTGCAGACTTATATTAACGTTCTCTTTATTTTAATTAAATTTATTTCACTTTTAATTCAATTTTCGTTCTCATTCGGTAACTGGACTTATTTTCAAAGGTGGCGTAGAGAAAATTCGTAAAACTAAAATATCTCGAGAACGGCTAGTCCTAGTGTAATGGGGTTGGTCTTATTATTTTCGTCGTTAAAAATTACGTATTAAACGAACATTTAATGGATATATTTGAGTATACCTAGTTCTTTAGTTTAGATTTTGACGATTTTTGCGGGCCATTTTGCAAAAAAAGGCAGGTTATTTTTTTCCGAATCGTACCAAAATCTAATTAGCACCAGGGTAACCCACAAGTGACTCATCTACCGAATTTTGTGAAATTCGGTCCAGTAGTTTTTCAGTTAGAGTGGATACAAGCTTTTGTGGGCCATTTCGCAAAAAAAAGGCGGGTTCTTTTATTCCGAATCGTACCCAAAACTAATCAGCACCAGACTCGCTCACAAGTGACCTACCTACCAAATTTTGTGAAATTCGGTCCATTAGTTTTTTAGTTAGAGTGGATACAAAATCTGCACAGACAGACACACAGACAGACAGACACACACACAGACGTCATGCTAAAAATAGTTTTTTCGTATTCTAGAGGTCTCGAAACGTGTAGATCCGTCGAAAACTCGAGTTGCAATTATCGGCATGATTCCAATACTTTCCCTATACATTACCATGTATTGCAGGGAAAGTAACAAGAAAGATTAATCATGCATAAAGCATTGATTATGAAATACTTTCCAACTGCAATGCAATTTTATTTAAACAAGTCTAAAATGCAATACATTCCTCGGTAATATTTTAAAACTTATCACAATACTACATTAATTTATTATATTTGAAAACTTAAACCTTCATCGAAAAAAATGAACTTCATTCAAATGACGGCATTGAAATATAAATTGCCTGGTTTAAACATCTCTAAAATGCGATACATTCAGAGGTGATATTTTAAAAATTATCACAATACTACAATAATTTATTATATATGAAAACTTAAAAGTCCATCGAAAAAAAACTAACTTTATTCAAATGATGTCATTGAAATATAAATAGCCTGGCTCTCTATATAAAAGCAGTGAATATTTCATTCATAAACTTTTATTCCATTCCTTTCATTTAGCGGTGATATTTTTAAAATTATCACAATACTATAATAATTTATTTTACTTAAAAACTTAAAACCATGGAGGTAAAGGTACTTTCTAACTACATGCTTAAAACTTTATTGAAAAAGGCAATAGTATAAAATCGTCTGCTTCTCTATGTAAAATCAACGACTGTTTCATTCATATCAGCTATATTCCAGACTCCAGAACTAAATAATTTTGTGTTAAAAAAAATTCAGCAATTTTTATACAAATTATCTTACAGCTTGATGTGTTTACATTCTGCATACGTTAAAATTAAACTCAACTCTTCACTTACAAATATAAATATGCAATTATTTGTTAATAATTTATATGGATTGAAATATATAGTAGTAATTACTATGATTTATAAATGCTAATAATTAATTGTATTTTTAGTGAGCCCTTCTTTCAAGACTGATGAGCCTCCCTTGAATCACTACAGCCCCTCTTCAATTTTGTCTCTGGCTATAGCCGTGGACATAACTAAAAAACCCAAAATGAAAATTCGCTAATGGGTTGTATCAGCCATTGAAAAAAACAATCATAAATATATCAACACAGTCTAGTAACTTGCACAATTGTATAAGTTATATTAATATCATTCATCAGTCGATTCCATTTAACTAAAGTATATATTGAATTGAAAATATTAATTTTTGTTAACAGAACCGTTTCTCCAATTTCTTTACAGCAACAGAACCACTGACAAGTCATGACCAATGTCTGGAGAGTTCACGCTTCAGTGAATCAATCGTGTGCTCGTTTTTGTGATGACAAATTTGATTAGAAAATGATGAAAGATAGCCAAATTTTGGTTTTATAAATTCATAACTTTCATATTAATTCAAATAATTAAAAAGTCATGATGAGGCATATTGTTCCATGAGCTGAGGTCCTTACGGAATTTCTAACAACCTGTTAGCTGAACCTAGATATTTTTAGCAACTAGTTTAGACAAACCAGTGTTGTTGTTGTTGAAACCCAGACCGTCCGACCTACCAGAAAGGCGTAAGGTAACAGTTTGGACGGTCGGGAAGTGCCACCCAATTTAGACCGGAACCCAGTGGGGGAGGCATCCACAGGGACCGTACCCTCCTTCCCCTACCACCAACCTCTCGGAAGGACTTTCGGACCCACATGTTTAACGTGATCGTACTCCGCATGAACACGGCGGCAGTTTTGGCAGTGGCTGGAATCGAACCCGGGCCTACCGAGTGCAACTCCAGCGCGCTAACCAATGGGCTACCGCACCCGCAGACAAACCAGTGTAAACCAACTGAATGATATTACTGTATTGTGAGAAAATTATAGCTTGAAAAGATGTAGAATGATTTAGATTAACCAGGCTTAGTTTAACTTTATAACAGTCTTTTTAAATTAACTTCTAAACAAAAAAAAACAACAACACCTATTTTATGTTAATTGCACGAATATGGGGACAGTATTTATTAATTTTTGCTCTGCACCTTTAAAATATGACTATAGTTATCAAAATTGTGTAAATTTATCATATTATTGCATTAGCAGTATATCTGTTCTTCGTACAGAGCATATAATATAAAGAAACTTAAAATTCATGATCATATGCAAATTCCTATAGTATACTAAATGACATTGTTAATCAAAATATTCTATTAAAATATTTAATTTAATGCTCCTAAAAAGAAGTTTAAGAATATGTGTTCTCGCTATACAAAATTATCGTCATAGGCATATCTAAATAATAAAGCATCCTGGTCCTGTTTGTAAACAAATTTTCAAAAAATATGAAGTTGAACCAATATATGTAAAACAAGAAAGATCAATCATGCATAAAGCATTGATTATGAAACACCTTCCAATTTCAATGAAATTTTATTTAAACATCTAAAATGCGTTGCATTCCTCAGCAATATTTAAAAAATTATCACAATACTACATTAATTTATTATATTTGAAAACTTAAAACTTCATCGAAAAAAATGAACTTCAAATGATGGCATTGAAATATAAATTGCCTCTAAAATGCAATACATTCCTTGGTAATATTTTTAAAATTATCATAATACTACAATAATTTATTATATTTGAAAACTTCATCAAAAACAAATGAAATTTATTCAAATGACGTCATTGAAATATAACATGCTTGGCTCTCTCTATAAAAACAGCATTTTATTCATAAACTTTTTTCCATTCATTTCATTCATCCCAATACTATAATAATTTATTTTTTTATAAAACTGGATACCATAGAGATACAAGTAATTAAACTCTATGCTTAAAGCTTCATCGAAAAAATCGTCCTTCTCTGTGTAAAATCAATAAATATTTCATTCATATCAGCTATATTGCAGACTCTATGCGCTAAATAATTTTATGTTAAAAAAATGCAGTAACTCTTATACAACTCATTCTACATCTTTTGGTATTTACATTCTCCATAAGTGAAAATTAGGTTTCGTTGCAGAAATAATCAAAGTTAGTTGAATGATCATTTAAACTGAAATACATTGTAATTGCGCAGTGGCGGTTTAATGGTCAGCAGACTAAGCGGCCGCGTGTGGACCCCGGGATACAATAGGGCCCCAAATTTCGCAGTATTCAATTTTTTTACAAAAAAATTCAATTTATTTATAAAATATTAAAACAACTTTTTTTTCACAGTAAAAAATGAAAAGACATCAAAGTGGGGCAGAAAAGTGAAAAAAAATTAAGAAAAACCTGGAAATTGTTGACAGTCAAAGAAATGCATTGCATATGTTTTTAACAGTAAATTCAGAGACAGAGTTGTCATCAACATTTACTTCAGATAAATTATCTGCGTTCGAAACTTCTTCTGAACCACAGAAGAAGAGAAAAAAGAAGAACAAGTTGAGCATCAAGAGGTTGAAAATGCTACTGATAAAAGGGAGTGTGAAGATGCAGAAGATAGAGATAATCCAGACAAACTCTTGAATATGGACATCGAAGTAATAAATGATATAGCTTTATGACCAACAATTTTTTCAGATGCTATTATTGACCATATTCTTAAACACAAACCAAAAAATATTAGGAATATAGAGAATTTGAAATCAGTGTATAAAGACAGAGATGAAGTTTATTACAGAGGACTTTCTTATGATCATTTTTCAGAAAAAAATCAAATCGGAATTATGGAAAAGAGAACTTGGTTGATATTTTCAGATACAAGCAAAAGTGTTTACTGCTACCCTTACAAACTCTTTTCAAAATCAAAGTCTAAATTAATAACTGGTTTGCAAAATTGGAGATCAATTACTGTTATTTTATCAGACCACGAAGTCTCAAAAGAACACATGTCAGCCATGTGTACTCTGTACAAAAGATCAACCAAATTCAATAGAATTGATACTCAACTATTACAGGAAAAGGAAAAAGAACAATGTTACTGGAGAGAAGTGTTGAAAAGAATTGTGTCAACAATAAAATTATTGAGTCACTTAGGATTAGGATTTAGGGGTCACGATGAAGACAAAGATTCCAATAGGAAAGGAAATTATTTAACCTGTTTGGAATACCTAAGTGAATACGATGAGTTCTTGAAATTACATCTACAAAAATATGGCAACCAAGGACGAAGAAATGTGAACTATTTATCTCACAATATTTGTGACGAATTTGTAGGCCTTATTGGCTATCAAATAAGAGCTGAAATAATTGAAGAAATCAAATCTGCGACTTATTATAGTATAATTGTTGACTCCACTCCCGATATTTCTCATGTCAACCAATTTACTTTTGTGATAAGATATGTTTCATCCTCTGGTAATATAAAAGAAAGATTTGTGGGATTCATTCCCATAGATAAACACAACTCTTCATACTTGGAACAAGAAGTTTTGGAAACTTTAACAAAATTAGGAGTGGATATTAAAAACTGTCGAGGACAATCAAAAGATTGTCCTCGACAATGCTGCAAGATAATGCTACAAATATGTCAGGAAAGTACTCAGGTTTGCAAGCACGCATTAAAGAACATAGCCCAAGTGCGGTTTTTATTCAGTGCGCTAACCATTCTTTAAACTTAATTGGAAATTTCGCTGCAGAAAGTTGTAGCACTCCTACTGAAGTCATTAGAAAATTTTATCAATAATTTCCAAGAAGAATATGAAAAAGTTGAAAAAGAGGCAACTGATTTATCAAGGCTATCATTTAGTGTCAATGATGAACAAACTCGCAGACGACGAAAGAGAAACATGTTTTTTGATGAAAACAAAGAAGTCGGGCATGAATTCACAATTAGAGAAGATTTTAAAGTCAATTCATTTTATGTCATATGTGATAACACCAAGGCACAACTATCTCAAAGAGCTCAGAAGTATGAAGTTGTTCTAGAGCCTTTTTGTATATTGTTTGATTGGAAATTGTCAACAGAAGAAAGAAAGTGTGTGTTAAAAAAGTTGAAGGATATGTACAAAAATGACATTGATGTTTGTAATTTGGAAGATGAATTGGACCATTTCTTAATATTTCTAAAAGAAAACGAGGACACCATAAAAACCACACCAGACAATCCAGACATCTTGGATTTCTCGTGTGATGGTGTCAATAGATATCACATCTATTGAGCTGCCAAAGAAATGTCTTGCACATTTTTGAATATTGAAATATTATTGAAGATTTTTCTAACAATACCCTTATCTAATGCATTCGGAAAAAAGATAATTTTCTGTTTTAAAAAGAGTAAAAAATCATTTAAGGAATACAATGGGAGAAGAAAGACTAAATAACTTGGCCATTTTGTATATAGAGCAGGAAATTTTAAACCGCATTGACACTGCCAAAATAATTGATGATTTTGCAAGAAATAAAGTAAGACAGAAATTCATGTAAAATATTTTTAAAATAAATTTATTTAATGTGTAACAGTATGAAATTTTTCATTACTTTTCTTTTTTGTTAGTAAGTTTATGAGAGCTTTCTTGCATCTTCAATTTCGAACTTGAGTTTGAGGGCCCCAAAATTTTTACAGCTTGAGGCCTCCACTTGACTTGACTGTCCACCACTGTAATTGGGTTGTTTCAGTATGTAGATGCACAGAATTTAAGCAAATATAAAGAGGTTTTAGGATGGATACAACACTAAATATGAATTAAAAAGAACTTTAAAAATCATGATTTTGATAGAAGATGGGAAGATGGATGCCACATTTTATTTTTAAGTGGGTCACATGATCTCTTCATATAAAGGGTGTAATTATTATTTTAATTTTTATTTAAAAAACTACTGAATATATTTTGCTGAAATTTTTTTTATATATCTTATGAGATAATTTGAATATTTCCTGAAACTTTTGAAGCAATTTGTGAATTTTAAATCCGCTTAAAAAATGTTTGAAAAATTAGGTCCCATAGGGTTCAATGTATTTCATTTTTTCAACCTGGGTTCAATCCAAAGCTAATTGGGTGATATTATTCATTTATATTCCCATAGGTCTCACAGACTGTCTGAACAACATACTAAAATTTCATTTGGATAAAGCCATTTTTACGACAGTTATCATGCTAACGGACAGACAGACAGATAGACAGACAGACAGACAGACAGAATGAACAAACTCATAAACACTTTTCAACTTTGTTGTAGAGTGTTAACAAAAGTACTAAAATTGTATGGGATCTATACAACTTATATTTGCGAATATTAGAAGATATACCTGTGTATTAGTAGAATATTACAAGTACTACAACATATGAGTTTCTAAAATCTTTGCCAAAATAAAACAGATAATGTAATAAATTGAAAAAATTAATAATCCCGTGATCTTTAAACCTAAATGCTGTAATTGATTCTAATATATGTCAAAATATGCACCAATATACCTGTACTATTTATATTCTCGTATATTAGAAGATATACCCATGCATTTGTAGAAGATTACCCATACTATGTACAATGAGTTTCAACAATTTTTGCAAAAATAATGACGTAATAAATTGAAAATATCAATAATCCCTGAAATTATCAATAATAATAATGTATAAACCTAAAAACCCTAATTGATATAATCCAGTCAAAACTGCAATATCTGTGAAATTTATTTTATACACATATCTTTGTTATTTAAATAAGAAATGATTTAATAAAAATCATCTGCCGCACAAACACATTGAATTTAAATCTGTTGATAAGTGACATGATATAATTTTCTTCAAATAAATTGGTGGAAAAAATATCGTCTGCATAATGCTATCTCTATGGAAGGTTTAATTGTTCATTTCATTCTGTCTGTCTGTCTGTCCGTCCGTTAGCACGATAACTGCAGTAAAAATGACTTAATCAAAATTAAATTTTAGTATGTTGTTCAGACGGTCTCTAGGACCTATGGGAATATAAATGAATAATATCACCCAATTAGTTTTGGATTGAACCCGGGTTGAAAAAATGAAATACATTGAACCCTATGGGACCTAATTTTTCAAATATTTTTTAAGCGGATTTAAAATTCACAAACAGCTTCAAATATTTTAGGTAATATTCAAATTGTTCCATAAAATATATAAAAAAAAATTCAGCTAAATATATTTAGTAGTTTTAAATAAAAATTAAAATAATAATTACACCTTTTATATGAAGTGATCACGTGACCATGGTATGAAAAGATCACACGACCCATTTCAAAATGAAATATGGCATCCATCTTGTCTCAAAATCGTGATTTCTAAAGTTCTTTTTAATTCATATTGAGTGTTGTATCCGCCCTAAAACCACTTTATTTTTGCTTAAATTCTGTGCATCTACATACTGAAACAACGCAATTACAATATATTTGAGTTTAAATGACCATCCTAATTTGATTATTTCTACAAAGAAGCCTATTTTTCATTTATGCAAAATATAAACAGCAAAATATATAGAATGAGTTGTATTAGAATTGCTGTACTTCTTTAACACAAAATTATTTAGCTCATGGAGTCTGCATATCTGATATGAATAAAATATTCATTGATTTTACAGAGAGAAGGACGATATTTTTCGATGAAGTTTTAAGCATAGAGTTTAATTTCTTGTAGCTCTATGGTCTTAATTTTTAAATAAAATAAATTATTATAGTATTGTGATGAATGAAATGAATGGGAAATTGTTTATGAATGAAATGCTGCTTTTATAGAGAGAGCCAGGCGTGTTATTTTTTCTATGACGTCATTTGAATGAATTTCAGTTGTTTTCGATGAAGTTTTCAAATATAATAAATTATTGTAGTATTATAATTCTAAAATTATTACCAAGGAATGTATCGCATTTTAGAGATGTTTAAACCAGGCAATTTATATTTCAATGCCGTCATTTGAATGAAGTTCATTTTTTTTCGATGAAGGTTTATGTTTTCAAATATAATAAATAAATGTAGTATTGTGATAATTTTTAAAATATTACTGAGGAATGTATTGCATTTTAGAGATGTTTAAATAAAATTGCATTGAAGTTGGAAAGTGTTTCATAATCAATGCTTTAAGCATGGTTGATCTTTCTTGTTAATTAATATCTAAACTACCCTTAGTCTTAGAAACTCGAAACATAGACTAAATTTTAAGTCGGGTATTTCAAAGCTATCCACAAATTCGGTTCAGCCGTTCTCCCGTGATGATGAGACAAACATACAGATTATCACTTTTATTTATATAGATATAAAAAAAATGAGCAAAATAGTAGAATTGTATAAAGATAATTTCAATTTCATATTGCAATGTTTAATAAATAAAATGTGAACACAATGAAATATTAAATTATAATTCAGCTACAGGTCAGCAGTATATGTAATTTTAAAACACAAAATATATGTAGCTATTTATCTACATTTAAATTTTATACATACAGATTCATGTTGGATTTAATGAAACTAAATTGCATGAACAGGCTAGTTTTTTTTAGGTAGAATTTGAAGCAAAATATATGAAAGAGGGGGGTGCAATGTTTATTATTGTCATATAATTCTGTATGAAGGCAAGGTAGTTACTGTATGAAAGATTAAAGTCAAAACTGATGATTTACCTGTATTTTCTATGGTGCTTAAAATAAATGATTTCAAATCATCTGAAATAAATATAGTTTTAATCAAAACATAAAAATCTTTAAAGAATTATATTAATAATTACATATAAATAACTACAAATTAAAAAATATATATTTTATTAAGACACTAGAAGACAGTTTTACACATTAATTAGAGATACATTAAAGTGCTTTTACAGGGTCCAATTTGTGTGTGTGTGTGTGTGTATTGATGGAGGGGGGGGGGGAGGCTCTAATGCTATGCAATTTTGTATTAAATAGTTTTATGGTATAAGAAATTAATAAACAAAACTATTAAATCAATAATTTTTTTTTTAATATTGTACTTACTTTTGACAGAAGGAATAAAAAGTTGAAACTATTTTAAGCTTATGCTAAAAAGTAGTATAAGTACCATTTCTATATCCAGTAGAATATTCAATTTTCTTAAGCTGATTTGACAAATAGTTACCCTTTTTTATAACCTTTACCAGAAAATTTTATAGTACAAAGTTGGCAAAAGTTAACCAGTGAAACTGTGATAAAAACATTCTAGGAGAAACCAATAATGCAATTAAAAAGAATTATTAGCTCTGTATTTTTCAGCAAACATTTGCTTTTATAGTAGTATCTACAGTATAGAATGTTTACCGAGTTGAGAAAAAATCGTGACCTAAATCAGTCTTTCTTAAAGTGTGTTTTACAGAACACTAAGATTCTGTGAAATTAGCAAACATAACTGAAATCAGATACAACTACCTACTGAATATTTTGATAGGAGTTTTTTGAAAAAATTATTTTTGTTACATAGAATAATACAGCTCCAAAATGTTTAATAACACTGAACTCAGTACTATTCCTCACAGACTATCATGTAATACTAGCTGCAGTGCTCACAGATAGCAACTAGTTAAAAAAAATGCGGATTAAAAATGTATGATTAAATATGTATATCAGGTAAGAAATTGCAGAGTTTATTAGCAATTTTTTTTTTCACTCGTCAGTAGGTACCATATAAATATAATAACATTACATAATGTTTTAGCCATTTCTTCTTGGAAAAAAAAATTAAAAATAGAATAAATAACAATGGATACAAGACAATGAAGTTGTAAAATCATCTGGAGGTGTATACAAATTAATTGCCTTCTAGATAGGTCTTTTTACCAAATAATCTTTTCCATTATTCTTGGTTTTTCCCCTAGTTCTTTGGGATGTAAAATAACCTTTTCGTTCAATGTAACAAGGTTATTTAATGAAAAGAACTATCTAGAAGGCAAATGATTTGTATGCACATCCTGATGATTTTACAATTTCAATGCTTTCTATCTATTGTTATTCATTCTATTTTTAATTATTTTTATTTCATACGGACCATTGTTCTGTTTACCCCAATAATTTATATTGTACTGACTTGTATTCCATTGAATTCTTATTCTAATTGTTGTTGAGACCCAGACCATTCGACCTACAAGAAAGGTGTTACCTTTCTGGTAGGTTAGACGGTCTGAGTTGCAACAACAACCCCGAAGTTATGCGATAGGTGGGCCCAACGAAAATCGCTTAAGTCGAATTCGCATAAGTCGGAGTACAACTTTGCATATAAATACATATAAATTTTGTTTAATTGGGACTAAGGACTAACAAAAACACTAGTTTAGAAGAAAAATATTTAATCAAATTGTAGTTCTTTATACATATTAATACAAAATCAAGAACAGCATAAGTCGGAGTAGCGTAAGTTGGGGTATTACTGTATTCAAGAGTGTCTTTTAATGTCTCTTCTAGTTCAATTTTAACTCTTATAGTTAAATTATTAATTTCATCATATTTATATACTGTAATTAGAGAAACAATTAGATGCAATTTTAATGTACAGTTATATTACTGAAGATAGTGTATTGTTAATCTAACATGTAAGCTTAGTATTTAACACTTAAATTGCTTATACTCTTTAAATATTTTTAAATTTGCTTATAAATATATACAATATATATTCATATATATATGTGTGTGTAATTTACGAATTTTAATTGCTTGTAACATAGTCAAATACTTCTTATTTATCCCCTATTAATTGATGTTTATGAAGATCAAATGAGAAATAGAGTTACCCAATCAAGGGCGTAGCCAGGGGGGATCCCCCCTGAAATCAATTACAATCAATTTTTCGCAATTAAACTATAAGTAATATATTTTTTTTGAGCTACTGGGCAGAAAAAATGCATATAATTAATTAAGACACAGGACTAATTAAGACAAGATTATTTTCAGGCAACCAATAAAATGCCCCCCCCCCCCTCCCCCCACCGGAAAAAAATCCTGGCTATGCCCATGTACCTAATTATATACATCAGAAAAAGCTGGTTATACATAAAACAGGTACTAAACCTCTTGTTCCATGTTCTACATATGTTAATGAGTAAGAGAAATATTATCGGTAATACATGACATCATGCAGAAAAATCCAAGATAGTAGTTAAGCCTGTAACAGTACCTAAATAAAATTATTCAAAGTCTCACTAAAAGTTCGGTTATATGTAATACAGGTACTAAACCCCTTGTTCCCTGTATTAACATACAAATTGAAGGTATAAGAAAGGTTATAGAGCTGTATAATATTAAGTAGAGAAACCAACACATGGGGTTATGCCTTTATCAACATTAGAATAAATTGTGACTAAATCCCACTTAAGAGTGAAAATAAATAAATAAAAAGTATTTCCGAAACCATGGACGTTTTCAAGGGCCATCCTTGTTTCAGAGATACAAAAGATCTACATTTCTGTATGCATACTGTAATATTTATTACAGAAATTATGCATATATATATATATATATATATATATATATAATGGCCATACACTTTATGTGTATCAGTTAAGCCCATAAATACAACCAAGAAGTAAACCATTTTGTGTGAAACACACTGCCCTAGTGCAACAAAGGAGGCAGTACATTATAGGCTCATCTGTGCTTTTTGTTTCAAGATTTAAAAAAAAAAAAAATCACTATTCTGAAATTTAAAAATGTCTTCAGTCTTTTGAAATGTAGTTTATGATACAAACAAGAAGTAAAATTCAATATTTGTTTGAGTATATATTTATTATTTTCATTCTCATTGGTATAAGAATATTAATTATTTTAAATACCTTTAATTTTGAATTAAAGTACTGATAGTGAAATTCCCTTATAATAGACACTACACTTACAATAATTCAAATTATTTATAAAATGCAATTTATACACAAATTCAGAGAATTGGGAAATGTTTGCTATTTAAAGAGGGATACATGTAGCAAAATATCCAAATATGGAATACATAAATATATAATGAAAAAGCTAAAACTAAAACAGAAACACAAAAACACAAATATTAACAAGAAATTTATGAAGGATCTTACTTACATATAGTGGCAAATGGTGTATGTTGTTTACAAATGCTGGTCGTTTGGCCACTAGGCCAATAGATAGCAAGTTTGGAGACCGGTAGAAGTTTGGAGACCGAAGAGCTGTAGTAGATTTAGCATTACCCAGAGTGTACCACGTGAAGGCCTACTACTTTACACCCCCAAATGGTGTACTATACATTTCAATAAAATGTATCCACTTCATTTTCGATGGGACTATTAAGCATTTTAAAACTTTTTGCACACTTATTGCGTATTGTCATAATAATTTTTGGAAAAACTGGAAATGACATTTCTAAAACTGGAAGTGTAAATTTCTAGTGAAAATGCATACTTTCTACGAAATTTGATGCTGAATTCATATCAATCAATATGTAAGCTCTATCTAGCCTGAGTAACAGATATTTCAAGGAAATATTTAGTGAGCCCCAGTGTTATGGACAGAATTTTTTTGGCCCCTATGCAGCAAATGCACGGACCCTTTATTTTATAAGTTACTGGGTTTTTATCATACACTTTTTATGTAGTACGAGCCTTTAGGCCTCCTGGATCCTGAGAAATAGATTCTTAAAAAATTAGTAAAAGTTATAATACAGCAAAATTTTGCCACTAATAACAGAAGTGAAGAACAAAGATGAATGATGCATAGCAAATTGCCAAAGGTGATTCCAGGGAAGGGGGATTTAGGCATTTGCCCCCCAAATCCTTAAACGAAAATAGCTTTTCGATTATGTGGGATATTTTGCATATATAAACTGAATTGTTGGTTCTTATCAACTTGTGTGCCCTTGCATCCCCTAAAAAAAAATTTTGCTAATCACCATCACATCAAAAATAGTAAACACAAAAATAGTTTCCGAGATTTGCAACATTTGTTATGGAAACTCAGGGAATCCCTTACAGGAGAAAAAGTCATTTGGGTGCAAATGTAGCGATACAATTTTGATTGTGGTTGCCCACATATGAAAATTGTGGAAACATGGCTAAAATTTTCAAGGGGAAAATATTAACCCCATTGTTACAGAAGTATTTTATGAAAGGTTTTGCTGGATGAAATGTTGTTGTTGTTGAGACCTAGACGGATGAAATGTTGTGCCAAAGGTTGGGACAACTACTTTACGAGCCATTTTATGTACAACGTGATTATTAGGCATTTCACAGTTAATGAATGAATGAATGACATGACATGAAGGTGGGTGGCTCCAGGAGAGCCCAGCATATCGACCAGAGGTCTATTGTACTATCCCAAAAGAGAAGATCTCTACGACAAGACACCAGTATCCAAAGCAAAAATAAGCAGGCATTTGACAGGAATGTCATTCAGCTCCCAGGGTTCAATCACATGTCGACCCATGTGTTCGAACCTGTGGGCGGAGAACACATTCACAGAGTATGTGTGGGGCAGTTTCTTCGCTATAGTTGCAGCCTCTGCATAGAGAATCCTTCATGATACCCATAATATTTAGGTGTCTTTTAAGGGTGCAGTACCCAGTAAGGAGCCCAACAGCCCTTCTGATGCCAGTTCTACTGAGTCTGAAAAATTCCTTCTGACGTATACTAGGGCAGTTGCAGTTGAGTATTTTCGCCTGCCTTTGACCCTTAGTATTTCGCCAGTTCTTGCACTGAAGTTTTCTGAAAATAAGATGTCATAAACAGTTCTTCTGGTAAGTTCATTGGGAACACTCAAGGCCAGCTCAGGACTAACAAAAGGAGTACAAGAAGCTTTTCTAGCCAATTCATTTCCTGGAATGCCTGAATCACAGTTAATGATAGACACCAAGATTGTTAAAATTATACCAATAGGACCAAATGAAGAAAATATATAGCCTTCAGTAGCCTATGTAATTTAGATAAGCCCAACTAATGATAGATACCAAGTTTTCTGAAGTCATATATATAAATATAATATGAAAATCCAATGATAGAATAGGGAGAAGTTGTAACTCAAAATATATATACACACACAACTGAAAACTGAGAAATACAGCTCAGCTATATGATCAATGCATCAAAGGGTGAAGGCTAATGCATTAAGGTTCAATAAATTTGGATTTTGCATGCAAATACATGAAAAGAGAAAAATAGTTAATTAAGAATCTGACTGGATACTGATCACAACAAATTAACTATAAAACAATGGCTAATTCACATTTTTAATAGATATATATTTTTTAATTTTTCAATGATTTCTTATGGTAATGTAAAATTTAACAAAATTAGAAATACCAAACATTTATCCACTACTATCCTTTCAAATAAATTTATGCTATGTTGAACTCCAGACATTTGATGATAATGCAGACACGTTGTAATCCTGTTCATTGAGTAATGCAAAAACATCTAGTCAAAATTTTTAATTGAAAGTATTACTTTTACAATATAATAATGAATTTAAGATTCATTTTAAATTTAAATTAAAAAAAAAGATATATACTATTTTCAAAGTTTTAAAATTGTCGATTAATTCTACAGATTTGTAGCTTTTGGATGATAGAAATTGAATGACTTGACTTCTTGTATGTGTAAAATGAGATCCTTATTTCAGCAAATTCTTTTTTGGCCAGATTTCAATTCTATTTTAATTAAAAATATATTAACTTTTTAAAATATGTTATGTATATTTCTCCAAATTAAAATACAAACTACAAATTCTTAGGACAAATAGTACCTATTCATGAAAAGACTGGATAAACACAGATGATACACACAAAGATATGTTAATGTCTTTTAATTTTAATAGTTAGATATAAAACTATAAATTATAAAATTAATAATTTTCATTTTTCTTAGTTTTATAATTAAGTTTTTAAATATAATTTTTGAAAGCTGGAAAAAAATTGACCATCTGCTTAAATTTCTGATTTTTTTCTTAAATGTTCATGAACACATTTTGAATTCTTTATCTTTTAATGGTTTTCATAATGTTTATGACACTGTCAAGTCTCTGAAACAGAACATAGAGTCAAATAAACAACATTCAAATTGTTCACATCAAAATTTACACATACCCTTTGTTTTTATTTGATGATGCTGCACAGCAGCTTCAGCTCCCATACTATGAGAAAATCCTCCTGTTGGAAATGCTAAATCAAAATGAAATATTGTTATGTAAAATTTAATATTGGGAAAAAATATTGTAAAAATAGTAAGAAAACACATCTTTCAACACAGTAGGACATTAGAGATAATTATGGTATGAACTCCAAAATTTAAGGAAATTTCGTAAAAATCTAAAATCCATGTTACCAAAGGGTAAAAATCTAAGGCCCATGTAAGGTAAGTTAATCCCTTATTTTAAGAATGACAATAAAATATCACAGATGAAAAAAATGCCGAGCAAGTGCAAATTTGAATACGTTATATTAACATTGACTTGGAATCTATATCATTCGGAACGATGAATCATTTGCTTAATTTCTATAATATTGTTGTTATAACTATTTCTTTAAATTATTTTACAGATGCAAATAATTAAAAAGATATCAGTTAACCTTGATTCCTTACTACATAAAAAGGGCACGTCCCCCCCAAAGTACCAACCATAAAAGTATTAAAAAGGAATAAGTTAAATTCATAAAATAATATTGTAACTTTCAGATATGTTAATACCACTATCACAAATTTGTAGAACGGTATAAATTTTATAACTATCCATGGCGATAATTCAATGAAAATGATGCCAAATTATTGTTTCAGCATATTTAAAAAACTGTCGCTATCTGTTTCAGAAAAAATACATTCCAAATATACAATATTAAAATCACAATTATTTTTTAAAATATGGATATTGAAAATTTTCGATAGTAACATTATGTAACCATGTAAACAATTTTTGCGGTTACAGTTAAAAGATAAAATCAACGACCACTGATGTTAGTAGAAATATCTAGTAAAAACCATGCGATCGTAAGTTATCAGAGTCAAATAATCGCTTAAAAACTGCTGTAAAAATCTAAAAAAAGGCATAAATACTGCATATGGATGAAAACGGATTTAGTATGGAATTAAAAACATTCGTTACCGAACTTACTACCAGGGTTGGACCGCGCATCCACAAACATGCTAGTTTTATGGGTTGCAAGTCTCTGTAAATGCCTGTGATAATGCGTTTGTTGTTATATTTTATATTTATGTATTAAATTACCATTACCAATTCAACACTCTTTCAAACAAATTTCGAACGCGTGAAATGAACAACAAATTTTTGTCTACTTCAGAAATTTCCTAAAGAAACTAACCATAATGCAGTAGTACTATCGCCAGAAAAAGTTTCTGGGGGAAGGGGTGGGTAACCAAATATTTTGTTTTCGATTTCTCTAAATATCATTTCTACATAATTTAATAGGTTCCTTTCTGGGGGTTATGACCCCCCCCCCCCCCATGACGATGCCACTGATGCAAACGGCTATGCAGTGGCATTTAGTGGAAGTGGACAATGGGATTCACGACCCCCTTGAGAAAACACCCCTTCGAGAAGCAATCAAGTAGAGAAGGCCTCGGCAACCCTAACGCAAGACCGAAAACAAAGTCATGTGACTTTAGGGACTCTTCCCGCCCAGAGCGTTCTGATTCCCCTGTATTTCAATGGGAGAAAGTGAATGGCAAAGTGTCCTTAAAAGAAAAAATCTGATGTAGGCAACACATGACTTTCCTTATATAATGCAATGAATTTACTACTTTTACAATTAAAAAAATATTATTCTTATAGTAGATACTGATATTCTGTCCAAGATATTGAATTTTCTTCAATTAGTCGTCAATTTCATTGATTTAGCGTCATTTTTATCAATTTGGCAACAATTAAAAATGTCGCCAAGTTGGCCACATTCCACTAAATTCGTCGCTAAAATCTCGCCAAGCGTTATGGACGGAGAAATAGGTTATTCTTACAGTAGATAAATGACTATTGGCGTTCAAATACAAAAGTATTACTCAAAGTATCTTTTTTCATGAATGGAACAAGCTAGATCCACGAGAATGATGTCACCAAATTTATCGCATGGTATTACATATGTAAAGTGAACATGTTTCTCAATAAGAAATATTTTTTTTTATTTTATATAACTTTTTGATATTTTTTTGTAAAATATGCAATATCTCGAGAACGGTTCATGTTAGCGTTCTAAAATTTATGTCAATCGTTTTCTAATGAAAAATTACATAAGAAATGTCTAGTTGCGTAACTTTATTAGCGGTTTTGATTTTTTGACGATTTTTTTCAAAATTTCACTCGAAAATTTAGGGAGGTTCTGAACATTCGATTACGTATAAAAACAATAGGCTTCCAGTGTTTACGGATTGTGATTTTTGTACCAAATTTCGTTCGAATCGGTCCATTCGTTCGTCAGTTATCGTCTCCACAGACTCACTGACACAGACATCACTTCAAAAATGTTTGATTCGTGATCAGGGATGCTTGAAACGGGCTCTCCCGTCGAAAACTCGAATTCGAATTTTCGACCCGTCACAATACTTTCCTTATACATTATGTATATAAGGAAAGTAAAAATACATGTTTTTACTTATTTCTGCCACCCCTAAGCTTTGGAGGATAAAAAAAAGTGTAGGAGATATTGCTGAGCTTCGTGAAAAAATTATTCCATCAATGTATTTATAAAAAAATATTCATTAAAACATCTTAAACTGCGTTTTACTACATTTTGGCGATATTTGGCGGTTTTGTAAAAACGAAACTGCGAGACCGCACGTTTTGGATGCGTGCAAATAATTGTGCAAAAAATTGTGATATAATTTTAAGATTGCAATCCGGGGTATTTTTTACATCCCGGGATATCAGAAATTAATTTTTTTTTTAATTTCGATATCCCGCGGGGTTAAAAATATCCTTTTACTTCATTTTATATATAAAGAAGATATATTACTTTCCTTATATACATAATGTATAAGGAAAGTATTGTGACGGGGTCGAAAATTCGACCCCGTCACAAATACAAAAGTTTTCGACGGGAGAGCACGTTTCAAGCATCTCTGATCACGAATCAAACATTTTTGAAGTGATGTCTGTGTGTGTGTGTGTGTGTGTTTGAGTGAGTGAGTCTGTGTAGACGATAACTGACGAACGAATGGACCTATTCGAATGAAATTTGGTACAAAAATCACAATCCGTAAACACTGGAAGCCTATTGTTTTTGTACGTAATTGAATCTTCAGAACACCCCTAAATTTTCGAGTGAATTTTTTAAAAAATCATCAAAAAATCAAAGTCGCTACTAAAGTTACGCAAATAGACATTTCTTATGTAATTTTTCATTAGAAAACGATTGACATAAATTTTAAAACGTTAACATGAACCGTTCTCTAGATATTGCACATGTTCTCGAGATTATTCTCGAGATATTGCACAAAACTATGCATAAACTACGGTAAGTACAATAAAACCCATTTCTAGCATATCTATTACAAATAAGTAACTATAGATCAAGACTAAGGATAAAAATATATTATATCATATATATATATATATATGATATATATATAAATATACAAATATATACATATATATAAATATATAAATAAATACATATATATAAATATATACATATATATATATATATGATATATATACATAGATATATTTACATATATAAATATATATATATATATATATATATATATATATATATATATATACATATATACATATATATATATATATATATATATATATATATATGTATATATATATATATGTGTGTGTGTGTGTGTAATGATTCAAGGTGAGAATTTACAAAGTAGAATTTTAGAAACAAACAAAGAACCATTTGGAAACGAAGTTCTGTGCTTTTAAAATAGAAAATGTTTAGCAATTAATAGAATCTGTTTACTGTAACGATTTGCTCAAATATTACCTATATCTCGTTAACAAAATGTTATCTATAGATATAATTTATGTTTTAGGATAAAAAAAAATACTGAAATATTAATTAAAAATAATTTGCAATGACAATTTGAAAAAGAAAGCTAAAACAGTCGCAACAGAATTTGAAAATACTAAATCTGTCACTAAATCTGTCATTATGCATGCTGTAGAATCTTCATGAACTGGTATCCTCATCTATACTCTCTCCTTATTTTTTCTAAACTAAGTTAGGACACGGAGTAGTGGAAGCGGAACTAATTTTGGGTATGTCAAATACAAATGCTGTCACAGAGCAAGTTTTTTCATCTATAAATAAAATGTGGACTTTAGGAAAAAATCAGCGGTGGCTCCAGTCCGGTGGAACCGACATGGTTTTGAGTGAATAACATTTTGTAACATAAAATATCAGTAAAGTTCAATAAGTTTATTCGATTTTTCCAGATTCGTTTATTTTGTTTACAGATTTCTAAAGCGGTAGAAATTACTCACTAACTGTTTATAGATAGCTATCATTTTTAGTTATCATCCCAATTTCATCTGGATATTCCAATCTTTGACTTCAAAATATCAAATTATTTTACTAGCTTGCTTTGCGGCATATAAATCAAACCTATGCAATATATCTGTGTGTGTGTGATGAGATCTTACTTTCAAATTAATCTGTAAACTTGCTTGGTCGCACATAAATACGTACTTGAATACGTATATTTTCATCTATTCTGTTCAACCCTCACCAATCATTAAACATCTTTAGAAAAACCTCCTAATTTTTTTTAACCAAATAAAATATCTCGTTCTTTTGCAACAATATTTCACCAAAGAGTAAGTAAACAGATTCAGATCAACTTTTCTACCCATTGGAAAATACAGGTTAAAATATTAAAACATCGAAATTTTAACCTAACATACTTCGAAAACTATGAATTCGATCTAAAATTCAATTTTATACACTTGTAGAATTTTCAAACAGCTACCAACTTCTAATTGAAATATAAGCATTACAAACTTGAAAAACGTGATATTTTCAATCTTCCTCAATTTAAGGAGACTTATTTATAAACTATAAAAGCTTTCTTAAAAAATAAACATCGATTTGGAAAATAAATTTTTTAATGCATATTTTTGTCGTTTACTATTTATATCTATCTTTTATAGTTTCGAAGATATTTCGAGTGAAAATAGGAAACATGATAAAAGCACTTACTTTTAGACAGATGCTTTTTTAAATTTCTTCGACAAAAGAGTTCATAATATTAAAATATTGAAATTATTTTTATATATTCATAACCTGGACAATAATCTATTCATAGACTTTCCTATAAAACAAAAAATTTTACTTACGTTTTTATAAAGTATAATCGTCCAAAGTATTTACATTTTTCGTAATGCTCCGATTTTCGACACAGAAACCTCAAGCACAGATGTTATTCACATAAAAAAATTCAGCTTCATATATCCGTATTGAAAAATGCGTTGATTGTCAAAATCAATTTAAATTACTCAAATTATTTAAATGTGTAGATTTTTACGATATTTTGTTGAAATATGAGAGTTTGCGGAAAAAAAATATATTCATCTGACAAATATGTATGTAGTGCTGAAAAAGTTAAGTTCTAAACAATAAAAAATCTAGAAGCTTTAAATGTTTTTGTTTATTTTGTTTATTACTTTCCCTGCAATACATGGTAATGCATAGGGAAAGTATTGGAATCATGTCGAAAATCGCAACTCGAGTTTTAGACGAATCTACACATTTTGAGACCTCTAGAACACCAAAAAACTATTTTTAGCGTAATGTGTGTGTGAGTGATTTTCTGTATATCCAAATTTTTTTTCGTATCTACATATTAAAAGCCGTAGATTTAATTAGTTTCCGCACTCTAATTTTTCTACTGATGTTTAGATTGCAGAGACGGGGCCGTTGGTAATATAATGTGTGTATATGAAACGTATAGGGATTTATTTTGGGACGTAAATATTTTTGTACTATTCGTAAAAACATGCGGTGAATGTATACAACTGAGCGTATCTAAGTTTTAGAAATTTGAAACATCTCTCTCTCTCTATATATATATACAACTATATACATATATATATATATGTATATTATACTATGTGTATATATGTATATATATATATATTGGCAAATGTCCGTCTGTGTGTCTGTCTTTCTTTCACGTTTTTTAAGCACTTCCCGAATAAATAGACTTTCAATTTGGTACACGGGTTGATCGTTCGATAACTCCCCCCCCCCCCCCTGAAAAATTTGAATTTTTAGAAAATGTTCTGTAGAGAGAGGGGTTGGTCCACATCAAAACGTTCAAAAGGTGAAAGGATAAAGAAACATATTTCGTGATAAGATAGAGACTTTAAAATTGATGTTATGGTAGATAATTGGAAAAGAAGAAAGTGTGCAATTTCAGTTTTCCATGATTTGATAATTTAGGGCAATGACGGATTTAAGAAAAATGGCCCAGGCGGCAAATGTCCCATGGGGTCCATTTCAAAGAGTCAATTTTTTAAACACTTTTTATTGAACTATACGAGGGAATGCATATTTTTCCTGCTTCGTAGTACAGTTATAGTGCCCAGAAAGTATAATATGGCAACTCCATAAAAATTCATTTCCAATTAATTGTGTCTTCCGGTAAATGACGCATCGAGCTCATTCTCTAGAGATGGTTGTAGGTCAAGGAATAGAAGTCATATCTATGACATAATTGATGTGCGCAGTCAATTACCGTACGGATCTCACACACCACTTCCATCTTTGTTCCTCGACATGTGTGGCAACAATATTAATTGCAAAACTATAAAAAGAATAAGAATAAAATTTCCATGGTAACTGTACTTAGATATCAAAGCAACCAGGTGAGAAAATATAGGGTTTACGATTGCAGCGCTACATTTTGGTGTAAATATTTATGCTATACTTTTATTATTGACTCAATGAAAAGTTAGCACACTATAGTAGAGTTATTTTTTTATTTTCTGCAATTTTAACCAGGTATACAATTAACTTCTAACTTGCTCTGATTGATAACTGCTCTGATTGACTTGACTTGCTTGATTATAAAATGCATGCTCGTATAATTAGTGCATGATAGGCTGTATTCATGTATATTAACTTAAATGGTTGTAAATCCTCGTCTTGCCTTCTGTTCGGCGAATATTTCTATCGTAGAATCTAAATATATTTTATTGGCAACTGATCTTTCCATGTAAAGTATGTTATAGTCATTGAGGGTTTCTTCAGTAATAGTAGTATGACGATGCGCTTTAATTCTTTTCAGAGAACTCATCGCTGATCACTCGTTCGTCGTTCGGCGCTCACTGTGCTGACAGGCAGTGTTAGAAACTATCTAAATAACGTGCAACACTCTGGAAAGCTGTCCAACAATTTTTTTTCAGTGATTAATTCTAAATACTGTAGAGGACTGTTACTAGAGATAAGGGCGGCAAATAGGGGGCGCTCCCAAATTTTTCCTCGTTGTCTATCGGCTTCTTCCTTTTTTTATCGACTATCCATTAGTCAGTTTTCTCACGCTATGGAGCTTCAAAAGCGCCAACCTTCACAGTGAAATTCCCACTTCCGACTGGAACGAATCCTTTTCAACTTGAAAAGATTGGGGTTATGTTATCCTTTCCACTAAAAAATTTCAAGTGTCCCATTAAATTTATGTGTAGTTAGCGCATGCTCATCCCTTCCTTCCGCTAGAAATGCGTTTCAGCAGCTCAACGCATTATATCCTTTCATAGAAACATCCTATAAAAGACATGCTATTTTCGAAAAGATTCTCTGATCAACAAATACTTTTTCTGGAGGCTCTTCAACTCTACAATCACTAAGTGATACGAGGTGGTTTTTCAGAGTTAAAGCCATAAAAGCACTATTTGATAATTTTGAAGTGGTGATTTTAACACTGAAAGAATTATCTGAAAACGATTCTCTCAATGGTGGAAGAGCTGAAGCCCTTTTAATATACATGACATCGTTCGAATTTTTGTTCATTTCATTTGTATTGAACAGTATTTTTGATCAATGCAATACTCTCTCAAAGCATCTTCCGTCATCTGATCTTAATTTTCAGGCTGTGCAAGCTTTGGCTAAAGCTACTATTGAAACGGTTAGTTCTTTTAGTACTGATACATATTTCAATCTAGTGTGGAGTTTTGTGACATAACTTTGAGAATTTTTTTTTTATTCTGGACCAAAACTGAAAAGGCGTAAAAAAATTCCAAGCGAATTCGGAGACGGTGAAAAAAATCCCCATGATGATGTTAAATCATATCACAGAATCAATATTCAATATGAAATAGTAGATTCAGTATCTAATGAAATCGAGACAAGATTTAATGAGAACAATATATCTGTTTTGTTTGCACTTAGTTCAGTATTATCCGGGTCAGATGTCGAAAAAGAAAAAGAAAATGTGTCAACCATATGCTAAGTATATGACTTCCAGAAAGAGGAATTGCTGTGTGAATTGTGACTGTTTTATTCAATGGTGAAAAATGAAAACATAGACTATCCCAATTTTAAAGGTCGCCTGGATTATTTTAAAGAGCGGAATTTAAAAAAATGTGTTTCCTGTCATAACATTATTAGTTAAATTGTTTTTGATTGTGTCAATCAGCTCAGCCAGTTGTGAAAGGTCTTTTTAGTGTCTTAGGAGGCTGAAAAATTATTTTCGCAGTACAATGGGACAAGAAAAACTTTCATATTTAGCTGCTTTAGCTATAGAACAAGATATACGACTGGATTATGGTGATTTTGTAACAAAATTTTCTCTTCTTCCAGATTCTAAGAACCGGCGTTTAAAACTTCGATAAAAAGTAAATAAATATAGATATTTGTGTTTAGAAAAATTATGTTAACAACAATTATGTTAACACAATTATGGTACAAAAATTATGTTAACAACATTATTTTCTCACCATCAATACAATTTTGTGATCCCCCCCCCCCCCTGTTAACAAACATTTTATTTATTCCATATTGTGGATTTTCATACATACAAATCTCGCACCCCCAAATGGAATACTGAAATGCCGCCCTTGACTAGAGAAATCTCGATCTCGCGAAAAATACGAATCAGCAAAACTGATCAACTAGTATTTGAGATCAGCCGTAAAGAAATCAAAGTATTTCTCTATTAAAATGCATACACTGGTTTCAAGATCATCCTGATTCATCTCTTTTAATTTTTTCGGCATCAAAAACCCAAAAACATCGTTGATCTCTTTGAAGCTCGTTGCACGTTCCTGTAATTCGTAACACATTGTGTCGAAACATCGTAATAACAGGCTTGATGTTTATCGGGCGTCTTCAAAAGACAGCCAGTAGCTATTTCACTAGACATTTGTTTGATTTGCCGTTTTCTTGTAGCTGGAAAATCAACATGTTTCCAGCCCATTTCCTTCCAATTAGCTTTCGCTTTCGCGATAAAATTATTGTAGGCATTTTCACTCCTCAAAGCTCTCAATTTGGTTAATGCTGTTAAAATGTAATTCTGGGCCTTCATCAAGTCTATTTATTTTCTCTGTAGTTGCACTTGTGCAAGGTTGATTATTTTGAGCATAGAATGTCACCACAACAAATTTAAAAAAAACAGCCAATTTACTGATGATAGCAACTACTAGGCGCTCATAATGTCGTTTCCAGTGGCTGGATCTCTTGAAATTTCCTCCTCTAGGCAATTTACGATGAACTCAAAATTTTTAAGAATTGCTTTTACGGCTTTCAGATGTGCAGCCCAACGGGTGGTACTCAAATCTCTAATATGGAGTATTCGCTCCTGTGATTTATGAGCAATCTGATGCTGATCGTTTAGTATTTCTTCTTCTGTGTGATAATCAGACTCGAAGACCTCTTTTTAAGATTTTTAAGAAGTTGAAGGCTAAAACTGTTGGAATTTCGTGATGGACTTCTGCTTGTTTGTAAGAGTCCCTCCCACCGTCTGTGAGACTGCGAAAAGAAAGTGAATATTTTGTGGATCGTCGCAAAAAACACCTTAATCGAAGGACTTGCATTTTCTTCAGCAGCATGCACTAATACCAATTTTAATTGATGAGCAGCACCGTGAACGTATGGGGAAAATGTTATATCACCGATGCATTCCTTTATTTTTGCAAGCCGCCTTGACTCCCTGCCATTACGGCTGCACCATCGTAGCTCTGACCACACAGATGTGTCGTCTGGAAACCATATTTGTCCAATAATATAGCGGTTATCACATTATAAATATATGTAGCATCTCCTTTCTTCAACTGAGTGAAGCACAAGAAACTCTCTTTAATGCGTATTGTCAGAGCACCTATCTGATCTCTTCTGAATAAGAACGTACCGCAACAAAATGGCCATCTGGTCCAAATGCACAACATCCATAATTGGGTCATCAAGTAAGGTGAAAAATTGTACATTTTTACATTTGTTAACAATAACCTTTCTGCTCTGATCAGCTAATGCACTTAATAACTTGTAGGTTATTGTTTTACTCAAGTACCTAATTCTTTCTGAGGATTCAAAATGAGCATACAAAATAGGATTATGGCGGGAAATCAATTTTATGATAGTCAAGTAAATTCCAGGATACTCCTGCAAATTTTCACGGTAACCACGAAAAGCAACACCTAAACCTGCAGTTTGTACAGTATCAAAAAGGATGTGCAAAATGGTGCGCCATTTTTTAGCTTCTTCGCTGATTTGCTGATTTAGTTTATGACGAATATCTGCTTTCTGAAGAAAGGCTGCAGCAGCGACTGCATTGTTTAGAAGAGCTTTACTTAAACTGCGTTTATTGGCCGATTGATAATAATGAAGCCGGTATACCACATACTTTTTTTCGCAGCTTCATTGCCAAATAACCAACAGTAATGGCAATAAGTATAATTTTTTGTTGGTGAATAGGATAACCAGGGACTGCAATTGTCTCCCACAAAAGGCTTTTTCTTGTTTTTATAATAAAGAAAAGAGCTAAAGAGCTGAAACGACGTTTGTCACTTGACTGCTTAAATTCACTGTCAGGCATATCACATTCTTTAGGCTGACAAGGACCTGTCAACAAAAGAGCTCTAACTTGGTTCTCGTTAAACAAACACAATTTTCATAAAGACCTTTATCGTTCTCAAATCCACGAAACGTGAGCGTAGATTCATTCTGAAACACAAACGTTGATGCTTGTTGGTTTTTCTCACACGAAATAGGTTCATTGGCGGTTGCAGAGAGAGTTCCACTTTCACTGGCTTTGGCAGTCAAAGATTCACCCTGACTTGGCATGTCACATTGTTTAGCAATTTTCTTCAGACTTTCATTTCATTACAGTCAGTTAACTTATTTTGGTTTTCCGTAGACGTAGGAGAATCATTTAGAAAATATTTACTGACTTTTGCTTGTTTGGAATTATTTGCCGCATCCTCCAGCTTCCGTTTTTCTTTCTCTTGTCTCTTTAAACATCCACTCTTTGGCTTCTTATTCCTATCCATTATTTCTGGAAGTACGTAAACAAAAAGTGACATAACAAATTAATTAATGGAAACAGAACACAAACTTAAACGAAATTAACTTTGTTCGAACTCCGTACTATAGGGCTGCCAGGTTTGTAGAGTTGCATTTCCCACTTCACAAAAACATTCCCTTTTCAAGTTACATACCTATGATTAGAGGCTCCACCTGTTGGCTTTCTTTCAAACGACAAATTCCTTAAAATTAATTAAACATTTAATAATTAAATAAATAAATATATTAATTTTAATTAAAATTAACTATTAAAAATTGTAATTTGAATTTCTATTTTTAAATTTACAACATCACCAAAATGTTAAAATATGAATATACATAATTTTTCCGATAAGGGCTCTGAGCTCCATTTGAGCAGGGGCCCAGGCGGCACTTTCCGCCTGTTAAATCCGCCACTGCTTTAGAGGTATTATACGCTAAAATGTTCGATTTGCCGAATAAATGAAGAACGCCTTTTTTAAGTGGGGTAGAATCTTACAATTTGGTAAACGAGTCAATCATTCAATAGAAGTTAGAACCCTCTAGAAAAATCCTTTGACATGTTTCTGAAAATTTATCATAATTTGTATAAGGAAATAAATCAATGGTCTGCAATTTCGATTCATTTCGTTGCCGTCATCTTAAAATTAAACATACATTGTTCATCTCATTTGCACTATTTAAACCATGAAAATGTTATTGATGGGAATAGCAATCAGTTTTATGAAAAAGCCAAAGAAGCCCATAAGACAAACTCCAAGGTGGCAGATGTAAATTTTTTGTAGTCCCTTTAATCTGATATTTTAAATTGGCGCAGCAGACAGAGACACAGCCCGTAAGATTTCTTCACATGTTTCTGAAATTCTATCATAACTTGTACAAAGAAATAAATCAATAGTCTGCAATTTTGAACCATTTCGTTGCCGTTATCTTAAAATTATACATACATTGTTCACCTCAATTGTACTACGAAACTATAAGAATTTTATTGATGGGAATAGTAATCAGTTTTATGAAAAAGCCAAAGCCCATAAGACAAACTCCAAGGTGGCAGATGTAAATTTTTTGTAGTCCCTTTAATCTGATATTTTAAATTGGCGCAGCAGACAGAGACACAGCCCGTAAGATTTCTTCACATGTTTCTGAAATTCTATCATAACTTGTACAAAGAAATAAATCAATAGTCTGCAATTTTGAACCATTTCGTTGCCGTTATCTTAAAATTATACATACATTGTTCACCTCAATTGTACTACGAAACTATAAGAATTTTATTGATGGGAATAGTAATCAGTTTTATGAAAAAGCCAAAGCCCATAAGACAAACTCCAAGGTGGCAGATGTAAATTTTTTGTAGTCCCTTTAATCTGATATTTTAAATTGGCGCAGCAGACAGAGACACAGCCCGTAAGATTTCTTCACATGTTTCTGAAATTCTATCATAACTTGTACAAAGAAATAAATCAATAGTCTGCAATTTTGAACCATTTCGTTGCCGTTATCTTAAAATTATACATACATTGTTCACCTCAATTGTACTACGAAACTATAAGAATTTTATTGATGGGAATAGTAATCAGTTTTATGAAAAAGCCAAAGCCCATAAGACAAACTCCAAGGTGGCAGATGTAAATTTTTTGTAGTCCCTTTAATCTGATATTTTAAATTGGCGCAGCAGACAGAGACACAGCCCGTAAGATTTCTTCACATGTTTCTGAAATTCTATCATAACTTGTACAAAGAAATAAATCAATAGTCTGCAATTTTGAACCATTTCGTTGCCGTTATCTTAAAATTATACATACATTGTTCACCTCAATTGTACTACGAAACTATAAGAATTTTATTGATGGGAATAGTAATCAGTTTTATGAAAAAGCCAAAGCCCATAAGACAAACTCCAAGGTGGCAGATGTAAATTTTTTGTAGTCCCTTTAATCTGATATTTTAAATTGGCGCAGCAGACAGAGACACAGCCCGTAAGATTTCTTCACATGTTTCTGAAATTCTATCATAACTTGTACAAAGAAATAAATCAATAGTCTGCAATTTTGAACCATTTCGTTGCCGTTATCTTAAAATTATACATACATTGTTCACCTCAATTGTACTACGAAACTATAAGAATTTTATTGATGGGAATAGTAATCAGTTTTATGAAAAAGCCAAAGCCCATAAGACAAACTCCAAGGTGGCAGATGTAAATTTTTTGTAGTCCCTTTAATCTGATATTTTAAATTGGCGCAGCAGACAGAGACACAGCCCGTAAGATTTCTTCACATGTTTCTGAAATTCTATCATAACTTGTACAAAGAAATAAATCAATAGTCTGCAATTTTGAACCATTTCGTTGCCGTTATCTTAAAATTATACATACATTGTTCACCTCAATTGTACTACGAAACTATAAGAATTTTATTGATGGGAATAGTAATCAGTTTTATGAAAAAGCCAAAGCCCATAAGACAAACTCCAAGGTGGCAGATGTAAATTTTTTGTAGTCCCTTTAATCTGATATTTTAAATTGGCGCAGCAGACAGAGACACAGCCCGTAAGATTTCTTCACATGTTTCTGAAATTCTATCATAACTTGTACAAAGAAATAAATCAATAGTCTGCAATTTTGAACCATTTCGTTGCCGTTATCTTAAAATTATACATACATTGTTCACCTCAATTGTACTACGAAACTATAAGAATTTTATTGATGGGAATAGTAATCAGTTTTATGAAAAAGCCAAAGCCCATAAGACAAACTCCAAGGTGGCAGATGTAAATTTTTTGTAGTCCCTTTAATCTGATATTTTAAATTGGCGCAGCAGACAGAGACACAGCCCGTAAGATTTCTTCACATGTTTCTGAAATTCTATCATAACTTGTACAAAGAAATAAATCAATAGTCTGCAATTTTGAACCATTTCGTTGCCGTTATCTTAAAATTATACATACATTGTTCACCTCAATTGTACTACGAAACTATAAGAATTTTATTGATGGGAATAGTAATCAGTTTTATGAAAAAGCCAAAGCCCATAAGACAAACTCCAAGGTGGCAGATGTAAATTTTTTGTAGTCCCTTTAATCTGATATTTTAAATTGGCGCAGCAGACAGAGACACAGCCCGTAAGATTTCTTCACATGTTTCTGAAATTCTATCATAACTTGTACAAAGAAATAAATCAATAGTCTGCAATTTTGAACCATTTCGTTGCCGTTATCTTAAAATTATACATACATTGTTCACCTCAATTGTACTACGAAACTATAAGAATTTTATTGATGGGAATAGTAATCAGTTTTATGAAAAAGCCAAAGCCCATAAGACAAACTCCAAGGTGGCAGATGTAAATTTTTTGTAGTCCCTTTAATCTGATATTTTAAATTGGCGCAGCAGACAGAGACACAGCCCGTAAGATTTCTTCACATGTTTCTGAAATTCTATCATAACTTGTACAAAGAAATAAATCAATAGTCTGCAATTTTGAACCATTTCGTTGCCGTTATCTTAAAATTATACATACATTGTTCACCTCAATTGTACTACGAAACTATAAGAATTTTATTGATGGGAATAGTAATCAGTTTTATGAAAAAGCCAAAGCCCATAAGACAAACTCCAAGGTGGCAGATGTAAATTTTTTGTAGTCCCTTTAATCTGATATTTTAAATTGGCGCAGCAGACAGAGACACAGCCCGTAAGATTTCTTCACATGTTTCTGAAATTCTATCATAACTTGTACAAAGAAATAAATCAATAGTCTGCAATTTTGAACCATTTCGTTGCCGTTATCTTAAAATTATACATACATTGTTCACCTCAATTGTACTACGAAACTATAAGAATTTTATTGATGGGAATAGTAATCAGTTTTATGAAAAAGCCAAAGCCCATAAGACAAACTCCAAGGTGGCAGATGTAAATTTTTTGTAGTCCCTTTAATCTGATATTTTAAATTGGCGCAGCAGACAGAGACACAGCCCGTAAGATTTCTTCACATGTTTCTGAAATTCTATCATAACTTGTACAAAGAAATAAATCAATAGTCTGCAATTTTGAACCATTTCGTTGCCGTTATCTTAAAATTATACATACATTGTTCACCTCAATTGTACTACGAAACTATAAGAATTTTATTGATGGGAATAGTAATCAGTTTTATGAAAAAGCCAAAGCCCATAAGACAAACTCCAAGGTGGCAGATGTAAATTTTTTGTAGTCCCTGTAATCTGATATTTTAAATTGGCGCAGCAGACAGAGACACAGCCCGTAAGATTTCTTCACATGTTTCTGAAATTCTATCATAACTTGTACAAAGAAATAAATCAATAGTCTGCAATTTTGAACCATTTCGTTGCCGTTATCTTAAAATTATACATACATTGTTCATCTCAATTACACTATTAAATCATGAAAATGTTATTGATGGGAATGGTGATCAGTTTTATGAAAAAGACAGAGCCATAAGACAAACTCCAAGGTGGCAGACTTAATTTTCTTGTAGTTTCCTTAATCTGAAATTTTTAATTTGCGCAGCAGACTGACACAGCCCATAAGATTTTTTCACATGTTTCTGAAATTTTATCATAACTTCTATAAGAAAATAAATCAATAGTCTGCAATTTTGATTCATTTCGTTGCCGTCATCTTAAAATTATATATACATTGTTCACCTCAATTGCACTATTAAATCATGAGAATGTTATTGATGGGAATGGTGATCAGTTTTATGAAAAAGACAAAGTTCATAAGACAAACTCCAAGGTGGCAGACTTAATTTTCTTGTAGTCTCCTTAATCTGAAATTTTTAATTGGCGCAGCAGACTGACACAGCCCATAAGATTTCTTCACATGTTTCTGAAATTTTATCATAACTTCTATAAGATAATAAATCAATAGTCTGCAATTTTGATTCATTTCGTTGCCGTCATCTTAAAATTATATATACATTGTTCACCTCAATTGCACTATTAAATCATGAGAATGTTATTGATGGGAATGGTGATCAGTTTTATGAAAAAGACAAAGCTCATAAGACAAACTCCAAAGTGGCAGACTTAATTTTCCTGTAGTCTCCTTAATCTGAAATTTTTAATTGGCGCAGCAGATTGACACAGCCCATAAGATTTCTTCACATGTTTCTGAAATTTTATCATAACTTCTATAAGAAAATAAATCAATAGTCTGCAATTTTGATTCATTTCGTTGCCGTCATCCTAAAATTATATATACATTGTTCACCTCAATTGCACTATTAAATCATGAGAATGTTATTGATGGGAATGGTGATCAGTTTTATGAAAAATACAAAGCTCATAAGACAAACTCCAAGGTGGCAGACTTAATTTTCTTGTAGTCTCCTTAAACTGAAATTTTTAATTGGCGCAGCAGACTAACACAGCCTATAAGATTTCCTCACATGTTTCTGAAATTTTATCATAACTTAATAAATCCATAGTCTGCAATTTTGATTCATTTTGTTGCCGTCATCTTAAAATTATACATTGTTCATCTCAATTGCACTATTAAATCATGAGAATGTTATTGATGGGAATGGTGATCAGTTTTATGAAAAATCCAAAGAAACCCATAAGACAAACTCCAATCAAAGTCGCAGTGGCAATTTTCTTGTATTCTGTCGCATCTGGTTTAGTACATCTGCGTAGCAGACGGACACAGTCTTTGTAAAATTTCTTCACATCAGCCCAAAGTTTTATCACAATTTGCATAAGAAAATAAATCAATAGTTCAAAAAATTCCATTGTTTTTCATTTGACTATGGTAGAATATATTTAAAAAATGATTTGGCTATGAATCAGGTCATGAAGTTTTAGCGAAATGAATTTCACGTTTCAACAGCGAATAGAATCGATGTATATCATCAGTGGATAGACTAACTGCATCGTTTACCTTTGAAAAACGTGTAGCTAGATACTGAACGCATTTTAAAAGAAAGATGTCTATGTTTTGAGATTATCTATGAATTGTTTGGCTATGAAAGATATTGTCTAAGTTGATACCATTGCAGTAAAGGAAAGGAGTTAAAACTTCATTTTGGAAAAACGTCATTGTCGTCTAGGGCAATAATTCATTTGGCTCTAGAGTAGCATAAGTCCCACTGACCACTGTATGAATTTCTATGGAGAAAGGCTCATACGAAGCTAAATAATATTTATTTAAAGTTTTAATTTTAATGAAAAGAAAATAGTGAGTAACTGTGCTATTCGTTATAGATTGATATGAAACATTATTCCTTTCGCATATTTCGAATGATGGTGGACTCAAGGACGGGGGTTAGTGAAGTGCCCAGGAGAGGAAAAGAATCCTCCCTTTACACTTCAGGTGAAAAGGAAAAGATACAGAAGAGGAAGTACTAAAAGGAAATTAAAAAAATTAAGAGATGCTTGTGGGGGGGGGGGGGGGGGGAGTTACCGAGGTCATGCCCTTCCCCAAGTCTTCAGAAGGGGAAAGTGTTGGGGCCCAAGCGGGTTCCCAACAGAAGAGGAGAATAGTTTGTTATATTTGAAAACTTAAAATTTCAACGAAAAAAATGAACTTTATTTAAATGACGTCATCGAAATACAAATCGCCTGGCTCTACGTAAAAGCAGTGAATATTTCATTCATGCACTTTTATTCCATTCCTTTCATTCAACGGCGACATTTTTAAAATTATCACAATACTACAATAATTTATTTTACTTAAAAACTTAAATCCATGGAGGTAAAAGTACTTTCTAACTTTCATGCTTTAAACTTCATCATAAAAGCCAATGCTATAAAGTCGACTGCTTCTTTATGTGAAATCAATGAATATTTCATTCATATCAGCTATATTCCAGACTCTAGAGGTAAATAATTTTGCATTGAAAAAATTCAATTATTCTTATACAACTCATCTAACAGCTTTGTGTGTTTATATTCAGCATACGTTAAAATTAGGCTTCGTTGTAGAAATAATCAAAGTTTAATGATCATTTAAATTAAAAATATTATAATTGCGTTGGTGTAGAATATAGAGGCACAGAAATTACGCAAAAATAAAGCTGTTTTAGGAAGGATGCAGCACTAAGTCTCACTCATTGACTCTCTATAGTCTATACCTTCAGTGTAATTTTATAAAAATGAACAGTAATAAAAAAAATACTGAATATGAAAGTCTGAAATTTACTTTGCTTGTAAAATACGCTTTTCTGAATCTTCTAATACAATTAGAACACTCTTTATAGTTAGCAAATATATCAAATTAATTTTTGAACAAGGCATCTTTCCTAATTTTGGCTTATTGTGTGGTGGCGCCATCTAGAGATCAAATGAATAACTATGTTTTATAAATCGCCAACTAACGTATAACTCACAGACTACTATACAGACCTGTCACTCTCCATAGTTTCGTTTTCGCGGCGGCCATTAGAGATAGACCAAACATTGGGTTGGCGCGCTCTTGGCGATGGTCTGGTTTGTTCCGAGCGCTTGGCGATAGTCTGGTTTGGTTCCAAGACGATTTTCAATGTTATAACCCTATTTCGCTCGGCGAAAACTTAGAACAGACTAGCGTGGTGTTTGAGTAACGTGAAAAAGGATTATTTGTTAAGTGTTTAGATCATTTCATAGAAATGGATCGATAAAAGAAAACTGGTTGCGTTACAGGGTATGTAATTTATGTTTATTAAAATTGAAATAATTTTAGTTATCACCATCCTACATACGTGTTCATTATAAGTATACACGTGTTCATAAGTATACACGTGTTCATAAGTATACACGTGTTCATATAAGTATATTAGTGCTGTGTTATTACTGCCGGATTAGACTAAATTTTAAGAGGTAGTGGTATAATTAGTTAAAAAATATTTTCCGTATTTTTATAAAATGTGAAATAATTGATATTTGGATAGCTTTTTCTTAGTTGAATGTGATATAGTATGTGCAGTAGCGGCTCGTCAATAAGTGCTGCAGCACTCCCTGTAATTTATTTCAAAAAATATATTTTTTTATTTATTCATCGCATTTGTATAATTTTACAGTATAGAGTTTACACTTGGCACTGAATGAATGCAGATCAAAGTTTTAAACAAATTTTTGCGGCCGCAAAGTAAGTGGGAAGATTAATTTTCGTATGAATGTTCTCAAAGCGTGTGGGAAAAGTATCTTTGGAGCTGCAAATCTCGCAGCTCAATTTCTCCTCTAAAATGTTTAGTGCGCATGCTCAGAGTGATACGTAGGGAGAAGAGGTTGCCTTTCGTAATCATCGCAGCGTGCTGCAGACGATGCAGATCCATCTAGTAGAGCCTTACTTGAATGGAAAGTGTTCGAGTTCTTATTTTTGAGTCAGAAACTGTTCGTTTATATCGCGTATTTGTTTCTTTTGGAATAAATGACTGTTTAATTATTGTCTGTGTGTTTGGAAGATAATTAAACGATGAGTGTGTGGTCTTTACAGAAAGGTCATTTCTCAGGATTATCTTTGACCGAAAAAAATTGCTTTAAAAGTAATGGTCGCTCTCTGCTGAATTTCAAGTCATTCAGACATCATTAAGCAGTAAGAGTTCATACCAAAAAAAAATTTAAACGGGAAATTCATGCTAAATATGACTGGTTATGTGGTTGTGAAAAGAGAAATACAGTTTTTGTTAGCAAAATTGTTGGCGTCCGGATAATTTTCTCATTTTTGCAAAGAATTTCCTTCAAAGGAATCAGATGAAAGAGTATTACCATATCCTATGCTGAAAAAAGAGAAACTGAGAACAGAGATTCTGTTCTTTATGAGCGAAAATAATTTTTAAGTTCTGCAAATTTAAATCTTCACAAATTGATTGTAAGCAGCGAACTTCAGAATTTACTAGGTGAAGTGAGCCGTTTGCTGAAAATGGTCCTGACAACACCAATGACATCATCGGAACCAGAATGATGTTTCTCTACGCTGAAGAGAATAGAGACCATTTTAGGAAACACCATGTCTGAAGATCGTCTATGCTCAGTGCAGGGAAGAGCTTAATGGACAAAATTAAAAATTTCAATGAAAAAGTTATTGATGAGTTCGTTCGTCGAAATGTCACTTATATATAAATAAATAAAATATTTATCTGTATGTTGTTACGTAAATTATTACTTTCCTTATATACAATTATGTATAAAGAAAGTATTGTGACGGGAACGAAAATTCGAATTCGAGTTTTCGACGGGAGAGCACGTTTCAAGCATCCCTGATCACGAATCGAATGAAATTTTGAAAAAATTGTCAAAAAATCAAAACCGCTAATAAAATTACGCAAATAGAAATTTCTTATGTAATTTTTCATTAGAAAACGATTGACATACATTTTAGAACGCTAACATAAACCGTTCTCGAGATATTGCACATTTTTCAAAAAACATTTCAAAAAGTCATATAAAATAAAAAAAAATATTTCCTATTAAGAAACATGTTCACTTTTCATATGTAATACCATGCGATAAATTGGATGACATCATTCTTATGGATCTAGCTCGTTCCATTCATGAAAAAAGATACTTTGAGTAATACTTTTGTATTTGAATGCCAATAGTCATTTATCTGCTGTAAGAATAACTTATTTCTCCGTCCATAACGCTTGGCGAAATTTTGGCGACGAATTTGGTGGAATGCGCCAACTTAGCGACTTTCTTAAATGTTGCTACATTAATGAAAAACTCGCCAAATGGATAAAAATGAATGAATCATTGAAAATGACGATTCATTGACGAAAATTCAATATCTTGGAAAGAATATAAATATCTACTATAAAAATAATATATCTTTTTTTACTGTAAAAGTAGTAAATTTATTGCATTATATAAGGAAAGTCATGTGCTGCCCACATCAGATTTTTTTTTATATTGCTGTGTTAAAAATCTAGTTTAGTTTAAGATACAATTTATTTGCAGCCCTACCACAACCCCAACTCACGAGCCGCTACTGAGTATGTGTATATATTTATGTAAAATTTTTATTAAGTGCCTTATGGTGGAAAATTCCCCCCCCCCCCTCGGGTAATTAATGATTGAGTTCCACAACTTCGATAGTGCATTTATGTAAATTTGATATTTACTATATGAATATTTTTATATTTAAAAAAAAAAGTCTATTATCAGTATCCCAGAATAAATTAAGGATCAAGTAATTAACGATCAACACGCTAGTATACTTTTTAGACTGAAAATATTATATAATATTTCAGTCTTTTGAGTATGTTAGCTTGTAATTTTTTGTGCATTATGTTTTATAGTGAGACAATGCAATGTGTGTATTTTTTAATCTATTTTATGATTATTTGAATTAAATATATAACTATGTTTATTTAAATATTCTTAAACTAATGAATATATTTATGTTGCAGATTAATGTATTTTTAAATCCTGATCCTTTCTATAGTTTCAAAAATTATAAAAGTACAGTCCTCAACATTTTGTTCCCCTCCCGTTTAAAAAAAAATCGCCAAGTGAGCGATAACGCGCCAAATCTGGCAGACGCATCGCACTTCAGTTGGTCCACCTCAAGGTAAATGGAAGTAAGAGAGGTAGGCCATTCGTTTCTGGCAACCTACTCCTGTCCAGAGTTCTTGGAATTACTGACGTCACTGGTCCCTAGCCGGACCTTTCCGAAGCATGGGAAAATGTGTCGATGTTTTTAACTCTCACGTTAATAATGATGAAAATAAATCAAAGCGCTCAGCTTTTGGATATAATAATATAAATGACTAAATGCAAATTCTGAGTCAAATGCAAGCGGATATTACGGAACTCAGAGTCATTTCTAAAACTTCAATACTGCTTTTCCAAAAAGGCATTCTTGTTTCAATAGCAAGCTTAAAAGGACTTTATGATGACATGAAAGAAAATAATATTAAATACATAATGACAAGTAGAGTCAATCAAGATGCTTTAGAAAATATATTTTCCCAAATTAGAGGTCTTGTACGATTTTATAACCATCGTCTCACTACTGATTTCAAATTCCGACTTAAAACATTATTGATTGGGTCTAACCTTCCTATGCCAATAAATACAAATGTGGAAAATGACCAAGATCAAACACTAACTGCGACTTTATTTTTTAAATTAGAAGATAAAGACGATGCAGTCAGAATCACTGAAGATATTGAGCCTCAACATAACATTCATTTCAGTCCTGATGTAAATGAAAAAGAAGCCTTGCGTTTTTGTGCAGGATATTTGGCATATCGTCACAAAGAAGCGCAGTTAGGAACTTATTCATATCTAGTAGAATCAACATCCGAAAATGACAAAAAATGGATTGAATCTTTATCAAGAGGTGGTTTAATTGTTCCACATGATATCTGGGTAGAAACAGTCACCAAATTAGAAGACATTTTTTTAAAACTGCACGGAAATTTTATTTCTAATTCAAAAAATATTTTAGGGAACCTCCAACTGAAAATAAAAGAATAATTTCCTGAAATAGCTCTTGATGTTGTAAGAACATGTACCAGAACCAGAACCTTCTTTCGAATAAGGCACATAAATGAACAGATGAAAAGAAACGCCATGAAAAGAAAAACTGAAAGAATTTCTAGTCATTCACGTGAAGAAATGAAAAATAAGCAATGGAGAGAGAGCTTTAAATTTTAAGGTTTACTCATGACTTAGTAGTTAGAAATTGACGGGCTGCGTGTGTTAGGTTTTCATGGTTTTCCTAACATGTAACATAAGTGTGATGCAGCTTCCCTTAAAAAGTCCTCCATGAAGGCATTCCTCCTTTATAGAATGGATATTTTTAAAATTATCCTTCTCTCCCATAGGGGAACATCCATAATCCAGTCATTTGATCACTGACCTTTGTAACACCAGAATTAGTTGAAAGATCGTGAGATCAAATCTAGTAAAGTCACTAAAGAGGTATTGGGAGATATATCCCCCCCCCCCCCCCAGAAACCTATCGAAAACTATCGAAGTTAGAAGGAAGGATATTAGGAGAAATAGGAAACAACTCATTTCATTATCGCCCCCCCCCCCCATTTTTTCTGTCGACGCAATTGATTAAAACCTACTGACTGGTTGGACGTGTTAGACATTCATTGATTTTCAAACATACAGCGTAAATAAGGCACAATTTCGGTAGATGTTCTTTTATGAAAGGCATTTTCAAAATCTGGTCACAACTGAACTTATCTAATCAATATCTCGACCTATCTCTTTACTGTTTTAATTTTTAAATTTTTTTTATCATGAAGTACCCATATTCAAAAATTGCTTATCATTATATGAAATTCAGTGCTCATTTAATTTCTTGAATAATTCAAGTTTTTGACCATCATGAAACAATAATAATACATAATTAAAGAAAACAATTGTACTGATCTTTTGTATCGTACAAAATATAATTCCCATATTTGTTCGCATTCGGAGAAGTCTTTAAATAATTGGATTTCGTACACATATCAATTTCATTATGAAAAAAAAAATAATAATACGAGCATTTTTCTGCCTGAAATCTTTAAGGACGTCACATATTTATTTATTTCTATAATTCTGAAAACTATTTTTGAATTACATTCAGCAAGTCATTCACTGTCTTTTAATTTATTTTATCATGTCAAGTCTACAAGCATGATATTTTAAAGCAGTTCGATAAAAATGGACAGGTTTTGTTGGCTTATTATTCTAGTCTCAGATAGAATAATAGTGCCTTGTATTTTAGCTAAATCCTCCGATATTTTACTATGCACTTATTAAAGAAAAACTAATAACAATTTTAAAATGCAGAAAATATTTTAGCATAGTTTAAACAGCTCAATTGCTAATGTCATCGTTAGAGATGCTTCAAAACAACTCTAACAATAAAGTCCTAAATAAAATTTACCATAACTAGTTTTATTTAACATTATATTCTTATATATGAATAATGAAATCTAATCTATCATTTACTCGGTAGAAATTTCAATATACTAAATGATGTATATTTAAATTAAGAAAATTGCTGCGGTATTCAATGTATTTCTTATGACAGCAACGGGCTACGGACCTGTCTTTGGGACCAGTGACGTCAATCGCGAAGGGAGGGGAGAATTCCAGCTGTTGGCGTACAATCTTTGGCCAACCTTACCTTTCAATAGACCTTGGGTCCACCTGACTAGCGCTAGTGTCTATGCGACATCCCATGTTAGAAATGTTGCCATAGGATCCTATGGGAGTGAGCCTTCTGAATATAGTATTCTGTGGTATAACTAACCAATTGTATAAGGTATTATACAATAAGGTATTGTATAGCAACCCACTAGACCGCCAAAGCAGTAAACACCGACGAGTTCATTCCATCCTAAGGTAATGGGTATGATAGGAAGCACAGAGGTGGAAGTTTGTTCTAGGAAGAGTCGATTCGTTCGCTTTGTTCCATTTGTCCCGCAAAACGGAGTTCTTCAGCTTCAGAGAACTTGTGTTTCTGCTTTCTGGAGGGGAGGGGGAGAGGGGATGGCTGTATTCTTGCACTAGCCTACGGTAGATATATTCCTTTGGTATATTTTTAGGCTGTGTTTAGGTTGCCTGCATGTGCGGTCGCGGATAGAGCTGCAGTAGGAAACCTGCAAGTTGGCTTCCGTCAAATTAGTCGGACGGTTGTCTTCAGGTGGAAGGTTGCGCTGCGCGTTATATTTCGTTTAGGTCGATATTATGCTGACTGCAATATACAAGTATAAGAAATTTTCATATATTTTTAAATTTTAGCCCCTTTTGATAGCCATGTTGTGTAATATATGTTTGACTGTAGCTGTAATATAAGAATAAATACTTTAAAAAGTCATTGGACATATTATCCCAGCTAACATGTAATATTGAAAATAATTTCAATAAAATCAAAGCCCAAACTTCTAGCTATATGTATATAAGAGGAAAAAACTCCATTTTTCAAGCTTTATTTTAATGTTATATATGCATTAGTGAGATCTAAAAATAGTATATTTTTAAAGTAGTCTATTTTTAAATTTTTTCTTTCTTGAAAAAGAAAAGTTATAAAATAATTAAGTTTTATCTATAACAGGAACTTTTAATGACAAATTTAAGACACTACACATAAGGAATAGCAGGAAAAATATAATTTAAAATTCTTAAAACGTAAATTATTAAATATAATAAATAAGAGTAAATTATTAAATTATAAGAACAAATTTAAAAATACTTTTGAAAAAATATATTATTAAATATTATAAAAGAATTCGTTTTAAATAATTACAGATGAGAAACCTTTTTGCCACTTATAAAAAAAAAATTAATAACAAAAAAAAAAAATTTACTTAGTTTATTATATGCATAAAAATGCATTATTAAATAATGAAAAACAGGTTTATAATTAAATCTTTTTTAAGAATATATTATTATTATATATAATATTAAAAATTGTTAAAAAAAATAACCGTTTGTAATTGAATGGTCGAGTATCACGAAATGGAAGAGATAATTTGCTAAAAGATAAGTTAAGCATAAATTTAGTGCTATTAAATCATATTCCTTCACTAGAAGTACTTGCGTAAACATTTTATAGTTTTACTTCTCAACTTTACCAGCGTTTTTATGAGAAGGAGACCTTTTTCCTCATTCTTTTTTTTCAAAATGAAGCACACACATGCAGGCCTGTGGAAAACGAGAGGGGAAAGGGCCCTTTCCCCTCATTTTTGTACCTAATTTTCCCTGTCCGGGCCGGGTTACCCCAGCAGATTGGGGGAGGGACTTAAGCTCTGGTCTATTAATTAGAAAATTTTATGATCAAATACTTCTTGTCAAGTTTCTTGCTTTAAAAAAAAAAGTTTGGAAAGATTATTATATTTTATTTTCAGAAAAATAGAAGTGGAAAGAGGATGCACTCCATTCTTTAAGCTCTATTTTAATGTTAATTATACATTTGTAGGAGCTAGAAGCCGTGAAATTTTATCGGTAATTTCTTTTTAAATATATTTGGAGAATTACAATTTAAATAACACTGTCGTCTAATGTTAGTAAACGAAATATAATGGGTGACCTTCGGCTGTAAGACAACAATCATCCGATTAATTTGACGGTAACCCACTGGTAGATAGTTCAATGTGCGTCCGCACTTGACGGCGGCCAAATTACATCGTTTCCGCAACAGCACTTGAAGATTGCCTAACCACTTCGTAAAAGTAGCGTCAGAACTCGATACAAACTAATGAATTATTGCATCGCGCTACTCGCTACACTACTTATTTTTAAAAGTAGCGCATTACACTACAAACTACGAGAAAAAGTAGTGACTACTGTAGTTTCTCTACTTGTAGCGCGCTACTTCCGACCACTGCCTCAGAGTAACCCATAAGTGAAATGAAAAGTCCTTTCCTTTGTGGAAAGTTCTAGGACCTACAAAATTTTATGAAATTCAGTTAAGTAGTTTTTGAGTTAGAGTGGATACATACATTGCACACGCAGACGTCACGCCTCACGTTAAAAATATTTTTTTCTTCTTCTAGAGGTCCTGAAACGTGTAGATCCATCGAAAACTCGAGTTACGATTTTCGACACGATTCCAATACTTTTTCTGTACATTACAATGTATTGCAGGGAAAGGAAAAATGTCACTATTCTTTGTCTATCAGTAACTACAAACAGTGTCGATGTCGAACCATCCTTTCCCAAATTTAAAAACGTGTTACAGAAGAACAGACACTGCATTAAAGAAAAAAATCCGTGAATGTACAATATAATGTACCCAACCGCCGTACATGTAAGTGACAATCTTAATCTCATGTAACGGCGTTTATAAAAATGCCAGTGTTTAGTTTAAAAGTGCACATATCAATTAAAGAAAATATAATATAATGCTTATTACGTAGTTATTTGTATTACTGCGTCATAACTGGTAGAATTTTATGAAAATGTTAGTGTGATTTTTTTGCTGCGAGTTCTCGTGATTTACCATGTGACCACCTCACGAATATTGCCTTTTCCCGCGATGAAATTACTACTATAACCATACCCTCCTATGGAAAGTTTTGGAAGGCATGTAACTCGAGAAGTTCTTAACCAATCTACAAAATACGAGAAGTTTCTAGAAAGTAGACAAGTTGATGATATTTCGTCAAATTCGCCACCAAGGGAATTGAATTTGTCACCAAGGTCAAGCAACTCAGACCTTCAAATGATAGCAATGGTTTACTGTTTTTCGTAACAATATGATATCACTTCTGCTACATACTTCCGTTTCATCTAAGTCCCATTTCTTTCACTTTCCCGCGAAGCCGTAAAATGTTTCTCATCAAAAAATTATCAGTGCAAATTAGATCTCAAATAAAATAGAATATTCGTACGTATTCAATTGTTTTTTGCCTTTCAATTCATTTTTGTCTCTCTATTTTCTGTGCCTTGTTTATACAACTATGAAAAAATATCTCCTCTGACATGCTTCCTAACGCATCAGATGCATTAAGAAGGATGGTGTTTGTTAGTAAATAGTATTTTCATGCTACGAAATTCAATTTTCTAACTGATGGATGACTCTCTAATAATAAAAAAACCTCGAGGGGTACGTTCGCAACGTGGAATACTCGTACATCTTGTCACACGGGGGTGATTGCAAATTAAACATCGGTTTACATAAAATTTTCATTTATTTCTATAAACTGCCAATAGTGGTTTATGATACGAGATATATGTACAAGGAGCAATAATTTCTAAGCATCTTATTACAAACATTAAATCTAAATGTGAACCGCCTAATGTCGTTGGTGTAGCGTGTAGGCCCGTCCATAAGGGGGAGGGGATGGACACCACGAGAGTCAAGGTATTTAGAAAGAATAATTGGCGGTCTCCGGACCGCCGATATTTTCCTTTGGGGGCCGGAGAGAATATGATAAATTCACAAAAAATGAGGAAATCAAATATGGAGGGTGTCAGCACCTCTGAGTCGCTCCTCTTTTTGTGTTCAGTGTTTTGCCTTTTCTATTCCCGCACCCGAATCTTAGATTTTGAATATTTTCTTTGCAAATGTTTCGATATTTTGAAATGAAGTCCAATTTTTTGTCCGTGTTTTCATATGTTGCAGTTGTCCGTTCACTCTTGTGGCATTTTTATTTCATAGATCAGTCAGTAACAAATCGTTTGAGTGGTTAACACTTTGAGACCCAGACCGGCCGACCTACCAGAAAGGTGTAACTGTTTGGACGGCTGTTTGTAACTGTTTGGACGGTAACTGTTTGGACGGCCGGGAAGTGCCACCCAATTTAGACCGGAACCCAGTGGGGGTGGCATCCACAGGGACCGTACCCTCCTTCCCCTACCACCAACTTTTCGGAAGCACTTACGGCAACACGGCGGCAGTTGTGGCAGCGTGCAAAGTCAGCGCGTAAACCACCGAGCTACCGCGCCCGAAAGTGGTTAACATGTTGTTGTTGTTGAAACCCAGGCCGTCCGACCTACCAGAAAGGTGTAAGGTAACTGTTTGGACGGTCGGGAAGTGCCACCCAATTTAGACCGGAACCCAGTGGGGGAGGCATCCACAGGGACCGTACCCTCCTTCCCCTGCCACCAACCTCTCGGAAGGACTTTCGGACCCACATGTTTAACGTGATCGTACTCCGCATGAACACGGCGGCAGTTTTGGCAGCGGCTGGAATCGAACCCGGGCCTACCGAGTGCAACTCCAGCGCGCTAACCAATGGGCTACCGCGCCCCAGTGGTTAACATGTTGAAGGCCCAGACCACACGACCAACCCAAGGGGTTTGTGGTAACAAGTTGTGTGGCCGGGACTCTGTTTTCATACATGTGTAACTCCTCTGTGTGGGTTACGACTGCTGGAATTACGCGAAGTGGGGTAATTTTTATGTTATCTCTCGGTCAGTCGCATTCCTGTCTGAAGCGTGATACCCCCCCACCCCACCCCATGACACACGTAAATCCACGCCTTAATAGTTGATAGCACTGCCGTCCCCCTTCGACTATTACATGCCGAGCTTTCAAAACCTCACCTTTTTTTTTGTCACTGTCAATCCGCCGACACGGCCCCCCATACGAGCTGCTGACAAAGACGTATTCAACTTCAAAAAAACTGATGTGAGTATCAGATGACTTCCCGCCATATTGGAGACAATTACATTTTTAACAGTCTACAAACTACAAAGGCGTATCTGAAATTTTTAAACCTGAAAGCAAAATTTGTAGTTGGCCAACCGAATGATATTTCTCTATTCAATGCGAGTCCCTCGAACAATAGAACCCTCGAATTAAATATTTTTATTAAACGTAATATTTTCAGAACGTTACTGTTAGCGTTCTAAATTGAGTGTCATTTGCTATTTAGTGTAACATTACATATAACTATAACATGGCTGGGTGCCATATTTAGGAATGAAGAAGAAAATAAAGGGGAGTCTTCTAATAGTTCCGAATTGTCAAGTGAATAAACGCGAAATTGGTCCATGTATACTTTTATCTGCAATGGAAGCGCGATCTTAATTTCAAATTTGTTTGGTCACTGATTAACATTTTCCAAATAAAATATATATTCAAACTTTACTTTCATTAGATTATAATAGATGGCAGCACTAAAGCTTATAAGAGAAATTTTTTTGTGAGAGATTTATACAATATGGTATGAAGCTTCATGATATTTGGGAGCCTAGATAGTTTCTAGGGTAGGCGAAGTTGTCCGGTACGGTAATCATCATCTTCTAAAATTAATTTGAAAATCGAAATTTGACCATAATTCTTGCAAACATAATAAATTCGTAGCTATTTGCCTTAACAAAAGATGAATTGAAACGTTTTCTGGACCCTTTTGTAAAAGTTTAATTAAAAATGTAGATCTCAATCAAATTAGCCAGAGCAGTTATCTCTATTTAAAGCCACCAATCCCAGCTAGCATTTAGAAGCAATCAGAGCATAACACGAAAATATTAAAAAATAGCAAAGTACTCGTACATAGATATGAGGAAAATATAGTTGGCAATCGTAATTATATTAAACTCGTACTTTAACAGTTAAATTTTTCATCCCATATACATTTTTTTTAATAATATTTAAATTTTGAGGAGCAATAAAATATGATTCATAATATATACATATATATGATAATTCTACGATAACAATGCACGCGAAATGTTTGCTCTCTTAACAACAGATGTCGCCACTACGGACGATTTAAAAGAGTTGTCTTTACACTTATTTCTCTCCAGAAGAGCTATAGACAAGGTTATTGGCTATAGATGCTACTCAAAGCTCTCCAATAGCCCTAGGCCCGATAGAGATGAGAGACAGTGGTGAATAATGGGAGAGTGTAGCCACCGGCGATTTTTTCCGAAGAGCCCCCCCCCCCCCCCCCACTAAAAACCAGTTTAGAAAAAAAAAACTTAAGTACTTAAAAATAAACACGTCGAATCTTGCTCTATACAAATCTTGCTATGCTTTATTTTTCATCCAATAAACATACTTGAAATATTTGCACCCAAAAGTTTGAACAGAAATTAAATTAAAATGAGAATAGTAATATTTTATGAAAGTATTGAACGATATAAGTTTTTAAATACTATACATTTTTATTTGTTAAACTGTGCGGTAAATATTGATATTACAGCACAATACTAAGGAAAGAACTCAAACTTCTTAGGGCACTTTAAATTGGATGTTTTCTGGCTTTTACTGCAGCAAAAGTATCAATAACATTTGTAAAATCTAACGTTTTAACAAGGTCGTTCGTTCTCAATGCTAAGAATTGATAGATGATTTAGCCACTTTTCAGTCATTACGTTAAGTTGTTTTTGATTAGTTTTGATTTAGAGAATGACCTTTCCCCACTAGCATTGGAGACCATCAAATACAGATAAGTATAAATATATATATATATATATATATATTAAGCAAAAAAAAAAAAATCTTGGAAGATTTTTACTTTTATTTTTTGTTCAAAATGAGGTAGGTCTTCGCCAGTTTTCGCTCTGATGAGAGAGAGAGAAAGCGTTGCCTGAAGCGTCTTGACAATTGTTGCCATCATCGAGAAGGAATATTCCTTCTATTCCTTCTCTATGGTTGCCATGTCTGTTCCTCTGCTGTCTGTTCATGGCAGAGCCACAGCAAACAGAAAGTACAAAGAGTTTTTTTTTTTTTTTTTTTTTTTTTGGGGGGGGGGGGGGGGGGGGGGGGTATAATACAGGGTAATAGAAAAGTCGTGCACATTAAATTTTAAAATAATATTAATGTTACAGATACTGTACCGATAAATTTAAATAGTAGATTTATTTTTAGTTCACTAATGTACACTCAAAAATATATCAGAAATGTTGTCTGCTGTTTTAATATGTCAGACGATTATTACAGACCTATCTTTTATTAATAGAAAAATATGACGTTTTAAAAAATGACGAAAAATATGACGTTAAATTTTAGAGCAATATTTCTCTAGCCACTCTTTTGAGAGTCATTTATGGGTTTCTGAAGAAATACCCATGCTCTAAAACCTCTAACAATTCAACAATTACGACTTACGAGGTTAGCAAAGAGATTTCAGAAATTGGATCTTTTGCAGACAAAGAGAGAACAGGCAGGCCTTCCATTTTTACTCAGGATAAACTGTTGATATGGAGACTGCGTTACTAAATCTCTTCAATTTCATCTTATATCATGAAACTCTTCTGAAATTCCTCAATGATACCCTAATAATAATGGCTAAGAAATATTGTCTAATGATACATCTTTCACTCTGGGAAAACGCCATGTTCTTCGATTGAAAAAATTATCGTCTGACGCATAAAAACAGCAGACGATACTTCTGATATATTTTATAGGGTATATAAGTACCACCTAAATAATAATAATAATAATAAAAAAATCGGCGGTAGCTCCAGTTTAACGGAGACGAAATGCACGAATAACAATAACATTTTGCAAATTACAACTCAGTAAAGTTTAATAAGTTTATTCAATGTTTTCGGACTCATTTGTCTCATTTACAGACTTTCAAAGTATTTGTAAACGCAATGTTGATTTTCTTTTATTTTTTATTTATTTTTATTTATTTATTTTTTATTGCGCTTTGTCACGCACAATTTGCACTGCAAAATTTCGTAAACAGTTTTCCTTCTTCAAAATTACTCATTCGACTGAAATAAAATTATGTATATAGTGTTAGGCTACTATATACATGACTGTTGTAACCAATCCGCTATTTTTTTTTTTTCCCGCAAGTATTGTGCACGAAACGTGCAATGGAATTTTGCGTTTTAGTTTTATTGTTATATTTCCACATTTAACTTTCTAAACCATACCAAATTTGTTTAACAAATCGGCTATTACATGAGTGTGATTGTTTCATTAGCATATTTTCATAGACGTGAAATATAGGCATGGAGAGAAAATTCGAGTACGAGAGTCAGCTTTTTACATGCCACAAATGTAATCTTCTGTTGCTATACTTTCTCCGACCCAGACCGTCCGACCTACCCGAAGGTGTAAGGTAACTGTTTGGACGGCCGGGAAGTGTCACCCAATTTAGACCGGAAACCAGTGAGGGAGGCGTCCAGAGGGACCGTACCCTCCTTCCCCTACCAACCTCTCAGAAGAACTTACGGACCCATATGTTTTAACGTGATCGTACTCTGCGTGAACACGGCGATAGTTTGGGCAGAGACGGGAATCAAAATCGGGTTGCTCAAGTGGATTACCGCACGTTACCCACGGGGCTGTCGTGCCCCACTATGTCAACCCTTGTCGAAAGTGATAATAAATCATGGATCGAGAATCCCTTCGACTTAAAATCATATTTTGTTATTATGTCCTTATTAACTTCAAAACGACGCCGTTAAAAATAATTTTATAGCATTTCTTGTTCTTTAACAGCCAATGTTCAGGTGAAAGTTCAAATTTTTAAAAAAATCGTCTGCACTGAAAGAGCTGTTATTTTTGGTATTGCCACATTCTAAAAACTTAAGTACTGGCCCTCGTAAAGCTTCTATAAGTTCAAACACTGAGGCACAAACAACGAGTGGGTCGTGTTATCGAATTTTAAATTATATTTATTGTAGAAAGACTTAAAAAACAAATAGGTCTCATTTGTTTGAAGGTTAATATAACGATTGGGTCGCGCTCAAAGTGAGGAAATAGTCAGAACACGAATATAAACAAACAGGACAGTCTCAACCCTAACTTTTAAGTGGAATCATACCATGGCTACCTATCAAAATTTCATGAAATTCGGTACAGCCGTGATGATGAAACGAACAAACAGGTGAATTTTTAATTTCATTTATTTAAATTGTGATTTACACCATCGGCTGATTAGCATTAATAATTTATCAATTGATTTATCATTTAATTTTTATTACCCTTTACAGAAATTTAATTTTGATTGCCAATTAAAGAAAAAATGACCATTTATTTATAACTATAACGAGTGTATTTTTCAGGGGAGGTGCAAAATATTTTGTTAAATATTATGTATCATAAAAAATTAACATGAATAATAAGAGATTTTTTATGATATTTGACAACAATGTTGCACTCCATGAACATTTTTAGGGTACACTCACTATTGTCAGAAATAAATGGAAATTTTTTTCTTTAGTGAATTTTATTTAGTCTAACTTTATCAACCCAGATAAAAAAAATCTGATGTGGGCAGCACATGACTTTCCCTGTAGACTTATATTCACGTTCTCTTTATTTTAATTGCATTTAATTCACTTTTAATTCAATTTTCGTTCTCATTTGATAACTGGACTTATTTTCAAAGGTGGCGTAGAGAAAATACGAAAAAACTAAAATATCTCGAGAACGGCTAGTCCTAGTGAAATGGGGTTGGTCTTATTCTTTTCTTCGTTAAAAAATACGCATTAAACAAGCATTTCATGGATATATTTGAGCGTACGTAGTTTTTTATGTTAGATTTGGATGATTTTTGCAAGCCATTTTGCAAAAAAAGGCAGGTTATTTTTTTCCGAATCATACCAAAATCTAATCAGCACCAGGGTGTACCACAAGTGATTTACCGACCAAATTTTGTAGAATTCGGTCCATTAGTTTTTCAGCTAACGTGGATACAAACTTTTGGGGGCCATTTCGCAAAAAAAGGCGGGTTCTTTTATCCCGAATCGTACCCAAAACTAATCAGCACCAGATTCGCCCACAAGTGACTTACCTACCAAATTCTATGAAATTCGGTCAATTACTTTTTTAGTTAGAGTGGATACAAAATCTGACAGACACACAGACCTTACGCTAAAAATATTTTTTTCGTATTCTAGAGGTCTCGAAACGTGTAGATCCGTCGAAAACTCGAGTTGCGATTTTCGGCATGATTCCAATACTTTCCCTATACATTACAATGTATTGCCGGGAAAGTAATAATGTCAAGTTAAAGCAAATCTTGTGGTGACTCTTAAAAAATTTCCACGACAATTGCCAAATACAGATTAAAGACAACCCTTTAAACCTGATAATTCTGAATCATCCCTATCACGCAAAAATTGTGATCTTCTTGTCGTATACCAAAAAAATGAACTTGATTTGAGAAGTCTATAAATACCTATTCCCACCCCCATCCCCCTGCTGATGGATAGTCTCATATAACAATCAGTGCAGCTGCAAAAGAAGTCAATAGAAACCATAACTATAATGAAGGAATTCTAGCCCCAGAAGCTCTGGGGCGGGCAATCTTTCAAGTATACCTCCATGATTTCTTGCTCCAACTTTTCACACAAGACTGGGGCTTTTCTGGAACAAAGACTTTTTGATCTAGTGTGTGGGTGGCTAATCGTCCTGAACTGCCTCTGGCGGTGTACATCAAGGGGTGTCCAGCCGATCATCATGGGGTGGGCTATTGTCACTATCCAAACACGTGCACTTCGACAACACCTGCCAACTGACCAGGGGAATATACCTGAGCACGTGTGGGGATCATGAAGGAACAGGTGCTCCGGGGCTTCGGCCTTTGTTTCCGTTGCTTTATGATGTACCTGAAGACCGGGACGCTCTTTTGCCAGCGGATCTTTGTTGAGCAAAGGAACGTGCTTTGAGGAAGTTGACAACATTTTGGCTGGTCTTTCGGTGGCGATTGTGGAAATTTTCCACAGTTTAAACCTACCCCGCACCCCTGGATATCAATAAAGGTATGTCCAACGATCTCATAATCCTGGGCAAACACCGGTCATGCTGCGAAAATATATTGGTAGGACTGTACAGAATTCGACAAGCATATATATATATATTACTACAGAGTTCGGCATTCTCAGAACATTCGCAAACATTTCCATTCTCGCTTTCTAAATGTCTCCGAATGTGCGGAGGGTTGCTGGAATGTCGTGTTCACAATGCGTCACTGTCAAGTGGTATTGGGCGGAGGCAAGCCGATCATTGTTGGACAAGTGAAGATCTGCCAGGTGAGCAGCAAAATAAAGTGAGCGGAAACGTCGAAAATTCTTTCAACATTTCCGCTTAATCTGGAAGTATTAAAGTAAGCACCTGGTGCAAATATTTCAAGGTCATATTTCAGAAAATAACAACTGACAAGCCTTGATCTTTTTACCAATTGGGCGTTGGTACGATGAAATTTAAAGTTTAGCAAAAACAGTCAGGACTCTAAGACATAATTAAGATAATCAGCAACTGAACGCAGGGCATGACCGAGCCAACATGGGACCCTGAGCCTGATGTTAATTCGCCCCCCCCCCCCCCCCATACGTATACGAACACATCCAAAACCTCAACGCATAACAAATTTGGGGGTCACGATCATAGCCCTGGAGGCTCTTTTGTACAAGTAGAAAATTTCTAAATTTTTTACTTTAAAGTAATATATTAAGATTTTAAAGGATGTATGATATTTAAAACAATTAACACATTTTATAATTTAAAGTAAAAACAAATATTAACAGTTTTAAATTGATTAAAAAAAATTTCTGCTTTTATTTTTAATTACATACAAAATTGAGGGGTACCTTAAAATTTGGGGCCTCAGGGCCCTTGCGTTAATTAGGTCCTGAATGAACGATATGGCTAACTATGCACATGTTTATGATTAATAGAAAAATAAAACCTTATGTATTCAACACATGATATATATATTCTTTACAGATTACCAAATTAGATATTGGATGAAAGACTAGTTATTCGGTTTCGCTAAAAATCTTATAGGCGGAGACTGGGTGTGCTTAGCACTCCCAAAAGTTTCATTAGATTCCCAGCGATTTTTGAGAAGCATATTGATATTATACATTGCAAATAAAGGCTAATGAGGTTTTAGCACAGAGGCACTATTTCAAGCATTTTTCGGGGGAGGGTGCAAAATCACTTTTAGAGGAGCAAAAGTCGATTGAATATTGTTCTAATGATGAAAATATGATTCAATAAGGTAGAAATCTGAGGTGGTTTCAATTCGAAGGATTCGAAATATATTGCGTGAATAACACGTTGCCAAAATAAAACTCAACTTTTGTAATATCGAGAAAAAAAAAATCGATTAAAAATTTGATTATATACACTTTCAAGATTTTCAAAGGGCTACAAATTCTTGCTTATTGCTTATAGCTATCACATTTAGTTTTTAAGATATAAGCATTGCAAGCATGAAAATGCTCATACTTCTTCAGCTTGATAAGACGATTACTCGAAAACTATAAGAGCTTTTTTTAATAATAAATATAGATTTTAATACTACATTTTCTAGTACGAAAAATGGAGGCATAAAAAAACACAAGCTCAGAGAACAACTTTCGAAAAAATGTTTAAAATATTGAAACTAATTTTATGCATTCATAATCTGAATCCTATTTCCGACAAAACAAGAAAAATTATTTACATTTTTATCTATGAGGTTTGGGGGTATAAGCGTCCAAAGTATTTACATTTTTCGCATCGCTACGTTTTTTTAGCAAGAGAAACCACAATCATAAATGTTATTCACACCAAATTTGCATAAGACCATAACAACTTTGAAATTTTAGAGGGGCAGCAAACACCCTAGCCCTCTCCTAATTAGCGCCCCTGCTTTAACACTCCGAACTAAAAGTCTTTGTTCTGTTTATGTTGCTACTTATTAAAAAGAATTTATCAGTTTCATGGAAATAGCTTTATTCTTTTAAAAAATATATCGTTTTCTTGGCGGGGTGCAAAATATTTTATTAAAAATTGCGCCATGGCGATTCATTATTAAAAGAAATGCATAAATGATTCGAAACTGCTAATTTTATCATCAAGATGATTAGTTATTCATAGTAATTTACAACTTAATTCATACATTTTATGTATCAGTCAACAATAATACATAAAATGTATGAATTAAATTGTGAATTGATATGAATAACTAATCACCCTGTCGATGATAAAATTAACAATTTCGAATCATTTATGAAATTTAATTAAATAATTAATCGTCATGACGTAAATTTTAATAAAATATTTTTATGTGAATAACACCAATAATTAGAAAATAATTATTAATAAATTTCTAAGAATCATAGCAATGATCATAAAAACAACTTTTATAGAAACCAGTAGAGCTTGCGAGCTTTGCCCTCTATACGCTCTGCTTGCTCGTGTTTCGAGTTGGTGAAACAGGTATCAAATCTGTTCAAATTTGTACTCTATGTAGTTAGTATGTTAGGAACATGAATTATTTATTTATTTTTTTTATATTCCAGAAATTTATTAAACATTTCGCTGACATGAAATTCTTTTGCACTCGTTTTATATATGAACGAAAAAGTAATTAAACCTTGTTCTTCGTCAAAAAGGTCCAAGGGCTTGATATATTTGACATTCGCGAAATTTCAGACCCCTTCCCTATAAAATTAGCGGAAATTCGCGCTTCAAAACAATAATCTAAAAATTATAATAGAAATTAGGCAATCATAGAAAATAAAGCTGAAATTCGCGAATATATTTGGTATTCGCGAAACCTAAGAAAAACTCATAAAATTAGCGAAAAAAAAAAGTCGCGGAAATTTCCGTCTCGAAACAATAATTTAAATAATCTAAAAATTATAATATAAATAAGTCAATAATAGGGAAGAAATTAGAAATTCGCGAATGTACTTAATATTCGCGAAATGTAAGAAAAACTCCTAAAATCCGTGAGAAAAATCGCGGAAATTCGAAATAATTACCAGTTGAACAAATAAGATTCCGTACGTCGTGTTAGTGAAGATATTGAATTTAACATTCTCAAGAGGCACAGACGTACTTCCATTAACAAGACTTGGAAAGGATTCAAAAACATTCTTTAACTTATTTAGCGGAAGGAAAATGCAATTAGGAAGATTCTTTTGACGTCGTCGCCGTATTTATGAAAAGTTATTCCATCCGATATTTACACAGACGTTCTAAGCGATTTGGGTCGCACGTAAAGCATTTAGTAATGATTCGTATGGAAGACGTTTACGGCTCATAATTAATTCACAGCGATATAATTACCTTTTTATATCTCGACTGAAAAGAAATCGCATGTTTCGTTCATAGATGGGCATGCTATGTAAATTCTTTGACATTAGGACTTCCCATGTACTCCAGCAGGGCATCTTAAGTCGATTGTGGACCAATTCGATCTAATGGTGAAGCTTATGAGACGATTCAATCAATTTTCAGGCTTTCAGAACACTACAAATTGCTTGCTAACTATTTATACCAGCCAGTTTCCGTCCCGATTTCATCTAGATACTCTGATTATAGACTTCACCTCAAATATCCATTTATTTTACTAACTAGCTTTGCGGTATGTAAATTAAACTTATACAATACAAGCAGTATACCCGTTCTTCGTACGGAATGCATAATATAAAGAACTTAAAATTCCCAATTATGTGCAAATTCCTATAGTATTTTAAATGTCAATATTATTCAAAGAATTCTATTAAAATATTTAAATTAATGCTTCTGAAAAGAAGTTTAAGAATCTCTGTTACCGCTATACAAAATCATCTTCCCAAGCAGATCTAAAGAATAAAACATCCTGGTTCCGTTTGTGAACCAATTTACAACAAACATGAAATAGAATCAATATATGCCAAAATGAAAGTGCTACAATTATATTGTAAGACATAACAGTACTACTTATATTCTTGTAGATCAGAAGGTATACCCGTACTACAATATATGTGTTTGAAAAATCTTTGCCAAAATAAAAAAATGACGTAATAAAATATCAATTATCCCCCTCAATTTTTAGGGTCGTAATTTATTCCAATATATGACAATATTTGTTATTATTCCAATATTTACCAAAATAAAACAAATTACATATTAAATAGAAAATATCAATAATCCCAGTAATATTTAAATCTGCAGGCCGTAATTGATATAATCCAGTCAAAGATGCAATTTCGATAAAATTTATTTTACATACATTTCTTTATTATTTAAATCGGAAAATATCGTCTGCATAATGCTGTGTCTATGGAAGGTTTAACTGTGCATATTTAATTAATATCTAGACAACCCTGGTCCTAGAAATCAAAACATGAACTAAAAGTTGGCTATTCTAAGGCTACCCACAAAATTTCATGAAATTCGGTTCAGCCGTTTTCCCGCGATGATGAGACAAACAAACGCACAGACAGACAGACAGATTTTCAATTTTATTTATATAGATATCTGACGAGAGTTTAGATTGAAGTTAATCTATAAACTTATATAATTACAATGTATGCATCCATTCTAGCTCCAATACTATACACGACAAATCAAGATATACATAAAGTTATGCATTTAGATTATTATTTTGGGCAAACGTAATTTTATCTACCATTAAAAATAATTAGATATATTATATTTTAAAATGTTATATATTGAAAACACCTTACTGGTTGGTCATAATGCATACAAGATTTCGCCCCTCTGCTTTAAAAGGAAAAGACAAACTTCATTTCTGATGCTTTCTAGCCTTTAATCAAATTATATTTGGTGTACATGCATGTTTTTCTGTTTCATAGTCAAATTTATTTGCCTTATACTATTATAATTTTAGTATTTACTAGTAGTATATCCGTTCTTCGTATGGAATATATAAAGAAACTTAAAATTCACATTTATGTGCAAATTCTATAGTATGACATTGTTATTCAGAACATTCTGTCAAAATACTGAATTAAATTCTTTTGAAAGGAAGTATAAGAATCTCTATTTTCACTATACAAAATTATCTTCACATGCAGATCTGAAGAGTAACCCCCTCCTGGTCCCATTTATAAATAAATTTGCAATTTTATCAATATATGACAAAAAAATACTGAATTAAATTCTTTTGAAAGGAAGTATAAGAATCTCTATTTTCACTATACAAAATTATCTTCACATGCAGATCTGAAGAGTAACCCCCTCCTGGTCCCATTTATAAATAAATTTGCAATTTTATCAATATATGACAAAAAAATACTGAATTAAATTCTTTTGAAAGGAAGTATAAGAATCTCTATTTTCACTATACAAAATTATCTTCACATGCAGATCTGAAGAGTAACCCCCTCCTGGTCCCATTTATAAATAAATTTGCAATTTTATCAATATATGACAAAAAAATACTGAATTAAATTCTTTTGAAAGGAAGTATAAGAATCTCTATTTTCACTATACAAAATTATCTTCACATGCAGATCTGAAGAGTAACCCCCTCCTGGTCCCATTTATAAATAAATTTGCAATTTTATCAATATATGACAAAAAAATACTGAATTAAATTCTTTTGAAAGGAAGTATAAGAATCTCTATTTTCACTATACAAAATTATCTTCACATGCAGATCTGAAGAGTAACCCCCTCCTGGTCCCATTTATAAATAAATTTGCAATTTTATCAATATATGACAAAAAAATACTGAATTAAATTCTTTTGAAAGGAAGTATAAGAATCTCTATTTTCACTATACAAAATTATCTTCACATGCAGATCTGAAGAGTAACCCCCTCCTGGTCCCATTTATAAATAAATTTGCAATTTTATCAATATATGACAAAAAAATACTGAATTAAATTCTTTTGAAAGGAAGTATAAGAATCTCTATTTTCACTATACAAAATTATCTTCACATGCAGATCTGAAGAGTAACCCCCTCCTGGTCCCATTTATAAATAAATTTGCAATTTTATCAATATATGACAAAAAAATACTGAATTAAATTCTTTTGAAAGGAAGTATAAGAATCTCTATTTTCACTATACAAAATTATCTTCACATGCAGATCTGAAGAGTAACCCCCTCCTGGTCCCATTTATAAATAAATTTGCAATTTTATCAATATATGACAAAAAAATACTGAATTAAATTCTTTTGAAAGGAAGTATAAGAATCTCTATTTTCACTATACAAAATTATCTTCACATGCAGATCTGAAGAGTAACCCCCTCCTGGTCCCATTTATAAATAAATTTGCAATTTTATCAATATATGACAAAAAAATACTGAATTAAATTCTTTTGAAAGGAAGTATAAGAATCTCTATTTTCACTATACAAAATTATCTTCACATGCAGATCTGAAGAGTAACCCCCTCCTGGTCCCATTTATAAATAAATTTGCAATTTTATCAATATATGACAAAAAAATACTGAATTAAATTCTTTTGAAAGGAAGTATAAGAATCTCTATTTTCACTATACAAAATTATCTTCACATGCAGATCTGAAGAGTAACCCCCTCCTGGTCCCATTTATAAATAAATTTGCAATTTTATCAATATATGACAAAAAAATACTGAATTAAATTCTTTTGAAAGGAAGTATAAGAATCTCTATTTTCACTATACAAAATTATCTTCACATGCAGATCTGAAGAGTAACCCCCTCCTGGTCCCATTTATAAATAAATTTGCAATTTTATCAATATATGACAAAAAAATACTGAATTAAATTCTTTTGAAAGGAAGTATAAGAATCTCTATTTTCACTATACAAAATTATCTTCACATGCAGATCTGAAGAGTAACCCCCTCCTGGTCCCATTTATAAATAAATTTGCAATTTTATCAATATATGACAAAAAAATACTGAATTAAATTCTTTTGAAAGGAAGTATAAGAATCTCTATTTTCACTATACAAAATTATCTTCACATGCAGATCTGAAGAGTAACCCCCTCCTGGTCCCATTTATAAATAAATTTGCAATTTTATCAATATATGACAAAAAAATACTGAATTAAATTCTTTTGAAAGGAAGTATAAGAATCTCTATTTTCACTATACAAAATTATCTTCACATGCAGATCTGAAGAGTAACCCCCTCCTGGTCCCATTTATAAATAAATTTGCAATTTTATCAATATATGACAAAAAAATACTGAATTAAATTCTTTTGAAAGGAAGTATAAGAATCTCTATTTTCACTATACAAAATTATCTTCACATGCAGATCTGAAGAGTAACCCCCTCCTGGTCCCATTTATAAATAAATTTGCAATTTTATCAATATATGACAAAAAAATACTGAATTAAATTCTTTTGAAAGGAAGTATAAGAATCTCTATTTTCACTATACAAAATTATCTTCACATGCAGATCTGAAGAGTAACCCCCTCCTGGTCCCATTTATAAATAAATTTGCAATTTTATCAATATATGACAAAAAAATACTGAATTAAATTCTTTTGAAAGGAAGTATAAGAATCTCTATTTTCACTATACAAAATTATCTTCACATGCAGATCTGAAGAGTAACCCCCTCCTGGTCCCATTTATAAATAAATTTGCAATTTTATCAATATATGACAAAAAAATACTGAATTAAATTCTTTTGAAAGGAAGTATAAGAATCTCTATTTTCACTATACAAAATTATCTTCACATGCAGATCTGAAGAGTAACCCCCTCCTGGTCCCATTTATAAATAAATTTGCAATTTTATCAATATATGACAAAAAAATACTGAATTAAATTCTTTTGAAAGGAAGTATAAGAATCTCTATTTTCACTATACAAAATTATCTTCACATGCAGATCTGAAGAGTAACCCCCTCCTGGTCCCATTTATAAATAAATTTGCAATTTTATCAATATATGACAAAAAAATACTGAATTAAATTCTTTTGAAAGGAAGTATAAGAATCTCTATTTTCACTATACAAAATTATCTTCACATGCAGATCTGAAGAGTAACCCCCTCCTGGTCCCATTTATAAATAAATTTGCAATTTTATCAATATATGACAAAAAAATACTGAATTAAATTCTTTTGAAAGGAAGTATAAGAATCTCTATTTTCACTATACAAAATTATCTTCACATGCAGATCTGAAGAGTAACCCCCTCCTGGTCCCATTTATAAATAAATTTGCAATTTTATCAATATATGACAAAAAAATACTGAATTAAATTCTTTTGAAAGGAAGTATAAGAATCTCTATTTTCACTATACAAAATTATCTTCACATGCAGATCTGAAGAGTAACCCCCTCCTGGTCCCATTTATAAATAAATTTGCAATTTTATCAATATATGACAAAAAAATACTGAATTAAATTCTTTTGAAAGGAAGTATAAGAATCTCTATTTTCACTATACAAAATTATCTTCACATGCAGATCTGAAGAGTAACCCCCTCCTGGTCCCATTTATAAATAAATTTGCAATTTTATCAATATATGACAAAAAAATACTGAATTAAATTCTTTTGAAAGGAAGTATAAGAATCTCTATTTTCACTATACAAAATTATCTTCACATGCAGATCTGAAGAGTAACCCCCTCCTGGTCCCATTTATAAATAAATTTGCAATTTTATCAATATATGACAAAAAAATACTGAATTAAATTCTTTTGAAAGGAAGTATAAGAATCTCTATTTTCACTATACAAAATTATCTTCACATGCAGATCTGAAGAGTAACCCCCTCCTGGTCCCATTTATAAATAAATTTGCAATTTTATCAATATATGACAAAAAAATACTGAATTAAATTCTTTTGAAAGGAAGTATAAGAATCTCTATTTTCACTATACAAAATTATCTTCACATGCAGATCTGAAGAGTAACCCCCTCCTGGTCCCATTTATAAATAAATTTGCAATTTTATCAATATATGACAAAAAAATACTGAATTAAATTCTTTTGAAAGGAAGTATAAGAATCTCTATTTTCACTATACAAAATTATCTTCACATGCAGATCTGAAGAGTAACCCCCTCCTGGTCCCATTTATAAATAAATTTGCAATTTTATCAATATATGACAAAAAAATACTGAATTAAATTCTTTTGAAAGGAAGTATAAGAATCTCTATTTTCACTATACAAAATTATCTTCACATGCAGATCTGAAGAGTAACCCCCTCCTGGTCCCATTTATAAATAAATTTGCAATTTTATCAATATATGACAAAAAAATACTGAATTAAATTCTTTTGAAAGGAAGTATAAGAATCTCTATTTTCACTATACAAAATTATCTTCACATGCAGATCTGAAGAGTAACCCCCTCCTGGTCCCATTTATAAATAAATTTGCAATTTTATCAATATATGACAAAAAAATACTGAATTAAATTCTTTTGAAAGGAAGTATAAGAATCTCTATTTTCACTATACAAAATTATCTTCACATGCAGATCTGAAGAGTAACCCCCTCCTGGTCCCATTTATAAATAAATTTGCAATTTTATCAATATATGACAAAAAAATACTGAATTAAATTCTTTTGAAAGGAAGTATAAGAATCTCTATTTTCACTATACAAAATTATCTTCACATGCAGATCTGAAGAGTAACCCCCTCCTGGTCCCATTTATAAATAAATTTGCAATTTTATCAATATATGACAAAAAAATACTGAATTAAATTCTTTTGAAAGGAAGTATAAGAATCTCTATTTTCACTATACAAAATTATCTTCACATGCAGATCTGAAGAGTAACCCCCTCCTGGTCCCATTTATAAATAAATTTGCAATTTTATCAATATATGACAAAAAAATACTGAATTAAATTCTTTTGAAAGGAAGTATAAGAATCTCTATTTTCACTATACAAAATTATCTTCACATGCAGATCTGAAGAGTAACCCCCTCCTGGTCCCATTTATAAATAAATTTGCAATTTTATCAATATATGACAAAAAAATACTGAATTAAATTCTTTTGAAAGGAAGTATAAGAATCTCTATTTTCACTATACAAAATTATCTTCACATGCAGATCTGAAGAGTAACCCCCTCCTGGTCCCATTTATAAATAAATTTGCAATTTTATCAATATATGACAAAAAAATACTGAATTAAATTCTTTTGAAAGGAAGTATAAGAATCTCTATTTTCACTATACAAAATTATCTTCACATGCAGATCTGAAGAGTAACCCCCTCCTGGTCCCATTTATAAATAAATTTGCAATTTTATCAATATATGACAAAAAAATACTGAATTAAATTCTTTTGAAAGGAAGTATAAGAATCTCTATTTTCACTATACAAAATTATCTTCACATGCAGATCTGAAGAGTAACCCCCTCCTGGTCCCATTTATAAATAAATTTGCAATTTTATCAATATATGACAAAAAAATACTGAATTAAATTCTTTTGAAAGGAAGTATAAGAATCTCTATTTTCACTATACAAAATTATCTTCACATGCAGATCTGAAGAGTAACCCCCTCCTGGTCCCATTTATAAATAAATTTGCAATTTTATCAATATATGACAAAAAAATACTGAATTAAATTCTTTTGAAAGGAAGTATAAGAATCTCTATTTTCACTATACAAAATTATCTTCACATGCAGATCTGAAGAGTAACCCCCTCCTGGTCCCATTTATAAATAAATTTGCAATTTTATCAATATATGACAAAAAAATACTGAATTAAATTCTTTTGAAAGGAAGTATAAGAATCTCTATTTTCACTATACAAAATTATCTTCACATGCAGATCTGAAGAGTAACCCCCTCCTGGTCCCATTTATAAATAAATTTGCAATTTTATCAATATATGACAAAAAAATACTGAATTAAATTCTTTTGAAAGGAAGTATAAGAATCTCTATTTTCACTATACAAAATTATCTTCACATGCAGATCTGAAGAGTAACCCCCTCCTGGTCCCATTTATAAATAAATTTGCAATTTTATCAATATATGACAAAAAAATACTGAATTAAATTCTTTTGAAAGGAAGTATAAGAATCTCTATTTTCACTATACAAAATTATCTTCACATGCAGATCTGAAGAGTAACCCCCTCCTGGTCCCATTTATAAATAAATTTGCAATTTTATCAATATATGACAAAAAAATACTGAATTAAATTCTTTTGAAAGGAAGTATAAGAATCTCTATTTTCACTATACAAAATTATCTTCACATGCAGATCTGAAGAGTAACCCCCTCCTGGTCCCATTTATAAATAAATTTGCAATTTTATCAATATATGACAAAAAAATACTGAATTAAATTCTTTTGAAAGGAAGTATAAGAATCTCTATTTTCACTATACAAAATTATCTTCACATGCAGATCTGAAGAGTAACCCCCTCCTGGTCCCATTTATAAATAAATTTGCAATTTTATCAATATATGACAAAAAAATACTGAATTAAATTCTTTTGAAAGGAAGTATAAGAATCTCTATTTTCACTATACAAAATTATCTTCACATGCAGATCTGAAGAGTAACCCCCTCCTGGTCCCATTTATAAATAAATTTGCAATTTTATCAATATATGACAAAAAAATACTGAATTAAATTCTTTTGAAAGGAAGTATAAGAATCTCTATTTTCACTATACAAAATTATCTTCACATGCAGATCTGAAGAGTAACCCCCTCCTGGTCCCATTTATAAATAAATTTGCAATTTTATCAATATATGACAAAAAAATACTGAATTAAATTCTTTTGAAAGGAAGTATAAGAATCTCTATTTTCACTATACAAAATTATCTTCACATGCAGATCTGAAGAGTAACCCCCTCCTGGTCCCATTTATAAATAAATTTGCAATTTTATCAATATATGACAAAAAAATACTGAATTAAATTCTTTTGAAAGGAAGTATAAGAATCTCTATTTTCACTATACAAAATTATCTTCACATGCAGATCTGAAGAGTAACCCCCTCCTGGTCCCATTTATAAATAAATTTGCAATTTTATCAATATATGACAAAAAAATACTGAATTAAATTCTTTTGAAAGGAAGTATAAGAATCTCTATTTTCACTATACAAAATTATCTTCACATGCAGATCTGAAGAGTAACCCCCTCCTGGTCCCATTTATAAATAAATTTGCAATTTTATCAATATATGACAAAAAAATACTGAATTAAATTCTTTTGAAAGGAAGTATAAGAATCTCTATTTTCACTATACAAAATTATCTTCACATGCAGATCTGAAGAGTAACCCCCTCCTGGTCCCATTTATAAATAAATTTGCAATTTTATCAATATATGACAAAAAAATACTGAATTAAATTCTTTTGAAAGGAAGTATAAGAATCTCTATTTTCACTATACAAAATTATCTTCACATGCAGATCTGAAGAGTAACCCCCTCCTGGTCCCATTTATAAATAAATTTGCAATTTTATCAATATATGACAAAAAAATACTGAATTAAATTCTTTTGAAAGGAAGTATAAGAATCTCTATTTTCACTATACAAAATTATCTTCACATGCAGATCTGAAGAGTAACCCCCTCCTGGTCCCATTTATAAATAAATTTGCAATTTTATCAATATATGACAAAAAAATACTGAATTAAATTCTTTTGAAAGGAAGTATAAGAATCTCTATTTTCACTATACAAAATTATCTTCACATGCAGATCTGAAGAGTAACCCCCTCCTGGTCCCATTTATAAATAAATTTGCAATTTTATCAATATATGACAAAAAAATACTGAATTAAATTCTTTTGAAAGGAAGTATAAGAATCTCTATTTTCACTATACAAAATTATCTTCACATGCAGATCTGAAGAGTAACCCCCTCCTGGTCCCATTTATAAATAAATTTGCAATTTTATCAATATATGACAAAAAAATACTGAATTAAATTCTTTTGAAAGGAAGTATAAGAATCTCTATTTTCACTATACAAAATTATCTTCACATGCAGATCTGAAGAGTAACCCCCTCCTGGTCCCATTTATAAATAAATTTGCAATTTTATCAATATATGACAAAAAAATACTGAATTAAATTCTTTTGAAAGGAAGTATAAGAATCTCTATTTTCACTATACAAAATTATCTTCACATGCAGATCTGAAGAGTAACCCCCTCCTGGTCCCATTTATAAATAAATTTGCAATTTTATCAATATATGACAAAAAAATACTGAATTAAATTCTTTTGAAAGGAAGTATAAGAATCTCTATTTTCACTATACAAAATTATCTTCACATGCAGATCTGAAGAGTAACCCCCTCCTGGTCCCATTTATAAATAAATTTGCAATTTTATCAATATATGACAAAAAAATACTGAATTAAATTCTTTTGAAAGGAAGTATAAGAATCTCTATTTTCACTATACAAAATTATCTTCACATGCAGATCTGAAGAGTAACCCCCTCCTGGTCCCATTTATAAATAAATTTGCAATTTTATCAATATATGACAAAAAAATACTGAATTAAATTCTTTTGAAAGGAAGTATAAGAATCTCTATTTTCACTATACAAAATTATCTTCACATGCAGATCTGAAGAGTAACCCCCTCCTGGTCCCATTTATAAATAAATTTGCAATTTTATCAATATATGACAAAAAAATACTGAATTAAATTCTTTTGAAAGGAAGTATAAGAATCTCTATTTTCACTATACAAAATTATCTTCACATGCAGATCTGAAGAGTAACCCCCTCCTGGTCCCATTTATAAATAAATTTGCAATTTTATCAATATATGACAAAAAAATCTGATGTGGGCAACACATGACTTTCCTTATATAATGTAATGAATTTACTACTGTTACAGTAAAAATAAAAAAAATAGGTTTTTCTTATAGTAGATACTAATATTCTTTCCAAGATATTGAATTTTCGACAATTAGTGGTCATTTTCATCGATTTAGCGTCATTTTGATCCATTTGGCGAGATTTTCGTTAATTTGGCAACATTTCAAAAAGTCGCCAAGTTGGCGACATTCCGCCAATTTTGTCGCCAAAATCTCGCCAAGCGTTATGGACGAAGAAATAAGTTATTCTTACAGCAGATAAATGATTATTGGCGTTCAAATACAAAAGTATTACTCAAAGTATCTTTTTTCATGAATGGAACAAGCTAGATCTACGAGAATGATGTCACCCAATTTATCGCATGGTATTACATATGAAAAGTGAACATGTTTCTCAACAAGATTTTTTTTCAATTTTATATGACTTTTTGATATTTTTTTTTAAAAATGTGCAATATCTCGAGAACGGTTCATGTTAGCGTTCTAAAATTTATGTCAATCGTTTTCTAATGAAAAATTACATAAGAAATGTCTATTTGCGTAACTTTATTAGTGGTTTTGATTTTTTGACGATTTTTTCAAATTTTCATTCGAAAATTTAGGGGGGTTCTGAACATTCGATTGCGAATAAAAACAATAGGCTTCCAGTGTTTACGGATTGTGATTTTTGTACCAAATTTGGTTCGAATCGGTCCATTCGTTCGTCAGTTATCGTCTCCACAGACCCACTGACACACACACACACACACACACACACACACACACACATACTTTCACACACACACACACACACACACACACACACAGACATCACTTCAAAAATGTTTGATTCGTGATCAGGGATGCTTGAAACGTGCTCTCCCGTCGAAAACTCGAATTCGAATTTTCGACCCCGTCACAATACTTTCCTTATACATTATGTATATAAGGAAAGTAATGAAATCTCTATGAAATTGGATCAACATATGCCGATATGAAAACGCTAAAATAGCATAAGGTAACACCCGTACCATTTTTATTCGGTTTCACCAATTGACTAAACTTATCAATAATCTCCATATTAATATCTCTTTTCTAAGTCATCTGTTTTGTCAGTAATCTGTTTGGCAATTATTTTTCAAACTCATATATTACTCCGTCCCTTATAATTGCTCTACACCCTTTGGATGAATTGGATCACCTGGCTAACAAATAAATAAAATAAATTCATAATAAATTACACGACCCAGACTTGGGGGGGGGGGGGGGAGCGACCTAGACCAATGGAGGCAGAGTATCTGTTTCCCCGGTCGAATATATAACAAATAAACTCATATCAAATAATAACAATTTGGCAACATTTTTGTCGATTTGGCGCTGTTACGCTAATTTTGCGATATTTTTCAAAAGTCGCCAAGGTCGTCAAATTTGTCGTCAAGTGGGACAAACAGACAAACCGTATTGACACATACTTATGCACCATTCGTTTATTAATTAGTTTGAATTCCAATCTCTTCATAGAAATCTACATCAAAATCCTAATTACTTATATCTTGATTTTAAACTTTTATCAATTTGGCGTCATTTTCGTTAATTTAACGCCATTTTATTCAATTTGGCAACATTTTCATCAATTTGGAGACATTAGAACATCTGAAATAAGTTTTGAAAATTTACTAAGAATGATAGGGTAATACTAATAAATGCGCTAACAATATTATTCTATAAAATATATATGAATGTGGATTTTTGTTTGTATTATTTTCAGAAAATATATAAGTTTTGTATTTTGTTGCGAATTTTTTTAATTTCCTTTGATATTTCAAAATCCCGGGGGGTGGGGATTTTCCTCTTTGTGAGACTGTGAGTTGCTCACACAACTTGATCGCTTACATGATTCTAAAAATAAAAAAAATGTTGTTATGTAAAAAACAAAATTATGTATATGCAATGTCACAGTAGTGAAAAAAAAAAAGAATGCCAGCTTAGCGCACCAGGTGGGTTTTTTCAAGTGGGCTCACCAGAAAAAAAACCGGGTTTGTTTTTTTCCGGTTGGGCACAGTTTAGCGAACCTTGCCTGTTGCCAATGCAAAAAATATTTTTTTGAAGACTATTTACAAAAATTTTAAAAGTATAACTTGAGAACGAAAGTTAATAATTATTTTGTGTGTGTATATGTGTGCTAATAATGATAAGAGACGTAAACAATATGCAGCATGAATGTCTGAGAAAGTCGAGTGGAGATTCCCACTCCGAATTTTTTCAAATTGAAGTTTGTATGCAATGGTATTTTCTTTCAATTTTAGTAGGTGTGAAACGTCTGTATATCTCACTTTGCCACGAGGTATTATTTAACGAGGTAATTATGGTACGGGGACAAAATAATTGATAATGGGTGTCTTGATATCCACAATAAGCTGGCTTATCCGTTAATCGGGCGACCCATCTTCGTTATTTTTGTGTCAGTCTCTCGCAGACGCCACACGGAGATAACCTTCTGCCAGAATATCGACGTTTTTATGATCAACACGACCGGCGAACTGTTTGTCGATCGTAAAATATTGTTTAGGGATTAAGATTTTATCAAGTGATTATATACAGTATATTTTAACTACGAAAGATGGGTACAATACTGTTCGTGAAATTTATCAAGTCATCTTGGAAACCGGATTTATTACTTTCCTTATATACATAATGTATAAGGAAAGTATTGTGACGGGGTCGAAAATTCGAATTCGAGTTTTCGACGGGAGAGCACACTTCAAGCATTCCTGATCACGAATCAAACATTTTTGAAGTGATGCCTGTGTGTGTGAAAGTATGTGTGTGTGTGTGTGTGTGTGTCAGTGAGTCTGTGGAGACGATAACTGACGAACGAATGGACCGATTCGAACCAAATTTGGTATAAAAATCACAATCCGTAAACGCTGGAAGCCTATTGTTTTTATACGCAATCGAATGTTCAGAACCCCTCTAAATTTTCGAATGAAATTTTGAAAAAATCGTCAAAAAATCAGAACCACTAATAAAGTTACGCAAATAGACATTTCTTATGTAATTTTTCATTAGAAAACGATTGACGTAAATTTTAGAACGCTAACATGAACCGTTCTTGAGATATTGCACGTTTTTCAAAAAAATTATCAAAAAATCATATAAAATAAAAAAAAATATTTCCTATTGAGAAACATGTTCACTTTTCATATGTAATACCATGCGATAAATTGGGTGACATCATTCTCGTGGATCTAGCTCGTTCCATTCATGAAAAAAGATACTTTGAATAATACTTTTATATTTGAACTCCAATAGTCATTTATCTGCTGTAAGAATAACTTATTTCTTAGTGCATAACGCTTGGCGAGATTTTGGCGACGAATTTGGCGGAATGTCACCAACTTGGCGACTTTTTGAAATGTTGCCAAATTAACGAAAATCTCGCCAAATGGATAAAAATGACGACTAACTGTCGAAAATTCAATATCTTGGAAAGAATATTAGTATCTACTATAAGAAAATCCTATTCTTTTACTGTAAAAGTAGTAAATTCATTGCATTATATAAGGAAAGTCAGGTGTTGCCCACATCAGATTTTTTTTACAACGCGGTGTTGTTCCGAGATTTAAAAAAATAAGTAATGTCTAAAAGTAGTTTAAACAAGAAATTTATGAAAAAGTCTTCATATGGTGGAAAATGGTATCCACATTTCATCGTTTTGATGAAACTATTAAGCATTTTTATTACCTTTTATATACTTATTTTGTACCGTCATACGACTTTCCGAAAAAACAGGAAGTGACATCATCAGAACCGGAAGTGAAAATCCTTAGTGAATCCCCTATCTTCACTGGAATTCTATGCAGAAACCATATTAGTCATTATCTTAGTTCTATTGCTAATCTTGAGAAATAGATGTTTTATGGCAAAATTTTGAACCGGAAGTGAAAACACCATCAGTGGAAATCCTTAATGAGTCCACTGGCCCCCTCTGAAATGTAATGCTGAATCCATATCAGTCACTATACAAGCTCTATCTATGGTTAACACTGAGAAATAAACGTTTCAAAAAAGTTTTTCAACCCGGAAGTGGAAAAGGAACCGGAAATGGAAATCTTTTGTAAATAATCTTACCTTTCTCAGAATTTGATGCTGAATCCATATCTATTGTTATTTAAGCTCTATTAACAGCCAATCTTAAGAAATAGATGTTTCAAACAAAATGGAAAATTTTGAACTGAAAATTAAAAAAGAATCGGAAGTGGAAATCCTTGGGCAAACCCCTCCCCCTATCTCCTTCGGATAAGAATAATAAGTTTATTCTTTACCAGTGTTCCAGGTTTGGTGGTTCGATGGATAAACGTATGGCCTCTAAGTAACGTATGGCTACCTAAAGTATACCTGTCTAAACGTATGGCTACCTAAGAAGCAGTGGCATTATTAGATAAAAAACATTTTCCGCATTTATATAAAATGTATAAAAATTGATATTTGGATAGCTTTTTCTAGAGAAAGTTGAATATGATATTGAATGTCTATATATTTTACATGCTTTTTACTAACTGACGTAATGTGGAAAATAATCCCCCCCCCCTTTCTAATTAACGATCGAGTTCTACACCTTTGATAATGCATTTATGTAAATTTGTTATTTAGTATAAGGATATTAGTGTATTTAATATATATATATATATATATATATATATATATATATATATATAATAACAGCATCTCAGAATCAATTAAGAACTAAGCAATTTAACAATCAACATGCTAGTATACTTTTTAGGCTGAAAATATTATACACTATTTTAGTCTTTTAGGTATGTTAGCTTGTAATTTTGTGTATAATGATTTATAGTGATGCAATGCGTCAATTTTTTTTTATTTTGTTTGTGATTGCATGAATTAAATATATATCTATGTTTATTTATTTAAATTTACACATATTACAGATAAAATATTTTTAAATGCTGATCATGTTTATAGTTTAAAAAATTATAAAAGTACAGTTCCGTAATTTTTTTTTTTTTGGCCGTATTAACATAAAATCGTCAATTGAGCGATAGTCGCCAAATCTAGCAGTCGAGCTTTTTAACACTTTACAACATAGTTGAAAAGTGTTTATGACTTTGTTCATTCTGTCTGTCTGTCTGTCCGTTAGCACAATAACTGCCGTAAAAATGGCTTTATCAAAATGAAATTTAATATGTTTTTCAGACGGTCTGTGGGACCTATGGGAATATAAATAAATAATATCACCCAATTAGTTTTTTATTGAACTCGGGTTGAAAAAATGAAATACATTGAACCCTATGGGACCTAATTTTTTAAACATTTTTTAAGCAAATTTAAAATTCACAAATTGCTTCGAAATTTTTAGGAAATATTCACATTATCCCATAAAATATATATAAAAGATTTCAGTAAAATATGTTAAGTAGTTTTTTAATTAAAAATTATTTAATATAAGGAAAAAAACAAATTCAATTAAATTCTGACTTTTGGGATATCCTCCAGAAAGAAAAAAGAGATATATTCTATAATAAATATCTTTCCAAGAGTTTAATCATTTTGTATATGAGAGAGGCTTCACATTTTAAAATAAATTTGGTAGATAACAATTTTTCAAATTTTTTTTTAATTTTATATAACTCTTCATGATATACTTATTTGATGGCATTTTTAATGCACTTTCCTACGTCCTAGAGAGTTAAAATTTGGTACACAGCTTACATTTGTTGAACATTTTATTTTACAAAAATTTGGTGGATCTTTAAATATAGATCATACATTTTTTTCGAAATGGCCTGCAAATAATCCCCGTTCACTTCTATAAAACATTGTTGTAATATTGTTAAAAATTCTGATGTGGGCAGCACATGTCTTTCCCTGCAGACTCATATTCACGTTCTCTTTATTTCTTCAATAATAATTTGAGTTTATCTGCACAAAATAACAGCCATAAGTATTTTAAATGACATTGTATTTTCACGTTAAACTTAAATTTGGTTCTCATTTGATAGCTGGACTTACAGCTACCCTTGTCAAAGGTGGCGTAACGAAAACGCGAAAAAACTAGAATATCTCAAGAACGGCTAGTCTTAGAGTAATGGGGTTAGTCTAATTCTTTTTGTTATCAAAAATCACATATGAAATAGGAATTTAATTGATATAATTGATCACACGTAGTCCTTTATTTTTATATTTAACGATTTTTGCTGGCCATTTCGCAAAAATAGCCCGTTCCTTTTTCCTGAATCGTACTAGAATAACCTACAAATGATTTATGTACCAAATTTTGTTAAATTTGGTATATAAATCACTTGTAGGTCATTGAAATATTATACACCAAATTTTGTTAAATTTGTTCCATTAGTTTTTAGCTAGAGTGGATGAAGACAATTTCTGCCGGCCATTTCGCAAAGAAGGCAGATTCTTTTCTTACGAATCGTACTATAATCTAATGAACATCAGGATTTCCCACAATAAACATACCAAATTTTATGAAATTCGGTCCATTAGTTTTTCAATTAGAGTGGATGTAATATCCTCACAGACACACAGAAACATACACAGATACACTCTTACACACACAGACGTCTTTCTAAAAATAGTTTTTTCGTGTTTTAGAAGTCCCAAAACGTGTAGATCCTTCGAAAATTCGAGTTCCGATCTTCGGCACAATTCCAATACTTTGAATACACACACACACACACACATATATATTATCTGCGTATCTGTGTATTATCTGTGTATCTAAATTCCGTGCCTATGCAATTACAATAATTGTGATTTTAAATGATCCCTAAACTTTTATTATTTCTTCAACGAAGCCTAATTTTAACTTATGCAGAATGCAAATATCTGAAACGGTTGTGAGTTACATAAGAATTGCTGAATTTTTTTCATACAAAATTATTTAGCTCTGGAGTCTGGAATACAAGTTATATGAATGAAATATTCATTGATTTTGCATAGAGAATCAGATGATTTATATTTCGATACAGTTTTAAATATTTAAGTATAATAAATTACTGTAGTACTGTGATAATGTAAAAGATATCACCACTGAATGTATCACATTTTAAAAATTTTTAAATGAAATTGCATTTCAGTTGGAAAGTGTTTCATAATCAATGCTTATGCATGATTGATCTTTCTTGTCTCATTTTTGCCATGTTTTCTTTTTCATTTTTATTTATATTTATATATACTTTTTAATTGTGATTTTTGTATCCTAATACTCTTCTCATCCCCCTTTACATTGTAGTGATATGTTACTTTTTATTTTTTTAACACTTTACAACAAAGTTGAAAAGTGTTTATGACTTTGTTCATTCTGTCTGTCCGTTAGAACGATAACTGCCGCAAAAATGACTTAATCAAAATGAAATTTTAGTATGTTGTTCAGACGGTCTGTAGGACCTATGGGAATATAAATGAATAATATCACCCAATTAGTTTTGGATTGAACCCGGGTTGAAAAAAGGAAATACATTGAGCCCTATAGGACCTAATTTTTCAAACATTTTTTAAGCGGATTTAAAATTCACAAATCGCTTCGAAAATTTTAGGTAATATTCAAATTGTTCCGTAAAATATATAAAAAAAAATTCAGCGAAATATATTCAGTAGTTTTTTAAATAAAAATTAAAATAATAATAACATCTCTTATATGAAGCGATCACGTGATCATGATATGAAACGATCACATGACCCACTTCAAAATGATATATGGCATCCATCTTGTTTCAAAATCGTGATTTTTTTAAGTTCTTTTTAATTCATATTGAGTGTTGTATTCATTCTAAAAACACTTTATTTTTGCTTAAATTCTGTGCATCTACATACTGAAACAACGCAATTACAATATATTTGAGTTTAAATGCTCATCCAAATTTGATTATTTCTGCAACGAAGCCTAGTTTTCACCTATGTAAAATGTAAACAGCAAAATATGTAGAATGAGTTGTATTTGAATTGCTGTATTTCTTTAACACAAAATCATTTAGTTCATGGAGTCTGCATAGCTGATATGAATGAAATATTCATTGATTTTACAAAGAGAAGGATGATATTTTTCGATGAAGTTTTACGCTTAGAGTTTAATTACTTGTAGCTCCATGGTCTTAATTTTTAAATAAAATAAATTATTATAGTATTGTGATGAATGACATGAACGGAAAATTATTTATGAATGAAATGCTGCTTTTATTGAGAGAGCCAGGCGTGTTATTTTTTCTATGACGTCATTTGAATGAATTTCAGTTGTTTTCGATGAAGTTTTCAAATATAATAAATTATCGTAGTATTATGATAATTCTAAAATTATTACCGAGGAATGTATCATAATTTAGAAATGTTTAAACCAGGCAATCTATATCTCAATGACGTCATTTGAATGAAGTTCATTTTTTTCGATGAAGGTTTAAGTTTTCAAATATAATAAATTAATGTAGTATTGTGATAAGTTTTAAAATATTATCGAGGAATGCATTGCGTTTTAGACATGTTTAAATAAAATTGCATTGAAGTTGGAAAGTGTTTCATAATCAATACTTTAAGCATGATTGATCTTTCTTGTTATACGTCATAACTGCGATTAAGGCTCCTCTATATCCTCTATATGCGATGGTTGGCTCCTCGAACGCTAGTGTCTATGCGAAATCCCATGTTAACGATGTTGTCATAGGTTCCTATGGGAGTGAACCTTCTGAATATAGTATTCTGTGGCATATAGTATGTATATTTCTTATAGTGAGTAATCAGAAATAGTAATATGGAATGGGATGGGCACATTGCTCACACGTGTCTGTAGATGTTAGGAGCGGATGGGATGCGGTCGACGGGAGTGGATATTCTCCGGTTCTTGTTTCACATGCATAGCCGTGGTGTATTTGAACGGGCGTAACGCACGAAGCGCGCGTGCTTTGTTGGTACATTATAAAATTGTTAGAGACCGAAAATGTAATCATACACTTTCCATCTTAACACCATCGGAAAGATTGAAAAATTATCTTTCGCGGGATACATTTTCTAGTGCTATATATGCTATCATCATTTCTTTGGGAATTAGCTTGTTATTCCATGCTTCGAAAATCTTATAATGTCTGTCCGGAGATTTTTTTTTCAACCCGAATTCTGGGTGTAGAAAATAGAGAATGATCTTAAAGGAGGGTTAAATAATAGTTTTAATTGTGGGCAAAGAACCGGCCCCAAACCTAAAATTTGAACCTTGGGCTGTTCGAGGATTTTAACTACTAATTCTCGCAGTAGAAAAACGCTATTTATCTTAAATGGGAATTACAAATCTTTGGGATGAAAGTTGTCAAAGTGAAATAACAAAGACTTTTAAGTACTTGCGACTGAACGGCACCACTTTTTCAACATTTGTTTGGAAAGAAAAGGAATGAAGTCGCAGGCGAACTATCGCGCAATTGACAAATGTGACTACCCCACCTATAAATTGATGGGGATTTTAAAATACAAAATTTTAACTTTCTCAATTTTATAGCTATTTACTTCAAATTAGAACTGTAGCTCTATTTATTCCCTTACTATAGGCCAATTGTGCGAAATTCCTGCGATTCTGGTAATAATTATGCGAGTTAGGATATTGTTTTAAGTTACTCTTCATCTGCTGCGATTTCTTTATGAAGTTCCATGGATGATATTTTTAAACGGAGAATTTTGCAATAAAATCGTTAGTGGTGGCTATCGTTAGACGTCACTTGCCCGCGAGTACACGTACCAGGGTGCCAACTGTCCTTATTTTCGGTTCTGTTAGTGTTTATTGTTAGCAGAAGCTGCTAAAACGTCATACTAAAGAGTCACTGCTAAAAATGTGACAGCTAACTGCTGGCACCGCAGCCAGTAAGTTGATTAAATGATAACGAAATGGATCAACTCTTTCTACAGCATGATTTAATGAGCAAATGGAAAATAAAGGCAGCCCATATGGATGGGGGAGATTTTATTAGAGCGTGGGGGCGAACTCTCAATATTTTTTGAGATTGTAGAAGACATGAATATTCACAAAGAGGGGAAGATTAAATATGGAAGGGGGGGGGGGGTGATAAATGTGTGTATGTTGTATAGCTTGTATGGGTGTTCCTGGACGAGCAAAACAATATAGTTGAGTTTACAACGTGATAACTATGAATTATTGGTATTTTCGCATTAATAGTGGCATTAAAATACTGCCAAAATTTTTCCGGGATCCCCGTATTAGATGCCCTATTTAGAATCGCTGGCCCAGATGTATCACTCATTTGCTTGTCTCCGGACAGGCGCGACATAATGAGGTGTCATTCTGATGAGATGTCATTTGCCGCATCATACTGCTTTTCGTCTGCCGGATCGCCTTTCCTCTCCGATATCCGGCCGTCCGACATCTCTGTCCCTTCCACACTTCCCGCGATCCCAAGTTTATGAGGTCAGAGTGTCCGTTCACTCGTATATCTGTCGCGGCGATGGAAGAGAGACCGGGCATTATTTACTAGATGTTCTCGTGGTTCACACGTCCTTGATAAAACCTGGCGCCGACTAGCGAAGAATTCTTCCGACTCGCGGATTTCTGCTTAATAAATAGTATTTTCTGGAGCGACAATGGGTGCTGTGCTCTGCAGAGTGGGAAAAATGGCAGAAATAGAGGGCAGTAAGGCTGCTAAATATACAGGCTGACGCAACAGCGGCCATCTTGACTCCCTGTTAAAAGGAATGGCTGTACATGTTGAAGAGAGAGATACTTTCTGGTCCTTTTCTCAGGATTTCGGGAAAACGAAAACATTCTAGGATACTTTTTTGAATGATAGAAACAATTTTTTGAAAGTAGACGCGCTTATTTTATAGATAAATTGCGTATCAAATATTAACCGTTTGACATGCGCGCGCCATAGAAATAGCACAGGCAGACGATAATTGACTGGACGGGTTGGAGTCAAAATGGCGGCTGCGTCAGCCTGTATATTTAGGAGTCTTACGGGACAGTATGGTCCACGTGTAGGACCTGATTACCGGCAAAGAACCACGGTTAATAGGCCTAGTCTCCCACACTTTTAGGGATCCACAAAATCAGCTATTTTAGGAACGTATCATATTTCGGTCTCATCAAATCCCCGAATCCGTAGCCGGAAAGTGTATATTATACCTGACGTCATAAACCCCGATTTTTAAGAGTCCGTAGCTCAATCCCCAAGGGAACTAAAGACGTGATTCGGTTTTCTCTATAATACGCTTACAAACCTGAGAAAAACAAAACAAAATTAACTGAAGTGTGGCTTTACTCGACTTTCTCATACCATTATATCCATTTTGAAGTAGCTTGTGATTTTTTTCCTTTTTCTTTTAAATTTTACAAGAAAACATTTGAAAACTCTGTATCAGGGCGGAATAGCACAGTGGGCAAGGTACGGAGGTAGCACTCGATGATCCGAGTTCGATTCCTAGCTCTGCCCAAACTGTCCCCATGGTCACTCGGAGTACGGACACGTTAAATATATGAGTCCGTAAGTTCTTCAGAGAGATTGATGGTAGGGGAAGGAGAGTCCGGCCCTTGTGGATGCCGCCTCCACTGAGTTCCGTTCTAAATTGAGTGGCAGTTACCTGCTGTCCAAAAAAAGATGCCTCACACCTTCGGGTAGGTTGAACGGTCTAGGTCGAAAAAGAATATTAGTCATTAGTATTATATATTTGTATCAGTTATATTAATATCAGTTATTAGTATTAGTGCAACCTTCATTGAGCATTCTGCTATATCTTGAAATCCCCCTCCCCCGGGAAGAAAAAACACAAAACGTGGCGTCGACAACGTAGAGGAGGTGTCATAATCAGTTACAAACCCCTCAGACAACCCATTGCAGTTCAGAGAAATACTATTTGTATTTGGAGAAATGGGTAAGGTGGTCTACGACACTGTCAGGAATGGCTCTGTAACCTCCATTTTAAAAATAAGTATACATGGTTTTGATGGGCTTTAATTTGCGCAGTGGGCACTTCATGAATGTTATTATTGTTGCATTTTTCTATAATGTATAACATTAAAAAGTGACCTCATAGGGGCTCCGAATGCAGTAGCATATTCCCCACCTTATACCATTCGTAGATATCCAAGTAACGGATCTACCATGATATCCACGCCACCATCTCTCCAGAATTATCAATCCTCCGCTATTTAAGTTCGAGAAAAAAAAACATCACTTAGGAAACGACTAATGACATATTAACGGTACTAATATTCTACCACCTACATTAATCATAACTCGGATTTTTTTTCCCACTTCTTGCCCGACCTTACCCCCACGTTGTGTTTCGCACTATTTCGTAGTGACTCCCGCGACTTTTCTTCCACACCTACGTCGTTAGCACGGGAGTGACGTCACGGACGAAAAAATCTGAGTCCTTGCAAGATTACTACCATTGTTTTTAATTGAGTCTATAGACAGCTAATTACGTTTTCGCGAAGGTCGACCGCTGCTGGAGGAACGACGGAAGTTTTAAAGACGTCTTAGGTTTCGGTAGCATCTGTTCTTTTCTTAGATCAAAATAAGGCGTATCGATAACGCTAACTCTATTCTTTATCATTGCAACTGCTGTAGCAGATAACGTTCTGACACTTTATTTTTTGCTTTGCACATGGACGTCCATGTGGATAGCCCCCTGGAATTTCAAGGTCACAAAGGCAGACATCAAACAGTCAATATTGTACGTCTTGTCCTCGAGTTTCTTCTCTAACTCCCTCCCTGGAAATAAATCTTTGGGCGCCCATGGTTCCACTCATTTTGGTCTTTTTGACATCAGTAGTCCAATATTTCGAATCTAGCTCCTTACTCTACACTGCAAAACATTTCCTTGAGATTTCTTTACTTATACAGAAAAAGTTCCGAAAATTCAGCCAGTCTTTTTTTTTTTTTTTAGGAAACAGTATGATTTACGAGCCAAGAAAACTCTTAATAAGAAATTTCTAAAATCGCAAATACAAACATTTTTCTTATAAGGGATTTCCTTTCAAGCTGTAAGACCTATATGTCACCGAATGCCACATGTCACCCTTTGGCCTCCAGACTTAAAGCAGCCGGTTTAATTGAAAACTACAGGGTTGTTAAAAACTAAAATTCTTCTACTCGGAGGGCTCTGGAGTGCGTTCTAAGGCTCCATATGGAATAAAATGTGTACAACAAGTACTTCAATGCGCTTGGCGTTTATTGAAAAGAAAAATAGTACGTATTCATGCAAGATTGCGCACCTCCCCATATCGCCCGTTGTGTTTCAAATTTGTTAAAGCTATATTTCACAAATGAACGGATTATCAGCCATTATTTCCAGACAACTTGGCCTTTCTGATCACCCAACCTCACCCCATGTGACTTCTTATTATGGGATGTTTTGAAATACAAGGTGTATCATGAAAGATGTCAAACTTTGTTAGATCTGGAGGACAGTATTAGATATCATGTTCTAGCAATTCCAGCAGACGTATTGCGTTCTGCGGTAGAAAATGCCATAATCGTCTTGCAAATATATTAGTAATTTTTTTCTACTATTATTTTAATAAACGGCGAGTGAATCGTTTGAAGTACTTGTACAAATTTCTTTCCATTAGGAGCCTCAGAACGCGCTTCAGAACCCCCTAAGTAGAAGTACTTTAATTTTAACAACCCAGTATTTAGGTCCCAGTCAAAGTATTGTTGGCGTGTATAACAAGAACAGTACAGCGTCAAAATTATCCACGCCAATCAAATTCAAAAGCTGCAAGAATTGACGGAAAAAGGATTTCTTATTACATTCTTTATATAATAAGAAGACATTCCGTACTTTCTAGCCGCGGCTGGATTTCGGTTTTCTACAGGACTCGGTTTTCTGCATTTTTACAGTGCATTTTTTTTAATTAATCAAGCATTTGTATTAAGAAGTATTTGTATTTCTAATATTAGTTCTTTTAGTATTTGCATTAATAATATTTGAATGAGCAGTACATTCTATACATGAGTTAATTGCTGAGACTTTATAGAATATTAGGTGTATATTTTTGATAAAAATGAGCAGAAGCTGGGGATTGAACGTGAGTCTTATGATAGTATTAAGATTTATAAGCAATATGGTTCCACTTGCATAACGATGACTATGACAGTACGTATATGCTCAAGACTTTCATTTCAAAGTAGTATGTGTATAATCTAACATGTCATATAAAAAAAAAACATAATAAATTTCATACCGAAGAATGTAGACAAAGACCCGTATATCAACATTAATCAATTGGTGTCATATTGTTAATTCTGTGAATATGTATAGTTTATACTTAAATACAATATAAACATTTTCAAACGATCATAAATACTACATTAAATTCTGCATTTTGATGTAGTATTTATGATCGTTTGAAAATGTTTATATTGTATTTAAGTATAAACTATTCATATTCACAAAATTAACAATATACGTATCTTAAAAATTCACACATCATAATAATCATCTTCAAATTTCTCAGTTAATTTGGTGTTTCTACTGCCACGGTTTCTTAAACTTGTGTCTAAATTTGGTTACACTAATTCAGTAAAGTAGGGAATACATTTAAAATATATCTTACAAACTCCTTCTAAATAAAGGAATTGAAAATATTTTTTTGACTGTTTTACTTTCTTGTACTATAGTTAACAAAAAGTACTATTTCCGGAAAATGTTCTAATTTTGAGTTTTTGACGGATACACGTGTTTTGATCGTGTGTGTCTCAATACTTCTGAAATTATGTTATGTCTCTCTGCATGAATATAATAATTAGTGACTTATCACAACTAAATGTCAAACGAATTTCCCTTCTCTAGTAATTTTTTTTTCCTTTTAGACATTTTTGTCTTACGTATTTTAATCATTCCCCATTGTTGCATCCGTACACTGCAAACAGAAAAAAAAAACCCGGAGTTTTTACAGCAAAAGTTACCGTAAACATTGGACGAAATATCAAACGTGATTGCAGTAGAATTTACCGTAAAACAGTTAAAAACAGACTTATGCAAATTGAATAAAAACACACTGGATCATGTTGTCAAGGATTTTGCTATAACATATACAGATAAAGTAATGTCCAATTATACATTTACATGTATTAAATATTATATTGAGCTCTTGAATAATAATAACAATAATACAACTATGTATACCCTATTAAAAATACCAAAGAGGGCAATTATCCGATTTACATACCTGGTGATGATTCCCAAACTGCACAAGACTCCTATTAAGTACCACCCTGTAACAGTGGGATTTAGAACATATTTGGCCATAGCTAATACAAGGCTATTATTACTGTTAAAACCAATTATGTCACAGTTATTGAAGAATGGATCAATCATGGTAAAAAGCAGTTATGATGTAATAAATAGATTACGTAATATGTCCGAACATATGATCTACAAAAGCTTCGACTTCAAAGATCTATTCAATAATATAAAACTTGACGACCTCTTTGATATTATGATTAATATTTATAACACCTGCAATATGCAAAGATACATAGCACTTTACAAATATAAAATCATATTGAATATAGTCTTGATACAAATATAAAATCATATTGAATATAGTCTATGAAAATATTCTATATAATGGAATTGATTTCTATCAACAGAAAAAAGGTATTCCTATGGGAGGAGGATACTCCTCTATGTTAGCGGACCTCTATCTAAACAAATATGAAGAGGGTACCCATATACTGAACGAAATGCCTTACTTCAGATTTGTGGATGATATCCTAATTGGTCAATCAAAAAACAGCAGCGATTTCGCCTTCAGTTTCTACCCATCTAACTTAGAACTTATAGAAACTAATATGATTCATGATAACGAGATCAATTATCTTGATATTTGTATCAATTTTAGTGAAAATGAAGAATTATATATAAAACTATATGACAAGAGAAACTCTTTCGATATCAACATTAATTACATTGTTGACTGGAATGCAAACTTAAGCTCAGCCATTTTCCGCAATATCATTAAAAATAATTTTCTTCGAAACTTACGAATGTATACTTATCAACATGATCGCATCAAATGTGACAGAAAATTCATCCAGGAGTCTACATGACAGCATTATCCCGTACACTACATGAAACACTACTGTATTGCACTTCACTACAAAGTAATAATCGCATTTTACAAACGCATTTTACGCAAGATTTTGGCAACATCGCTATTACATAAAAATTGTTGACAACGTAAATACTATTAAGGTATTTTAAGCATCTCTATATATTCCGGTGTTTCGATTCAGAAACATTAAAGACGAAGTGACACAGGGACCTTCACTATCTTCGGGATTTGATTTCCTTTTTCAACTTTATTCACTCCATTTTCATCTCATTGAATATGCTCGTGGTCTATGCTTCCACTCCTGGTTTATGTCTTTTGCTTGGTCGTTTTATAGAGATTAGGTCACAGGAAGGTATCGGCTCCGGGAGTGTTTCCTAGGTGTAATAGCTGGCTATACCGGGAACAAGGGGTCACAATCCTCCTTTGGCCACTTAATATTTCACCTGTTGGCACTTTCCCATCTTGTTCTTTTGACATTCTTATGTATACTAGGCATTAGTGAGCAGCGTTGCGCCTTTTTTGATTGGTTACTTGTTTATATTTGTAATAAGTTTCGTATTTTTGTATATTCACTTTTATATATATATATATCACTTGATTGATGATTCTCTGTTTGATACTTTTATTTGTAAGGCATTTTTTAATGTTAAGATTTTTTGAGTTGAAACTTCTCTCTATTCTTCAATGAATTTCAATGATTTTCTTTGACTTGATGATTCGAAATTTGTACTTTTTTTCCATTTGTTTGAAGATTTGCTCATTTATTCTTTTATTTTGTAAGCTTGTTAGAAAGTTAAGTTTTTCGAGTTACAGCATCTCACTTTTCTTTCATTGGACTTTCCAACCTTTTTATTATATATATATATATATAAATCAATAACAAAATTTTAGCCATACATTTAAGATTCGAAACCTGTAAGCTTTACTAATGAACGCCAATTATTCTTTGTAGTGTAAATAAATACCAGTGAATTTGTACTTCTTCCTGTAGAGAAGTTTCTCCATCTGAATGAACACGAAAGGACGTTAAACACTAAAATGCATCCTTTCACGTTTATTTTTTCATTTGGACTGTTACACAATTTAAGAGGAAGACAAGTCCGCTGATTAATTCGTTGGTTAATTTTCGATTTCATTTTAGAAATAGTATGAACAAAAATCAGTAATAAAATTTTAGCCATAAATTTAAGATTCAAAACCTGCAAGCATTTACAAAAGAACATGCCTTATTGCTTGCAGCGTAAATAAATATCAAGTACATTTGTATTTCCTCCTGTAGTTAATTTTTTTCCTCGAGTAAACATGTAAAAATGCTAAACATTGAAAACCATCCTTGTCGTACGACTTTTTCTCTTTAGCCACTGTTGCATCATTCAAGACGAAGACAAGGCCGCTGGTTAGTTTACTGGTTACTTTTCGCTTTCATTTGCTTTATGAATGGCATCAACAAAATTCGACAGCTTAGAGCGCCCTCTGGAGTCGAAAGATGAAAGCAGATGAATGGAATAAAAAAATGGCAGAAATGTCATCGAAAAATGATGGAACGGATGGGCTTCTTTTAATGAACGTCGGAAGCTTAAATAACAGGGTAAAATGGCAATTCTTTTGCAGCAAATTACGCATTATGAGGCGATTTATGTTTTTCCCATTTACACGCGCTCATGTCATCACGCATCTCCTCTAATAGCCAGTAATCGCCCCTAGTTGTCCATAATGGATGCCTTCGGCGGAAACGAAGAGTTGAGTTGAGCAATTTCGAGAATGATATGTAAATAAAACGGTCACCTGTCTCTACGGCAGATGATGAATAAATAAATGAATAATTAGAATGAAAGGCGGAAGATTCTGGGAAAAGTTTGCTTCCTATCCAAGCCTGTGCTTGAATAGTTGAGCGTCAAGCAAAATTAAGGAAAATTTGTTTCGAATAATTGATATAACCATCGCTTGCCAATACAAAATTTATTTATAACTAGAGAATGTAGCCGGCGTTGCCCGGCAGTTAAACAGGGATGGTTATATAAAATAACAAAATAAATAAATATCATCCGTATAAAAAACAGTGAAAATTACATGCAATCCATGCACATCAGCACTACAGGCGTGATAAGCCCCCCCCCCCTCCTCCAATCACTAAACCTAAATCAACCACTTACGGAGACTACGTTCTACGTCATTGGACACAATTAAAATATTAATTTCAGCAATCTCAGCACAATTAGATTAATTTAGGTTTTGCCTCCGGCAAACAAAGTAATTTTTATATTTCCAATAAATAAGTGCCCGCTACTTAAATAATACAGATACAGATAACATCATACTCCAAATATCTAAACACGCTACTCGCAAAGCAAAAAAATAAATAAATAAATAGATTCAAAACCTCTAGCAAAGAATATGAAACAGGATACCTCCTGAAGTTTCTGATAAGAAAGAAGGTTAGCACCTCGCTTACCCTGCTATATAATGGATCTGATCCGAAGAAGGGAACTCGGAATCTCTGTTGAAATGCAAGACGGTCCGTTGCGATGAATGAATGCGATCACTTAAAAAATTACAAAAATTAAAATCATTTCCCTTATTCTAATTTTTGAAATTTGAGATGTTTCCCTTGGTTTCGGTGTTGAGACTGATCGAATGACATCAAAACCAACATTCTATAGTGGAAGTGATCCATAATATTGATACATCACCCCTCACTCACTCAGTTCTGTGTATATTATATAGATTTTGATACCAAGTACATCCATAGCGCAGTTTAAACTATTATTTTCCTTTGTGGATTACATACCGCTGCCATTGTTCCGAGAATTATAATTGTTTCTGTATAGGAAAAAATCTGATGGGGGCAGCACATGACTTTCCTTATATATAATGCAATGAATTTACTACTTTTACAGTAAAAAGAAAATTAGATTATTTTTATAGTAGTTATTTATATTCTTTCCAAGATATTGAATTTTCGTCAATGAGTCGTCACTTTCCATGTCGTCATCATCAATGAGTCTTCATTGATTTAGAGTCACTTTTATCCATTTGGCGAGTTTTTCGTTAATTTAGCAACATTTAAAAAGTCGCCAAGTTGGCGACATTCCACCAAAATCGTCGCCAAAATCGCCAAGCGTTATGGACGAAGAAATAAGTTATTCTTACAGCAGAAAAATGACTATTGGAATTCAAATACAAAAGTATTACACAAAGTATATTTTTTCCTGAATGGAACGAGCTAGATCCACGAGAATGATGTCACCCAATTTATCGCATGGTGTTACATATGAAAAGTGAACATGTTTCTCAATAGGAAATATTTTTTTTATTTTATATGACTTTTTGATAATTTTTTTGAAAAATGTGCAATATCTCGAAAACGGTTCATGTTAGCGTTCTAAAATTTATGTCAATCGTTTTCTAATGAAAAATTACATAAGAAATGTCTATTTGTGTAACTTTATTAGCGGTTTTGATTTTTTGACGATTTTTTCAAAATTTCATTCGAAAATTTAGGGGAGCTCTGAACATTCGATTTTGTATAAAAACAATAGGCTTCCAGTGTTTACGGATTGTGATTTTTGTACCAAATTTCGTTCGAATCGGTCCTTTCGTTCGTCAGTTATCGTCTCCACGGACTCACTGACACACACACACACACACACATACTTTCAAACACACACACACAGACATCACTTCAAAAATGTTTGAGTCGTGATCAGGGATGCTTGAAACGTGCTCTCCCGTCGAAAACTCGAATTCGAATTTTCGACCCCGTCACAATATATGCATTATGTATATAAGGAAAGTAATAACGCTTTTAAAATCTTAAAACTGGAAAAATTCTAGTACTAATAATGGAAAATATTAAAGATTCTATCTATATTTCTGGCAAAACTAACTTGATAATACAGAGATGTAGGAAAACTGTAAACTTCCGCTAAGTTATATAGTTGGTCAATGTACGCATAGTGGACGCATTAAGACAAAACTGAGTAAATAGTTCGCAGCGTATTCAAGTTAGCCTTGTCGCAAGTATAGTTCTCAAAGCATTATGGCATTTTCAAGTGTTTCATCCATAGTGGTTTTATCTCCTTCTTTCTAACTCCATGATGATATCTATCCAGTTCTTTTATTCTAAATCCATGCTTACGATTTAATATCTAATTGCCAGATTGTAATGTAACATTTTATTTGAATATGTTGTTACCACATAAGTTAGTATGTTGAAGACCCAGAACGCCCAACTCATCCGAGGACATAGGTATGTGAAATAAATTTTCTTTTATTTAAAAGATTAATGTTTTTAAGAACAGAAGATTTCTATTTTAATCCCGTGTCTTATTTTAAACATCGTAAATATCAGGAAAAACATTTAAGAAAACATGTTTTCATTTTGCCTGCCTACTCGTCTCGAACATTGCGCTATCAAACGTATTACGCCAAACTAAATGGGAATTTCCTATTTTAAGCTGCTTAAAACGTCTGAATGAAATAGATGTTCGAAATTTAAGTATAATATGAACATATCTAAAATGAAAATTAATTAAGTGTATGAGGGATTTAACAATGTATTTGCATAAAGGTAGAATTTGAAAGAAGGTTGATTTGGCAATGAATATTATACTAGGACTTTGAAGGCGAATAGGGCCCCTGACGAATAGGAACAAATAGGGCTCCTGACAAAGAAGGCTCTTTCTCGCCTTCGAAATTAGTCAATATTATTAATAATGTCAACTCGTTTCATGTCAGTAATAATGTCAGCATAATATGTAGATATAAAATGAAAACTAAATGTACGATTAATTTTAGTCTGGAAATGTTAGTTTCTTAAGCAAAATATGTAAAAACACCGCTTTCCCCCCCTCCCCCAATTTTAGTTTTTCTAAAACTAAAAATTTGGCCCACCCATGATAAAAGCCTATTTTTAAATGGGTTTTTTTTTTTCGGGAGGGGGGGGGGGGGAAGCAAGAAAATTTTGTTTTTGGAAAACTAAAATTTTGCCTCCCCCCCCCCTCCAAAAAAAAAAAGCATTAAAGAAAATGCTCTTCTACAAATATTGAAGCATTCAAGAAAATGCTTTTGTTTTAGAAAGCCATTTTCAAAAGTGAAAAAATTTAAGGTTTTTGGCATTTTCTTTAATTTCTCTTCTTTTTGAACTTCATCGCACTTGATTCACTTCGTCGCCAACGGCCTTACCGTGCTGAAAACGCCGGTTCTCGTTAGATCACCGAAGTCAGGCAGCATCAGGCGCGGTCAGTACTTGGGTGGGTGACCACCTGGGAACACCGCGTGCTGTTGGCACATTTCGGGCGCGGTAACCCGGTGGTTTACGTGCTGCCACAACTGCCGCCATATTCATGCGGAGTACGATCACGTTAAACATGTGGATCCGTAAGTCCTTCCGAGAGGTTGGTGGTAGGGGAGGGAGGGTACGGTCCCTGTGGATGCCTCCCCCACTGGATTCCGGTCTAAATTGGGTAGCACTTCCCGGCCGTCCAAACAGTTACCTTCCACCTTTCTGGTAGGTCGGACGGTCTGGGTCTCAACAACAACAACTTGATTCACTTCAACTTTTGTCAGTCATAGGTAAATGAATGAAAATATCTCCAATTGTGTTAAACTAGTTAAAAACCATTCAATGATTCAGTTTATATTAAGAAATCGTTAGATCTTTTCACTATGCACACTTCGTGTCAAATTCTCCGCAAAGAAGTTCTCCAAAAGTCAATTGCAAAGTGAAGCAAGCCATCTTTAAACGCATGCACACACATTTGGCGTCGTCCGGACTCCTACTCGTACTTAGCACGCACCACGTTTTTCAAATTTTGGGAAACATTTTTATTTATATGCAACAAATAATGGATATTTTGTGTAAAACTATTTTTGTATTTATCATAAAAATCAGTTTAATTAGTCATAAATAACTTGATACGTATAATTGCTATAATAACAATAAAATGGTTTGATTTTTCAATAATATGTTTGAGTAAAAAATTATTTTGTTCTGGGGACCACAAATATCGTCGCTCGCTCTGGCTCTTAAGAATGGTTTAACTGAGCTTAATACCAGTTATGCTACTGGTTGAATTGCTTTTAACGAAGTTTTCTTAGTTTTATTATATTAGAAATATTTTGAGTTGTACGTAATAACAAAACAACTCAATGTCTGATCTACTCGATTTCTTACAATATTATTCAAGTTATAACCCAGCTGGTACTAAATATTCTACTCGTGATGCGCAGTCGTAAAGCTTACGTGAAGAATTCTTGTACGAAGCGATTTGAAAAGTCTGAACTGGGGTATTTGTATTGTAAATCACATAATTGAATAAAAAAATAATAACGTATTAGTTTAAGGGGACGGTGGACGTTGAAATTCTTTTATTTATTGACTTAGAAACATGAAAATTCGTATAAATATTTCTCTTAACATTACTATGTAAAAGGCCATTAATTTTTTTTAATTTTGTTATAATTTTGTATTTTCTTTTTTTAAATTTAATTTTTTTTAACGAAAATTTGAAAATGCCCCTTGCGTGCCATTTGTTTGCATTTTTGATTCATTTTTTATTATGATCATTCAAAAACACATTATGAACACATTTGGTTATTCATTTTTAAATCCCTTAGAAAGTTAATTTTTTTAAAATATTTTTCTGCATTAAAACTTAATTTTCATTATTTAATTAGGTTCTTATTCACTTTTAATTACCTTAATGAAGTCTAATTACAAAATGCATACCCAGTTTCATTAAAAAGTATGAAAGGTGTCTTCTTGCCAAATTTCATGCATCTCAGACAAAATGAAGACGCATGCAGCATTTTAAAAATGTAAAACCTTTGAAAATTCCGTTTCGAAAAAAATGCATTCAACCTTTTGCTTGCGGGTGGGACAGTGTCCATTCCAAACGAAGAACCTCCCAAAAATACAGATATTTTACATACCCTATCCCAAACAGTTCGATCCCCCTTTGCAGGCATTGACGTCCATGGAAATCGCTGACAGAAACATTGCACCTGAAGCAGAATTCATTTTGAATATTAAATTATGATATTAATTTCACTGAAATATGAAAAACCTTAATTATAATTTTTAATTTTAATTATCAGGTGATTCGAACATTGGTTTAATATAGCAATATTTTAATTTTTAATTATTAATATTGTTTATAGAAAGATGGACTATACTCGTGGCAAGGCTAACTTGAATATCCTGTGTACTAATTGTCAAGGTTCTTTAATATAAGGTTGGGCGATCAGCTCAGCAACCAACCAGAAAATTGGGAGTCTGACATCGACGAGCTCTTATAACATTTGCACCTGCTGCCTCAGGTGCAATGTTTCCGTCTGCGATTTCCCCAAACGCTCACAGAATTTGATATTCGCACGTTGTTCTTCAAACGCCATTTCCATTTCATTTTCGACGAACACGAATGACTACAGTTCACTGACACGCACTGTCTGGAAAAACTCTGCAATGCGGACCTGTTTCTTCCTTTTCACATCTCGCGTCATATGTGCTTCTACGCCATGGTAAAATAGTTCCCCTCTCCTCCAATTATGGTTGAGATATCAGCACAGTCTCCGAACTTTTTGATTCTACCTTGTATAACGTATAACAGAGGTTACAATTTACCTGTACCTCTCTGTTGTTAAGTTTGCCATAAGTATATATAACTTAGCGAATATAGTTTTTCTTTAGCTTTCTACAGTCAAGCTAACTTTGCTCCCGCAAGTATGAGAATTAAATTCATAAAAGGCTTTACAAAATAGCATATACAATAATTAAAGATAATCTTCAAACGCACGTCTGATGTACAAATTTAAGAACGTGTTTCCAAAACGTTATGAGATATAACCATTCATGTAAATGAAATACGAAAAGATTGCACTTAATTCTAATCGTTCTTTAATTAACTTCGAGTAAATCATCTTCCAGGCTTTTCTCATTTGCACCATGGAAAAATTTCACGCAAAAGACCTTGTACCAGTTGAATGAGAAGATATAAAGCAGTTCTATCTCTCCTAATGAAAAGATGGGCCGGAGGAAGGTTATCTGCTGCTGTAAATATGCTATTAAATCAAATAATGATCCTCTACTAAACTGCTTATTTGGCTTTACTGCCTCTAAAGTCATTTCTTTTCTTTTTTTGGCGTTGCCGTTTTAACGAGAAGTAAGAATTTCAAGGTGTTGTCGTTAAATTATTCTATTCGTTGTGCTTGTTAATGCGAGGAAATGTTTCTGCGCGAAATAGTTCTTTAGATCTGAAGCTGTTTAATAGCATTTTATTATTTCACAAAAGAGAATGAATGAATTATAGAATATTTCATTTATTTAACTGAATCAAAGAGTGATAAAAAATATAAAATAAGAATAGAGATATTATTCACTTGTTAGTGTATAAGACGAACTTGAAAAATTACGATTAAAAATATTCATTTCCATTTAGAAAACATGGAAATTCTTAAAACATTAAAGTATTAAATTTATATTTTAAAACGTATTAAATTTATATTTTAAAAATCTCACCCGTGACCTATATTAAGTGAAAAACGATGTATTAGAATATCTGTTTGCTTGATGTGTAAGAATAGCAGGTGCAATGTTTCTGTCGGGCGATTTGTCCAAACTCTGGCAGAATTTGATATTCGCACTTTGTTCTTCAAACGCGATTTCCGTTTTCGATGAACGCGAATGACTGCAGTTCACTGACACGCATTGTCTGGAAAAACACCTGCTTCTTCTTTTTCACACCTCGCGTCACACGAGCCTCTACGTCACGGTACAGTTCCTCTCTCCTCCAATCAGGGTTGGAGATATCAGCACAGTCTCCGAACTTTTTGATCTTACCTTGTATATCAATTAAATAATGGATTCCAATTTTTAATTGCAAATAATGCAGATAAATATTTGCTTGCGAAGTATAATTTTATATAAATAGTATAAAATAGATTGTGAAACAGCAGAATGTTATGTGATGGTCAATTTACTATGGTTTGTGTTGTTGTTGATGAGACCCAGACCGTCCGACCTACCAGAAAGGTGTAAGGTAACTGTATGGACGGCCGGGAAGTGCCACCCAATTTAGACCGGAACCCAGTGGGGGAGACATCCACAGGGACCGTACCCTCCTTCCCCTACCACCAACCTCTCAGAAGGACTTACGGACACACATGTTTAACGTGATCGTACTCCGCATGAACACGGCGGCATTTGTGGCAGCGTGCAAATCTAGCGCGCAAACCACGGGGATACCGCACCCGAGATGGCCAACAGCACGCGGTGTTCCGAGGTGGTCACCCACCAAGTACTAACCGCGCCCGATGCTGCTTGACTTCGGTGATCTAACGAGAACCGGTGTTTTCAGCACGGTACGGCCGTTGGCCCTAACTATGGTTTGTGTGAAATTCTGAAAAATTTTGAATTGAGGATATATAAAGAGAAAACACTACTACACAAGCTAATTAAAAAAGCACATCTGAGGAGTAAATTTAAAATTTTATTTATTTACTTTTCAAATGAAAGATAGCTTATAGTTTTACTTTTTAAGCTCCCAACTATATACAGATGCTGAACTGGCCCGCTACACTTATTGAATATTTCACCATTTTTATTTTGAAAGCGCTTGGATTTATTTCTCTCTCTTCACGTCTTCATACTCTAATAATAAAAAGAAATTCCACAAATTTTAACTTGATTGCTAAAAATCACGAAATGAAGCTAAAAACCAAATTTTAGTTTTCATAGATATATTTATATGATACATTTTGACGCTGATCAATTTGTCAGATCGGATTGTGGTAAGTTTCACTGATGCGGGAAATCTTAAAATAAAATATGGGAAAATTCAGGATAGCATGTTGTTGATTTCCTTGACGGCATATTGGCAAGAGCTTTCTTCGATTGAGATGGTTTTAAGATTGAAACTCTGCAACAATATTTTCGAGGGAACTGATTTGTGTGAAAATCACTCAAAATTGTGTTTCAACATTAAATAAATCACAAACAAACTTGAATTGAAAAAATCTCCCTGAGACGCGTCGTTGCCTGACCTTAGTGGACTCCTGATTCGAATTTTGTGGCTGTGCGTCACGTGGACTTTTAGTTACGTGCAACACAAACCACACAGACAGACACTTTCTTTTATTATTATAGAATTATTATAAAGGCGAACAAGGGTAGTCACGTCAGGTTTTTACGTCATTCCAATCCCCAAACAAACATACAAAAAGAAAAAAAAATTGTGACTCACAGATTGATATCTGTTGCCCACGACAAAGCGAGCTATCGATAAAAATAAATGTTCTAGGTTTGCATTATCAACAGGTGGTTCTCCCAACGTCTCGGAGAAGGGGGGCCGGACAAAATGTAAGCTCACCCCTTATTAATAGAATCCACCCTCTGTCTACAAGGAAGTGATGGGATGCGTCAAATCTGAAGCAGATGGTGACGGCGCGTGACCACTGCTATCGAACGATTCGAACGTTAGGAAGTTCGTGATTTCTACTTTTCCGAAACAATAGTTCGCCTACAGGTCGCATTTTTTGAGGAATCCTGACAGTTTGGAAAGGCGTAGTCGGTTTTCTCCCGAGTTCATCCCAACCAAGGACACGAGATTCTTCGCGAAGATGCAGAGATGATGAGGGTTGCCCATCTTGTGGCGCGTAATCGCCGGGGAAGATTCACTCTACTGAGTTATCATAACCACAAGCTCATTAATATAAGGTTGAGCCGTCAGCCCGGCATCCAATTAAAAAACGCTAAAATTTGATGTCATTGGGAGATGCTTTCTTCTATGCTCCGTTGCCAAATTATAGAACGTTTTCGCATTAAACATTAAATTACAGAATTTTTTATCTTAATTATATGTGATGATACAAAATCTTCCATTATCAACTAATAATGAAAAAATATGCATTTCATTATCCAAACTTGCATTGATAAGGGTAAATCTGACTTTAAATTAGCAGATCTAAATTACTAAGTATAGAAAAGTGCAATTTACAAGACAAAGACTTGCGATTGATCATTATACTATTTTAATTAGAGATTAATACTTATCGATGCTGCAGCCACTTCTTTTCATTCACGTTTTTATAGTATATATCTGTGTCGAAGTGGCAACTGAAATTATCTGAAAATGACGTGCATTGTCAACTAATGGCATCACGAGGGAACTGAAAGTAGTGAAATCTGATACCCTTTGATCACAAGCATGAGAGATATCCTATTATGTTCCTTTTAATTTCGATGGTCTCTTATGGTGGTGCCTTTCGATGGCTGCTGATCTAGCGATGCAACCAAAGAAATTAGATTCTAGTAATGCAACGCGTATAAACTTCGTGCACAGCTAACTTGGCATTAGAGAGCAGGGTTATTTTTAAAGTTTTTTTTTCTGCGGTAATGTCTGTGTGTGTGTATGTGTGTGCGTGTGCGTGCGTGTGTGTGTATGTATGTGTAAATATGTGTATGTATGTGTGTCTTAATGTGTGTGTAAGTATGTAAATATGTGTGTGTGTGTAAGTATGTGTGTGTGTGTGGATGTATGTAAGTATGTGTGTGTATGTGGATGTATATAAGTGTGTGTGTGTGTGTGTGTGTGAATACTTGGAATGTTTTGAGCGATTGAAACAAAATTTACAGTAAGTGAATGATGGAAGCCTACGGATTTTAAAAGCAATTAAATGTTTGGAAGACTCCAAATTTTCGAATGAAATTTTGATAAAATCATCAAAAAATCAGAACTTTAAATACTGTTACCTAAATAATCATTTCTCATGTAATTATTTTATTGGAAAACGATTGACAAAAATGTTATAACGCTAGCATAAACCGTTCTCGAGATATTGCACTTTTTCAAGTAAATTTATCAAAAGTGTCACATAAAATTAAAAAAAAAAGTAATAACTATTGTGAAATACGTTCATTTTTCATATGTAATATTATATAATAAGTTTATTAACATCATTCTCGTGTATCTAATTGGTTTCATTCACGAGAGAAAATATTTTGTGTAATGGTTTTGCCTTTGGACGTCTAATAATTCGCCAACAGTCATTTATATATAAGAAATGCTCTTCTTTCCGTTTGTCTGTAACGCTTGGTGATAAATTTGGCGAAATTGGTGATTAAATTTTGCGAAATATTGCCAACTTGGCCATATTTTGTCCTAGATTGACGAAAATATCGTTAAAATTTCAAAACGACGGTAAATTAACGAAAATACGTTAAATTGATGAATTAATTATCCTCCCTGTTTGCTGATTAATTTTCATATTTCTCTTTACTTTTACAACGAAACTGTTCATTTTATATTCCTTTCAAACACTTTTTGCGAAACTCCCGATTTTACAGATTTTATGAAGAAGAATGAATCTGAGTTTGTAGGGAAAATCATGTGATGCCCACATAATTTTTTTTTATATTCAAAAAGTGTACAATCATACATACATAATGTAATCTAACATCTGATAAAGGATCACATTAACTGACAGGGCTATGAGGCAGACTGTCTGCCACCAGTACAATGAGAAACATTTCACTCTAACGAAAAGAAGTGTGTCACAATGAGATAACCCTTTAGATAACTTCTAGTATTCTTTTCATCGTTAATAACAATTTCCATCTTGCAAAATAAATAGCAAAGAAATCAGATTCGAATCTGATACGTTATAAAAACATTTTGCCATATTTTTAACGGGAAAAAAAATCGATGTGTCCAACATATTGCTTTTCTTACAGATTAAGAATTTCGATAATGTTGGAACAAATATCTCACAACCCCTTCACCATCCTGGACCATGATCTCGTAGTCTCTACCACTGTATTGCAAAGCATCTTAAAGTAACGATTTTATAATTTTTTCTGGTAGAAATATTTACTTCAAATCAGTGTTGATTACACTTGGATGAACTTTATGGCTAGAATTTTAGCAAAATATGGCTACATTTCATGAACATACCTTAATAAATAGTTACAAACATAGACATTTTATGGCTATGTTTAGCCTTTTTTTAATGCTAAACATTCTGTAAAAAAGGCTAAATCTAGTTGACAACCCTGCTATAAATCTAACAATCATGCAATGAATTATTTTAGCCTCGTCCTCAAGTAACAAAACTATAAAGAATTTGCAAAAGTTTGCAAATGGGGGGGGGGGAGGGGGGGGGGGAGAGGATAATTTGCTACTTTTGTTTTCGTAATTGAGTGTAAAAAATTAAAATTAATGATTTAACATGTTCTACGAAATTGTGTGTCATAAAGCAATTAAATATTTTTTCTTAATAATTTCATGCAAAAGAATTATGCTAGCACAAAATTCAAACAAAAAATGTTTGTTTGTGCACAGTCAGCGAGATGTAAAGTGAAAATGCTTGTCATTTTTTATTTACAGTCATTGATAAACAGAATTAGGCAATAAATACTGTTGTAATATTTTATTTGAAAGTATGAATTAATTATTATTTATAGACACTACGTCTTCAAAAGTTTATTCTGTATAATTTACCCCTGTCTAATCTAACATTTGTCAACCACATAGGGGTTCCACAAGATTTTATTAAATACTAGCAGCATACTCGTTCTTCGTACGGAGTATATAATATAAAGAAACTTAAAATGCACAATAATGTGCAAATTCCTATAGTATACTAAATGGCATTGTTAATCAAAATATTCTGTTAAAGTATTTAATTTAATGCTCCTATAAAAAAGTTTAAGAATATCTGTTTTTGCTATACAAAATTATCTTCATGGGCAGATCTGAAGAATAAAACATCCTGGCCCCCTTTTGTAAGCAAATTCGCAAAACATATGAAATTGAATCAATATAGACAAAATAAAAGCGTTAAAATTGTATGGGACGCGTGCTACTTATATATGCGAATATTAGAAGATATAACCTGTATTGAAAATATCAATAACCCATTATAATCCATATGAATAATCAGTAATCTTTAAACCCGAAGGCAGTAATTGATTCCAAAATATGCCAAAATGAAAGTGCTCAAATTATATGGGAAGATTTACCCGTACTAATTAATAATGTCGTAGATTAGAAGATATGTCCCTGTGTTAGTAGAAGATTACCCGTATTACAATATGAGTCTCAAAAATCTTTGCCAAAATAAAACAGATGACGTAATAAATTGAAATATCAATAACCCCGTATTTTTTATACCAGAAGGCCGTAATTATTCTAATATATGCCAATATATATCAAAATATATGCCAATATACCTGTACTACTTATATTCTCGCAGATTAGAAGATATACCAGTGCATTTGTAGAAAATTACTCGTACAACGTAAAATATATGAGTTTCAACAATTTTTGCCATAATAAAGCAATGGCATAATAACTTGAAAATATTAATAATCTCGGAATCAGTAATCCCCGAAAATATCAATAATAATAATGCTTAAAGCTGAAGACCGTAATTGATATTATCCAGTCAAAAATGCAATGTCAATGAAATGTATTTTATATACATACCTTTATTATTCAAATCGGAAAAGATTTAATAAAAATCGTCTGCCGCATAAACACATTGGATTTAAACCCGTTGTTAAGCGACATGATATCACTTGCTTCAAATAAATTGGTGGAAAAAATATCGTCTGAATAATGCTATCTCTATGGAAGGTTTGGACTGTAAAACTGACAGTCTCACTTGGCGACAAATTGACGAAACATCATCACAATACTATCCTCTAACAAAACACAATTTATTTAATTTATTTAGCGTAATTTTATCAATTTCCAGATATTTTTATGGATTTACAAACATTTTTATCAATTTGGTGACATTTTAAAAATTCGCTAAATGTGTTACTAAATAGGATGGTTATACTGACAGACAAATACTTCCGAAACATCATTTTAGTATTCTAGTTAAAAAAAAATAATAATAATTTCAATGATTTAGCGTCGTTTTTATCAATTTGGGGACATTTCCGTCAATTTGGCAACATTTAAGGAAAGTTGCCAAGTTAGCGATATCCCGCCAAATTCGTAGATCTGAATTTGCAGATCTGAAGAATAAAACATCCCGATCCCGTTTGTATATACTAAATGAAAACACTAAAATTGTATTAGAAGATATACCCGTTCTACTCTTATTCTGTTTCAACAATCGGCTAAATGACTTTATTGGCTAAACACAATGTATGAGTTTATTGGTTAAACACAATATATAAGTTTGAAAACTCTTTGCCAAAATAAATGAAATTGATGTACGCAATCCGTAATTAATATAATTGAAAGAAAAATCAAACTGTTCGTTTATAAGATATATTTTTATATCCACTTATTTATTATTCAAATAAAAAAAAAATAATAAAAATTAACAAACACATTTAATTTAATTGCTTTGCTGAGCAACATGATATAAGATAGAATCTTCCTCATAAAATGTTAATAATTAAATAACCATTTTGATTTCTTAATACTTTTCATTGTTGAGTAAAAGCTTGTGAAAAATAAACCATGGTGATATAATTTCCATTTAAATTCATGTTTCAAAATTAATGTTTTCAAACAGTTCATGTTTTAAAAGAGTGACTAAGTAGCGCAAAAATCTCCCACCAAACGCAGAGATTGAGTTTTAATTCACTTTCACGTTTTAAACCAGCGATTTCCAACCTTTTTCGTCTGGAGGAACCAGGGAGTTAGAGAGTAGAACTCCTATGAAAAGTAAATAATTTGGCATCACGTCTGATGTTATAATAGCAAAAATTAAGCACACATCCAAAACAGAAGGTCTTTATTTTACTTCCTATAAGACGTACAAAATTTTTTGTACGTCTTATAGGAAGTAAAATAAAGACCTTCTGTTGTGGATGTGTGCTTAATTTTTGTTCCTATGAAAAGTTTCGTTTTTCAATAATATCTCGACAACCCCTGATCTTAGAAACTCGAAACATATATTAAATTTTAAGTGGGGCTATTTCAAAACTACTCACAAAATTTCATCAAATTCGGTTCAGCCGTTCTCTCGTAATGAAGAGACAAATAGACATACAGACAGACAGATCTTCAATTTTATTTATAGAAATTTCAAGGCCATCCAAAGTCGAAAAGGTTGGCAATCACTATATTAGAGTAAAGTAACCACAGTCAAACCTATTTGAAAGGGAACCTGCAGGAAAAGGAATATTTTAGTAAGTGAAGAATATTTTTAGCTCCGTCCAAAAATATAAGAAACTTATATTATTTCCCCTGTGTGAAACGGAATCTGCACAACGCGGAAATTTACTGTCAGTTTAACACAATTTGTTAATAAAGCACCTGTTGCAACGAACAAAGAGCGTAAAAATCATCCAACTATTTCAGCCATTTATTTCTAAGGTAACCATTTTTCACCAAACTTTCTATTAAATCATATGGCGATTTTCTGAAAGCTGTTTCAGAACGTCAATAATTTTCAGTTAATCAGGAAGATTCTGAAATGCTAGAAATATTAATCAATGCACGAGTTTTAGCTGTCGCATTATTAAGACATATGTCCAAGAAACAATGATGGGTTATTTTAAAAGTTCATCTTAGTAAAAAATACAATTTTTTTAAATTTATATTTTTGTTTCATGGCAAGCAGTAATATTTTACGCCCACACAGTCAAGGACATGGAGGGTACGGTATATTTTATTTTTTACATATACTCTTGTGATCACAGTTTGCAAACATGTACGTATAAGCATATTTAAAATAATTAAATTAGCTATTATGGTATAACATAGCATTAATCAGGTGCATATAAATACACTTTACAGAATTTTTAAAGTCTGATGTTTAGGTGAACAATTACATATGGGCTACCTACATTCGCAGTTAAACCTTAAATTTGGCTTTTCTGAAATGACCTGCATGAAACAAAAACCTTTTCGAAACGGAAAATTCTTCTTGTCCCTCGCAATTCCGTTTAAGGTAGGTTAAACTGTATAACCTAATAACAGATTGACTTGCCAACACCAGCGTTGGCAAGAAATTTATGGCTGGAATCATAGCTATCATATCATATCATCAAGATGGCTAGATTTCATGTATAGCCATTATATGTAGTTGCGAACTTAGTCATTTAGTTAGGCTAGATTTAAACATTTTTGGGTAGTAAATATTCCAAAAAATGGCTAAAGCTTACCTTAAAATGGCTAAGTTGGCCACCCTGGTCAACACAGAGAACAAGCATGAGAAGAAAGAACATCGACAATTTAAATGTTTTTAAATTAGGGATTTTCGAACATTTTTGGCAGTTGCACATTAATTTAGCAAATTATTTTTAATTAAAATTTTTAGAAATTTTCTAGTAGAAATATATACTTTAAATATAGTAAACTACTCTAAAATCCTTACTTTAAAGGAATTTGAGACGTCAAAAATCTATGTAAAAACCTCCACATTTTGATTTTTTTGGCTTAATACTATAGGAATTTTAGTATCAATTAACGCAATCCGCCTGTTTTGACAGTGATTACATTAGCTGATATAACAATTTTTATGGTGTACTGTGTAATTGTAAGGCGAGTACTAAACTTCCAAGTCCATTTGTCTCAGAATGGAATTTTTCATAATTTGTAAACTCTGGAAGGATATATATATGTAAAATCCCTTGTAGATAACATATACGAAATTTTGTACAGAGCTACCCTGTTCCATTTTCAATAAACTGTCTTCAGGATTTTAGATTTTGAGAAAAAGTGTTGAAAATATTTTCCTTAAAGCAAGTATCACTCTTAAAAAGATAATTTTCCATTTTCACTTTTAAAATTATTAAATATTTTAAAAATAATATTTTTTTAAATTCTGAAGAAGAAATCCTTAATGAAAAATGTTTTCTGTGTACAAAGGTGAAAAAAACCATGAAATGCTGCTATTGCGGTATCGACTATTCCATGCTGATGAAACCTAAAAAATAGAGAACAAATATTCTTAATGGTATCGTCAAAAATGAAGTGTGCGCACCATTTTTCCACCCTATGATCATAAATTTCTTGCTTTATTCTGCGTTATCTCATCGAATTTTTTACTTTTATCAATTCACCTTTTAGGGTAACCGATCGAAATATTCGAACCCTGTTTACTTACAATCGATGGGTTATTTTCGTCAATTTGCTTCGAGAGGTGATTGTAACAAAATTTGAAGAAAGGAAATCGATCACATGTTGAAGGTTTGACTCCTCTGTGGAGGATTGGAAAATGGATGACTTCCCGTGCGCACTTCTAGAAAGTTTCATCAATACCAATTCATCATCGAGTTGTCTTCGAAAAAGATCGTCTGGTTGGATTCCTTGCATTGAATATTTAGAGTGTGAGTCTCCATTTGACTTTATCATACATTCATATTCCATTAGCTCAGCTTGTGAATGAAATCAGAATGAAACGTCTGCTTTGGCTCCAATGGATCGATGGATCTGAAATTGTTTTGAACGAATAAAGTGTGGATGGTTTGTCCTCTTTAGAAGTTTTCAAAACAGAAATATTGAAATTAGAACCACCTTTTTAAAATGGTTCAGAATATTAAAATATTGAAATTATAACCACGCTATTTCGAAAAACTAAATACATGATCCAAAATCCAATTAAATATCCTTGTAGGGCTTTGAAAAAGAGCTAAAAATGACTCGCAAACTGTTCACTTTTAATCTTCGATCCGATTTTAGCTGGATGCGTTGACTTACTTCACTTCATAATATCAAATATTTTTATCAACTTGCTTGAATGTAAACTAATGAAATATACCTCTAATGAGATTTAAGATACAGATGAATCTATGACCATGCCTAAATGCACTTAAATACATACTTGGATTTCGAACACCCATGTCTTCTCCTCAAACTCCATCAATCATGTAACGTCTTTAAAATCCCCAAGTTTGCTTAACTTCCCACTTTCTTTAAAACAAAAGAACGTGCTTGTGCACTAATACTTCACCAAGGAGGAAAACACACTGAGTTGCCACACTCCTTACACCTATCCTTCTCATTGGAAAACTTTTGGAAAACTTTAACATGTTAAAATATTAACATGTCAACATTATAACCACTATGCGAGGATCGCACTGAAATTTTTGAGACAGGGGCAGACGATGTGCGTTAGAAAAAAAAATATTGGTTGGATATTTACATTTGAACTCTTTTATGTCCGCAGACGATAATTTGTGACAACAATTCCAATTTATCTATCGGAGAATAAATTTTGAAAGAAAAGAAAATGGAGTTGTCACGAAAGCATTATCGAACTATGATTTTAAAGTGGGGCTAAATTAAGAAGAATGACTTCAAAGTCTATAATTAACATATGGAAATGATGCTCCACCTCGTGCCACTGTATTCAGATGATTTACAGAGTTTAGAAGAGGTCGAACTTCTCTCCTAGATGAAGAACACACAGGAAGACCTTTGTCAGCTGTAGTCTCCGAAAATGTGTCGGTCATTCGAAAAATGTTAATTGATGATAATCGCTGTACCTACCAAATGATACAGAAGGAGCTTAACATTGGATCCGCAACTATACATAAAATTATTCATGAAGAACTGCATAAGAAAAAAATAGTTTGTCGTTGGGTCCCTCATAATTTAGCAAAACACCAAAAAGTGTAGCGTGTCAAAATCAGTAAAGAAACTCTAAAATTACTTAATGATGGTGGGCACTGCATCATTTCTAAAATCATAACTGGTGAAACGTACATACCGTTTTTTGACGTTCCAACAAGTCAAGAAAGTAAAGGATGGGTCTTTGAAGATGACCCCAAATCAACAATGGTGAAAAGAGCAATGAAAAAAATAATGTATGCCGTGTTCTTCAGAAGTACAGGTCTGGTCAAAGCCATAAAGCTAGAGGGACAGAAGACAGTTACAGCTAACTGGTACACCACTAAGTGTCTTCCAGAAATTCTTCAGGAAGTGAATGTTAGGGGACTCATGTTTTACCATGACAATGTATCTTCTCATTCAGCAAGTATGACAGTCGAATTTCTTGAACAAAAAAATATCAAAGTGATAGAACATCCACCCTATTCTCCTGATCATGCTATGTGTGACTTTTGACTATTTTTAATCTAAAAAAAAAAAAATAAATAAGTGGGCATCGTTTTCATTCCGAGATGAAATTGATGAGGCTATAAAAGCATATTTTTCATCGATTCCAAGAAATGATGGCTTGAAGCATTTAACCTTTGGAAAATTCGCTTACAAAAGTGCATTGATGTTGGAGGGGAGTACTTTGAACACTCCTAAGAGTTGGTAAGTTTAACTTGTACCACATAGCCGTATCTTAAAAATTTCAGTGTGACCCTCGTATTAAAGTGACCAATCCAAAATTCAACTATATATCCTTGTGTTCAAACGGTCACAAATTTCTTCTAAAAGTTTATAACTTCCGATCTTTTTAAACGTGACGAGAAGATTCCCCCAAAACTATAACAGTTTTGTAATATATATATACACCCCCGTACATATATATATACATATACATATATATATATATGCACATATACACACACACATACACATATATATATATTCCATACCATTGATATTTGTTGATTATCCAAAGCTTTATGACTAGAAATTTGCATTTTATTTTCCATTTGGTTGATAATTCTGTATTTAATACTTCTTTTTATTATGTAGGCATATTTTAAAGTTAGGGTTTTTTGAATTAGAATCTCTCTCTATTCTATCATCGGATTTTCAAACTATTATATATATATATATATATATATATACTGATCAAATTATCTAAATATTTACGCAGAATACGGGCACATTACATCTGTGAAACCGAAAGTCTATCCGAGAGGTTGGTGGAAGGGGAAGGAGGGTACGATCCAAGTGGATGTCGCCCTCTTGTGTTCCTGTCTAAATTGTGTGACACTGTCCCTGCCGTTCAAATAGATACTTTACACTTTCAGGTAGGTCGAACCGTCTGTGTGGAAAAAATAAAATCTGATGTGTGCAGCACATGACTTTTCCTACAGACTCTTTTTTACGTCCTTTTTATTTCTTCAATGATTCATTAAATTGAGTTTAATTGCACAAAAGTTTAATAAATTGAGTAAAGTTGCACAAAAGTTGAGTTTAATACCCATAATTATTTTAAATGACACTGAATTTGCACTTTTAATTCAATTTTTGTTTTCATTTGGTAACTAGACAAAGGTGGTTAGCAAAAATACGAAAAACTAAAATATCTTAAGAATGTCTAGTCCTATAGAGTAATGGGGTAGTATCAAACAAGCATTTTATTGATATATTTGAGCATGCGTAGTAGTCTTTTATTTTAGGTTTTGACAATATTTGCGGGTCATTTTTCAAAGAATGGCAGATTCTGTTTTTCCTAATCGTACCAAAATTTAATGAGCACCAAGAGCATCCACAAGTGACTTATATACCAAATTTTGTGAAATTTAGTCTATTAGTTTATCAGCTAGAGTGGATACAGACAACTTTTGCGGGTCATTTCGCAAAAAATGCAGATTCTTTTATCCCGAATAACACCAAAATGTAATCAGCACCAAGGTAATTTACTACTTACCTATAAAATTTTAGAAAATTTGGTCAATTAGCTTTTGAGCTAGAGTCCTAGAGTGGATAAAAACTCTGCACAGACAGACACACACACAAACACATACACACAGACATGCACACACACACACAGACACACACACACACACACACCACACACACAGGACGTCAATCTAAAAATAGTTTTTACTTTTTCTGCAATACATGGTAATGTATAGGGAAAGTATTGGAATCATGCCGAAAATCGCAACTCGAGTTTTCGGCGGATCTACACGTTTTGGAACCTCTAGAATATGAAAAAGCTATTTTTAGCGTGACGTCTGTTTGTGTGTCTGTCTGTGTGTGTGTCTGTCTGTCTGTGTGTGTCTGTCTATGTGTGTCTGTGTGTCTGTCTGTGCAATGTATGTATCCACTCTAAGTCAAAAATTAACGGACCAAATGTCACAAAATTTCGTAGGTAAGTAAGTCACTTGTGCTTAACCCTGGTGCAAATTAGGTTTTGGTACGATTCGGAATAAAAGAACCCGCCTTTTTTTTGCGAAATGGTCAGCAAAGATTGCCTATATCTACTCTAGTTGCAAAACTAATAGATGAAATTTTACAAAATTTGGTATATAAATCATTTGTAGGTTACCCTGGTGCTGATTAGAAATTCGGGCATGATTCGGGAAGAAAGAACCTGCTTCTTTTAGCGAAATGGCCCGCAAAAATCGTCAAAATCTAAAATAAAAAAATCTGATGTGGCCAGCACATGACTCTTCTCTGCAGACTTATATTCACGTTCTCTTTATTTTGATTAAATTTAATTCACTTTTAATTTAATTTTTGTTCTTATTTGATAACTGGACTTATTTTCAAAGGTAGAGTAGAGAAAATACGAAAAAACTAAAATATATCGAGAACGGCTAGTTCTAGTGTAGAGTGGTTGGTTTTATTCTTTTCTTCGTTAAAAATTACGTATTAAACAAGCATTTAATGGATATATTTGAGCATACGTAGTTTTTTATTTTGGATTTTGGCGATTTTTGAGGGCCATTTTGCAAAAAAAAGGCAGGTTATTTTTTTCCGAATCCTACCAAAATCTAATCAGCACCAGTGTGACCCACAAATGACTAATCTGCCGAATTTTGTGAAATTCGGTCCATTAGTTTTTCAGCTAGAATGGATACAAGCTTTTGCTGGCCAATTCACAAAAAAGGGGATTATTTTATCCCGAATTGTACCCAAAACTAATCAACACCAGATTCGCCCACAAGTGACTTGCCTACCAAATTTTATGAAATTTGGTTCATTAGTTTTTTAGTTAGAGTGGATACAAAATCTACACAGACAGACACACAGACACACACACAGACGTCACGCTAAAAATAGTTTTTTCGTATTCTAGAGGTCTCGAAACGTGTAGATCCGTCGAAAACTTGAGTTGTGATTTCGACATGATTCCAATACTTTCCCTATACATTGCCATGTATTGCAGGGAAAGTAAAAACTACGTATGCACAAATATATCAATTAAATGCTTGTTTTTATACGTAATTTTTAACGATCAAAAGAATAAGATCAACCCCATTACACTAGGACTAGCCGTTCTTGAAATATTTTAGTTTTTTCGCATTTTCGCAACGCCACCTTTGAAAATAACTCCAGTTACCAAATGAGAACGAAAATTGAATTAAAATTGAATTAAATATAATTAAAATAAAGAGAACGTGAATATAAGTTTGCAGGGAAAGTCATGTGCTTTTTTAAGAAAATAACTTTAGAAAATAAGCCCAGCTATCATATGAGAACAAAAATTGAATTAAAAGTGCAAATTCAGTGTAATTTTAAATAATTATGGTTGTTAATTTGGGCAATTAAACTCAATTTAATGAATTATTGAAGAAATAAAGAGAACGCGAATATGAGTCTGCAGGGAATGTCATGTGCTGCCCACATCAGATTTTTTTGTATGCTAGATGTCCCAAAACGTATAGATTTATCGAAAACTCGACTTGCGATTTTCCAAATTTCCCTATACACTAACGTGTATTGCAGGGAAAGTAAAAATGACTCGTTTCGGAGGTAAAGAACAGCTTCCTTTTCCAGGATGAACAAGAAAGATCAATCATGCATAAAGCATTGATTATGAAAAACTTTCCAATTGAAATTCAATTTTATTTAAACAATTCTAAAATGCGATACATTCAGCGCTGATATATTTTAAATTATCACAGTACTACAATAATTTATTATATTTGAAAACTTAAAACTTCATCGAAAAAAAATGAACTTTATTCAAATGACGTCATCGAAATATAAATCGTCTGGCTCTCTATGTAAAAACAATGAATATTTCATTCATATTACTTTTATTTCAGACTTAGAGCTAAATAATTTTGCGCTAAAAAATTCAGCAATTCTTATACAACTCATCTTACAATAACTTGTTTACATTCTGCACCCATTAAAATTAGGCTTCGTGGTAGAAATAATCAAAGTTTGATGATCATTTAAACTCAAAAATATTGTTAAGTATGTAAAAATATATGTTGTGTCACAGAATATAGATGCACAGAAAATACGCAAAAATAAAGCTGTTTTAGGACGAATGCAACACTAAATATAAATTTAAAAGAACTTTCGAAATCACGATTTTTACACTAGGAAAAAAAGATGGATGCCATATTTTATTTTGAAGTGGATCACGTGATCTGTTCATATAATATGGTTGTAATTATTACTTTAATTTTTATTTAAAAACCTACCGGACATATTTTGCTGAAATTTATTTTTTTAATATATTTTATGGGATAATTTGAATATTTCCCAAAATTTGCGAAACAATTTGTGAATTTTAAATTCACTTAAAAATGTGGTCCCATAGAGTTCAATGTATTTCACTTTTTTAACCCGGGTTCAATCCAAAACTAATTGGGTGATAATATTCATTTGCATTCCCATATGTCCCACAGACCGTCTCAATAACAATACTAAAATTTCATTTTGATAAAGTCATTTTTACGGCAGTTATCGTGCGAACGGACAGACAGGCAGACAGACAGAATGAACAAAGTCATAAACATTTTTCAACTATGTTGGAAAGTGTTAAAAACAAAGCACCAGAAGGAAAGAACGTGTTCTTGAGAATAAAAAGATAAAGCATTATCATCAATGAGAGTAAAGAATGCTTTCTAGAATATGGAAAGATAGAGTATCTGCTCCAATGAAGGCAATGGCGTGTTTAACGTGTTCTTGCCTTCTTTGATGCTGGTACTCTGCCTTTTTTCTTAGAGAAAGAAGCTGGTGTTTGCTTTCGAAACAGATTCATACTTTTAACCAACCTTTATGGTGTTATACTAAGGAAGTTCTAATTTTTAACACTTTACAACAAAGTTGGAAAGTGTTTATGACTTTGTTCATTCATTCTGTCTGTCTGTCTGTCCGTTAGCACGATAACTGCCGTAAAAATGACTTACTCAAAATGAAATTTTAGTATGTTGTTCAGACGGTATGTAGGACCAATGGGAATATAAATGAATAATAACACCCAATTAGTTTTGGATTGAACCCGGGTTGAAAAAATGAAATACATTGAACCCTATGGGACCTAATTTTTCAAATATTTTTTAAGCGGATTTAAAATTCACAAATTGCTTTGAATATTTTAGGTAACATTCAAATTATTCAATAAAATATATAAAAAAAAATTCAGCAAAATATATTCAGTAGTTTTTTAAATAAAAATTAAAATAATAATTACACCTCTTATATGAAGCGATCACGTGACCGTGATATGAAAAGATCACGTGACACACTTCAAAATGAAATATGGTGGCATCCATCTTGTCTCAAAATCGTGATTTTTAAAGTTCTTTTTAATTCATATTGAGTGTTGAATCCGTCCTAAAACCGCTTTATTTTTGCTTAAATTTTATGCATCTACATACTAAAACAACGCAATTACAATATATTTGAGTTTAAATGATCATCCAAATTTGATTATTTCTACAACGAAGCCTATTTTTCACTTATGTAAAATGTAAAAAGCAAAATATGTAGAATGAGTTGTATAAGAATTGCTGTATTTCTTTAACGCAAAATTATTTAGCTCATGGAGTCTGCATAGCTGATATGATTCATTGCTGACATGATTCATTGATTTTACAAAGAGAAGGATGATATTTTTCGATGAAGTTTTACGCTTAGAGTTTAATTACTTGTAGCTCCATGGTCTTAAGTTTAAAAAAAAAAATTATTTTAGTACTGTGATGAATGAAATGAATTGGAAAATGTTTATGAATGAAATGCTGCTTTCATAGAGAGAGCCAGGCGTGTTATTTTTTCTATGACGTCATTTGAATGAATTTCAGTTGTTTTCGATGAAGTTTTCAAATATAATAAACTATTGTAGTATTATGATAATTTTAAAAATATTACCGAGGCATGAATCGCATTTTAGAGATGTTTAAACCAGGCAATTTATATTTCAATGCCGTCATTTGAATGAAGTTCATTTTTTTCGATGAAGGTTTAAGTTTTCAAATATAATAAATTAATGTAGTATTGTGATAAGTTTTAAAATATTACCGAGGAATGTATTACATTTTAGAGATGTTTAAATAAAATTGCATTGAAGTTGGAAAGTGTTTCATAATCAGTGCTTTAAGCATGATTGATCTTTCTTGTTTATGTTATTCCGGTTTGTTGGAGCGAAATGTTTTATTTCAGTTTAAAATTTCTTTTAAATCTAATTTGCCTATGGGGAGGTATAGGAAAAATTTCGAGCCTAAGCAATATTCATATACTTTAAATATATCAAATATATATGTATTAAACGCGTTCAATAATTTATTAACAGCGTTATAAAATTACTGTCTGTGTGTTAAAATAAAAAGAAAAGAAAATCTCACTTTGCGTACATATCACTTTGCCACACATTATCACTTTGCGTACATACATAGTATAATATTCAGAGAAATTATTGTGACGGGGTTGAAAATTGTAATTTTGAAGGATTTACTTTGAGCAAACATGGATACGAATCGAATGTTTTTGAAATGATGTTCTGCATGTAAGCATGACTGTGTGTGTGATTCTATATATTTGAAGTAAATCCTACAGTTTTTAAAATAGAAATAAGAGTTTTTTGATTATTTGAGGCATTTAATACTTTTTTTATCATTTTTTGTACAATAAATGTTTGTTCAAATGTTTGGCCATCGTAAGGGGTCGGTAAACGTTGAATTTCTTTTTATTTATTTATTGACTTTGAAACATGAAAATTTGTATAAATATTCCTCTTAACATTACTATATAAAATACCATTAAATTTTTTTCAATTTTGTTATAATTTTGTATATTTTTTAAATTTATTTTTTTTAACAAAAATTTGAAAATGCTCCTTGCGTGCCATTTGGTCACATTTTTGATTAATTGTGCATTATGATCACTCAAAAATATATTATGAACAAATTTGGGTATTTATTTTTAAATCCCTTAGAAAGTCAATTTTTAAAAAATATTTTTCGGCATTGAAACTTAATTTTCATCATCTAATTAGGTTCTTATTCACTTTTAATTACCTCAATGAAGTCCAATTATAAAATGCATACCCAGTTTCATTAAAAAGTATGAAAGGTGTCTTCTTGCCAAATTTCATGCATTTCAAACAAAAATTAAGACGCATGGAGCATTTTAAAAATGTAAAACCATTGAAAATTCCGTTTCGACAAAAATGTATTTAACCTTTTTCTTGCGGGTGGAATAGCGTCCATCCCCAACGAAGAACCTCCCAAAAAGACAGGCATTTGACATACCCTATCCCAAACAGTTCGATCCCCCTTTGCAGGCATTGGCGTCCATGGAAATCGCCGACAGAAACATTGCACCTGCTGCAGCAATGTAAAATAAGCATGTGTAAAATAATGTTATATATTAAAAAAAAAAAAAAACTTTTTTTAGTCGATTTTTGCTCATTTCAACGTCCACCGTCCCCTTAATGCAATTATTTTATTTTTCAAGTTATTTTTTTGTATATTGTGGTAATTTAAGGATGATAGCTAAATCACTGTGCTGTTTTTCTTCCGAATTGAAGATTTTGTTTTTAGATTGGATTCTTTTAAGGCATTGGATAGGATTCTCTTATTCAAAAGATTAAATTGGCTTTTACATTTTTGATTTGTTCTATATCATATAGGTCACATTTTAGTGACTAATGTAAAGATTTTCAATTTGGCATAGTAACTCATAAGAAAATTATCTGGATAGTTTGGAGTTTTCTTTTTGTTTAGTTTAAACGTCTTCTGAGGACATTTGTGAATTATTTTTTTGGTGAATTCCTTACTTACAGCTTGGCAAATCTGTAATAGGTGTATTCCAGATCTTCTCAAAGTGTGGTCTGCTTTCCCCCAGTGGGTCGCCAAGGTGATATAAGTGGGCGGTGAATGATCTTAAATTGCATTTTTACCACGTAAAAAGTAATCAATCAAAAATAGATCACATTTTACGTAGGTGTTTCTTGAAAATCTTTAGATTAGTAATTCGCACGGGACCTCATGTGAAATAATAAGTAATTTCAATCCCGGCAATAAGAGATATTTTTGTGGTCTCAGATTCTCAGAGGTCAAATATAACTATTGCAATGCATATGTGTCATTTTTTCGAGAATCGTTAAGATATATAGATTGTTCAGAGAATATTTTACCTTTGATGCATTTTTATGCTGAAAAATAGCAACTTGTAAGACAAGTAGACGGCGGATACGTTTTGTTTTTCCATTGTGGGCCGAGAAGATATTTGTGTGTGTGTAGACCAAGTTTTATATGCTTTTATAGAAATCGTCAATAGAAAAACCGTTTTTGCTTTTTGCCGTCCCTACATACATATTATAACGTTTTAGGAAAGTATTGTGACAGGGTTGGAAATTTGAATTCGAGTGTTCAACGGAAGAGTACGTTTCAAGCACCCCCGAACTCGAATCGAACGTTTTTGAGGTGATGTATGTGTGTGTCATAGTGTGTATGTGCGTTAGCGTGTATGTCCGTGAGTCCGTAGATGCAATATCTCACGAACGAATGGAGCGTTTTGTACGTAATTTGGTACAATTATTACATTCCGTGAATACTGAAACTCTATCGATTTTAAACGCGATCGAACTCTTGGAAGACCTCCAAATTTTCGAATTAATGTTTGAAAAAAAAATGAAAACATCTGAACATTCAATAATATTAAATGAATAATCATTTTATATGTAATTACGTAATTTTTATTCTTAACCGAGTGACACAAAATTTAAGACGCTAGCCGAACCGTTCTCTGAGTAATGCACGTTTTTCAAATAAATGTTTCTAAAAAATCACATAAAAATGAACAGATGTAAGTAACAGATGTAAGAACAATGAACAGATGTAAGATAATTGTCAAAATTGTCACCAAATTGGCGTAAATGACGGTAAAGTTACGAAAATGACGCCAAATTAATTAATTAATAATAATCAACGTATTTTAATATAATATAATGGCGTATAGATGTTAGCAGTATTTTCAATTGTCAAGTTACATTTGCTCGAAATATAAGTTAATTTGGTACTTCAAAATAATTTTACATGTTGTCATTCATTAAAGCTCCCAATGTCAGTGTACTTTTCAACCTAAATAACATTACTCTGTGGATTTTGTCCATCATTATTTTGCATTAAAGAAGTAAAGTAATTGTTGCCCACATCGGGATTTTTTTTATGATAAAGTAGGTCTAGTTCCAAAAAATGTGAGAACCATCGGTATCTTCAGTAGCTTTCTTTGAAGCATTTTATAATAATTTCTTGAAAAATTAGATTTCTTTAAATTAGGAACCAATTGATGGTTTCACGATTTTTTTTAACAGTTCATTATGGACTGTAAATATATGCAACCAGCTGTCGTGTGGAATAAAAATTAATTTGCTTTGTAGGAAACAAAAATGTTCTTGTCTCTCCATTAAAAAAAAAAAATAAAAAAAAAATACGATTCCTTAACATTGGATTAGGAAGAGGCAGCAAAACGTACAATTCTGAAATATTATATATGGAATAATATGTTCCCGTAGATGTGCAAGACGGGCTTAGAATTTTGATTTAGGGCTTAGTTCATTAAATATTCATAACATTTTACATTGCCAGTATGCCCAAAGATTTAATTGATCGAGGCGATTTACAACTTTTCTGCAATTAGTTACTAACAGAAACGTCACAAAGATGACTGAGGACAATGATGTGTCTTACTGTTGATTCTTATAAACCTATCGTCTCGTAGTAGCTATTGCAGACATAAACAATTAAAATTAAAATGTAATTATTACTGAAGTTACCAATTATATGTCTTATTGTGATTCTTATAAACAATAAGCACAAAGTAATTACGAAAACTAATTTTTTATTAACACAATTGTTAGAACTTTCAGCATGTTAACTGCCTTTTTAAAGCTTGAAAAATTTACATCGTATCCATTATACAATCAGTTAAATTTCGAATTAAATATTTACATGGTTTTTCATATTTACATGCTCAGATTAGGTTCCTTACATAATCAGAAAATTCCACCAAAGAGGAAAACGATCCTGTCGCACTAATCGGAAACGCCCTGGAGCAGCTGCTGGTAGATTAGCAGGTTTACGGAAGGGGTCGGGGTGAAAGATCTTTCGAAACAAGTTCTGAGGGTGGGTTCACGTCATCGAATAAGGTGCAGAACTCCAACGGGCGTATCATATCTGTTTAACAGAGCTCGCGAACCGAGATCCGAGGTTGGTGAGCGTCAGCGAGTAGAGGGTGGAATCTCCTAGTTCAATAAAAATTCAACATGAAAACCTTTTCGGTCCATGATTGCGACTCATCAACTGGTCAGTTTATTTTGGTATTGCACTATTCCTTTTATATACACAGCGCTACTTCGATCGCGAGCAGCAAACTAAAATAAATGTCCAATTACTATGAACATGTATCTATAGTAGAGGGCTTGGGTCTGGAGAATGGGCTTAGGCCCGTCACGACCTACAGAACGGGTCTGGCTGAATTTCTCTTAGACATTTTCGGATCGGGCCAAGTTTGGACTTAGTTTTAAAAGTAAATGGGTCGTGCGGGTGGGAAATATTTAATGTTTGAAAATTTTTTAGATTTAACAGAATGCATCATTTTTGTTAATTTCAGCCATGTAAAAATAATTGGGAAAATATGAATGAATTCTATTAACAAAAGACAGAATAAACTCATGATTTTGACGCAATTCCATAAACTTCTTTTCGGGCCGGACCAGATCAAGACTCAAAGAGCTTCATCCTGGTCGGGCTTATATTCCAGATATTGAAAATATCTTAGCCCAGAGGCCTGCCTGCACAGTTGAGATCTTTTTTAAACCTAGGTCGTCGTTAAATACGGTAGATGTCTTTATGGCCAAGCCTTACCTGCGGACTTAGGCCCATCCAGATCCGTGAGTAGAGTCGGGCCTGATTTCTCTAAAACTGTTTTGGGCCGGCCGAACTCAAGCTCAGTTTAAAAAAAAAACGGATTGGGTTAGACGAATTCAATGTTTGAAAAATTTATAGATTAAAATTTAAAAGAGTTATTTTGTTGCTTCTCGACTATGTAAAGATACATATTTAAAGACTAGGTCCCGTCCTATGACGGAATAAGGCTGCAAAAGATTATTTCAGATCCGCTATTTGCAAAGTTGCCATACACCTCTCCCATTCAATATCATTATTTATTATATGACTCCCTACCAAAACACACATACTATACCATCCGCTAACAACGAAATTGATCTACGCTCCCTTAGACTCCCCTAACAACGAATTTATCAAGTTTAATGCCTTAAACTTTTTATTTGAAGTTTTTAATGACTGGTCATACCATGGAGGTAAAAGGGACTAACTCTCTCTAACCTCATGGGTCGATACAATTCAGTGCAAACTAATCCATCTATAAATCATCTTTAATTCTCAATTTTTAATCGTGTACTCCAAGGATCTACTCTGGTACTCTTATGGTAAATATAGATGCGGATTTCTTTTACTTCTTTTTCTAAACGGAAGTTTGTCCTAATACGGAGGCTCCATATTAGAATAGCTCAAGAATGTTTTTTGTTGTAAAGTACGTTCTCGTAAATTAAGAAGGAGGAAATATACAAAATACTTATGCAAAAATACTTAGTAGTAGGAAAAATACAAAGATAATATATTAAATTTTCTTAGTGTACCCCTATGTTTCGAGTCTCGTACCCCCTGGGATATACGCACCTTTCTTTAAGAGATCGACGCTCTAATACATGCATATGGCTGTCTTTCGGGATTTAAGGAAAGCTTTTACCAATATAAATACTAGAGAGTGATACGTTCGAACGCAAATAAGTCTTGCAACTCGTGGAGCGTCTTCTGTGAATAGAATATCTGTGTTTGCGATTCACGGAAATCTCTCTCTAGTTAGTTTCTTACCCCAACAAACCTCTACGTTCTCTGAAAGAAAATAGCTTTCCTAACTTTTCCTTTGCAGAAATCCCGAGGGAATTTTTTTACAGTATGAGAGTTTTCATGAGAAAGGATTGAAAATATTTTCAGCAAAGTTCCAAATAAGATTTAAACTTCATTTCCTGATTCGGTTTGACCACCTGCAGTTTTTAGCAGGTGTTAGCTTCATGCCCGAGTCATGCCCGAACACAGGAAGCAAACTGATCACCGACATTAATAGATCGAATATTCAAATTCATGAAAATATAATGTCGGTTTTCCTTCGGACTGTTTGGACGCGAACGAGGAGAAAATTTGCTTAAATATGTAAAATAATCACGAGTTTTTCATGTCAGATTTAGCTATAGGGCCGTAGAAGATCATTATTCGCATATAGTTTCAGAAGACTTAGGTATAGTTAAAGCCAATTCGTTAAGAACCATTATGTCTTTTGGCACTAAATTCAGGTTACCCTCTTGTAATAATTCTTTTAAAGTTTTAAAATCAATAAATCTTGATCTTGATAAATATATATATATATGTATAAATTAGCTTCTAAATATGCTATGCCTTTAGAGGCATTTAATATGTGGAAATTTACTTTATTAGAATCTATTAAAAATGCTATTAGTAGTATTAAATTGTCTAGATCCATATATAATATTGATAATATTAAACACTCCATTAATGATTTACAAAGATCTTTTGTTATCATCTATGTTGATAAAGCCTCTAATAATTATGTTATTATCTGTCAAAAATTTTATATACAATTTCTGTTAGATTATTTAAAAAATAATATATAAGAATTTATAGATTATCTGATTAAAAATTTCATGCTATGCATATTAATAAACTTAAAATTATTAGCAAATTATATAAATATCCAGCTTATTTAGTACATAGTATAGACGTATAGTTAAAAAGTTTGGAGTGGTAGATTATACTTAAATTCTCTCCTTAGTATCTTATTTTAGCCTGACATCCACTTTCTCTTGAATAAGCATTACCCTGTATTTACATGTTCTTACTGTTGAATCTCACCATTTTTATCGTCTTTTTACATTACTGTTATTTCTTTCTCACGATTGGCAACAGCAGTTCTCCACTTTTTATTTTTTGAGATTGGCAACATTGGTCTCTTTATTCAAGGCTCCAATGGATCAGACGTATGCAGTGTTTTTTCCGGTATTCTTCTTTCCTATTATTTTTCAATCTTTATGCATGTTGTCCAGAAACATGCATTTTGAATTATGCATATCAGAAACATGCATTTTGAATTATGCATATCAGAAACATGCATTTTGTGTTCATTTTTATGAAATACCTGGACTTGATAAAGAGTTTTATCGAAATGAACAATTCATTATTAGGCTTAGGGCTTGTCCACGTGTAAAACTTTCATGCTTGGATTTTATTTGATATTAGTTATCGATTCCTTTCCATTGATGTTTTTTGATTGTCCTCAGTTTGATGATTAGAGGTTTGTATTTATATTTTCCGCTTGATCGAAAATTTTCTGTTTGATACTTTTATTTGTAAGGCATTTTGTAATGTTGGGGTTTTTTGAGTTGAAAATTCTCTCTATTCTTTCATTGGACTTTTAAATTTTATATATATATATATATATATAAATATATATATATATATATATATATATATATATATATATATATATATATATATATATATATATATATATATATATATATACAGGGTGAGTCAGAACTCTTGGGTCAAACTTTAAGGGGTGATAAATCACATCTAAACAAGCAATTTTTGTCATACAAAGCTGTTAGGTGGTGAACAAAGAGATGAACTGTTAGGTGGTAGCTCATGAAATGAGGAAATGGTGAAAAGAGGAAACACAAAAATGACAGAGTAGGCACGAAGTACGTTTTACCGACAGAAATTGCAGAATGCATGGCCTACCCGTTGTTCTTTGGTACACATTTAAGGCATGGGAAAGTGCTGCTTTCCGGACGATCTTCAACCCTCTGCAGAATGTTCTCTTTAACTTGTGGCGTCCTCACACTCCTGGAACGTCCTGTATCATGCATGCATGATCGCATTTTTCGCAAAATGCTAATAGACTATCCAAAATGCGAAAATGAAACAAGAGGTTTTATCTGTTTTGCTAAAGAAATCTTAAACTCAGCTTAAACCCTGGCTAGTTCTGACGCAGTCGTCACTGCGTTCAATGTCAGCGACGTCTAGCGGTTCACTTCTTGCCGTTACGACCCTGCTTTGTATGACAAAAACTGCTTGTTTAGACGGGATTTATCACCCCTTAAAGTTTGGCCCATTAGTTCTGACTCACCCTGTATATAAATATATAAATATGTATATATATATATATATATATATATATATATATATATATATATATGTATATATATATATATATGTATGTATATATATATAAGTGATAAGTTACCTTCTATTTTTCTCCTTAGTCTTGGTCTATAGTTACTTATTTGTAACAGATATGCAAGAGATGGTTTTTTTGTACATACCGTAGTTTATGCATAGTTTTCGACTAAAATCTTTTATATATATATAATTTACAAATGTAAAGTATTCTGAGATAGCTACATGAAAAAAATTTCTCATACGTAAAATATGCATAAAGCATTGCTTAACCGGAGAGTGGGGGGTCACAACTCCCCCCGGCCACTTGTGATACTTTTCGTTTTTCACATTCATCTTTTGCTTTTCTGTACTTAGGTATTCTTTTTGGAATATATATATATATATATATATATATGTGCTGATATCTCCAACCCTGATTGGAGGAGAGGGGAACTATTTTATCGTGGCTTAGAGGCACATGTGACGCAAGATGTGAAAAGGAAGAAGTAGGCATTTTTCCAGACAATGCGTGTCAGTGAACTGTAGTCGTTTGCGTTCGTCGAAAATGAAAATGGCGTTTGAAGAACAACGTGTGAATATCAAATTCTGCCAGAATTTGGGGAAATGCATTATATGATTTTAAAATTTGATGTGCGCGATGTTTCGATCATTTCGTACTACAAGGTAGGATCAAAAAGTTCGGAGACTATGCTGATATCTTCAACAATGATTGGAGGAGAGGGGAACTATTTTACCGTGGCGTAGAGGCACATGTGACGCGAAATGCAAAAAGGAAGAAGCAGGTCCGCAGTGCAGGGTTTTTCCAGATAATGCGTGTCGGTGAACTGAACTGTAGTCGTTTGCGTTTGTCCAAAACGGAAATGACGTTTGAGAAACAACGTGCGAATATCAAATTCTGCCAGCGTTTGGGGAAATCGCCGACAGAAACATTGCACCTAGTTGTTCTTCAAACGCCATTTCCGCTTTCGACGAACGCGAACAACTACAGTTCACTGACACGCATTGTCTGGAAAAACACCTGCTCCTTCCTTTTCACATCTCGCGTCACATGTGCCTCAACGCCACGGTAAAATAGTTCCCCCTCTCCTCCATCAGGGTTGGAGATATCAGCACAGTCTCCGAAACTTTTTAATCCTACCTTATATATATATATATATATTTTATGTTAATGAAAATCGTTCTACGATGTGTTTATTGTTATTTATTCCTCATAAACACATACATCCTGGCGATATTTCGCCAAATGTCATTATAACCCTACGCGAGGTAATTAAGGCCTAAGTTTGGGTGTCTCGCTGCGGCATCTCTCAGAATTTTTAGCTGTCCCTACCTTTGTAATGATAGTTCTAAAACATAGAAACTTCCAGAAACTCGATAAAAAAAATTAATTGCGACGCAAGTTGGTAGCTTCAGTCGCGTTTCTTTAAAAGCAAAACAAAAAAAAACAATAATAATAATTGCAAAACAGGAGGAGACGACTGATGAATATTTTTTACATGTCGTCATGCCCCGTTCTTTTATTCCAATTCTGAAAATTGTCTGAAATTTTTCATTTTTTAAGGTTCGGTGATTTCGTTTCCAGAATTATTTTTCCAAGTTAATATATTCATTATACAAATTTGGGTTGTTTGTCTTCCCGTAAATTATACCTTACTTGCTGACACTTTGAATTATTAATGACGTGCTGGATTGTGTAAAAGTAAATAATAAACTCTGCTTTAAATTATGTTAAAAAAAAGTAAATTATTTTGCTTGTTTCTAAAATATATGTGAAATGAGTTATTTATCTCTATTGAAGGAACAATTGTGAGTCTTGTACAGTAAACTTTCGTTAATCCGGCTTCTAATGTTTCGGCACACTCGATAGTTCGTTAATAAAATACAGTGATGAAAGCAGTGATGAAAATAAAGTTCGATCAGTTAAACAGGGCTTTATACACGTGGATCAGTGCAAAACGGTAGGGTGAGGTGAGGGGTTGGAGTAAACGGCTTTCACAAGGCTTATGTTAATTGCTAAGGCCAAATAGGTTCTCTGTGATGTGAATTGCCTAAATTTTGAGTGTAAGTTTTCCGAAGGATGGCTAAGAAACTAAGACTCGGCATGGCATACGTAAGTTGATAATTTACTCTAAATTGAAATCTTCAGATATACATGCAGGAAAACAGTACAAGGACACATTTAAATCTATAGTTACTGAACATACTTGACTGCTTGTCAAATTCATAATGCAGATGAAACCAAACTTCTATGGCGTTGTCCACTAAATACGACTTAACAAGAAGTAATAAAAAAGTGCGCTAAAGGATTTAAAATGAATATAAACACATTTATTGTTTATTATTTTGGTTTTAATAAAAATTTCCCATTTTTTTTTTTTTTTTTGCCCTGTTTCAATTTGACATCCGATAACTCGGAAAATTTAGTAACCCGACACCACTGAAGTCTCGAACAAATTATCAAAAGTTTACTGCATTTAGTTATATCTTTGATTTCGACGTTGGCTCTCCTACAAAAGAAGAGTTTGGATATAGATTGTATAGTTTGGGGAAGATCAAGTTAATTTTATCCATTCGAATTTAATCTGCGTTGATTATCGCTATATCATTGTATTTTGTTATTTCAAACTGAATAAGTGCACTTATGCTCGAATGGTGAACGAACCAATTTCAAATGCCCATTTTGCAACAACGATTTCACAAATACAATCTCCTAAATTCTGTTATGAGTGAATTGAGTAAAATAGAGTAACATCTGTAACACAGAGTTCGTTCAGAAACCCTTACAGAAGCAGTTTCCAACCTTTATTCACCAACCTTTACTCCCAACCTTTATTCACCAACCTTTACTCCCAACCTTTATTCACCAACCTTTATCCCCAACCTTTGACTATCTCTTTTTTTTTTCAATTGTACGACCTGATTGTCTATATATATCCTTCTATTGTACTCCCTGACTGCTTATATTTTTCAGTTAACACCTCGATTGCCTATATTCTTTAGTTGTACCCTTTCAGTGTTTAAATTATTCAATTGTACCCCTTGATTGTCTATATCCTTAAATTATACGTTTTGATTGCCCATATCGTTTAATTGTCCCCTTCAGTGTCCATGTCTTTCACTTGTATCCTCTGGCTGCGTGCATCCTTTAACTCTACCTCTTGGATTGCTCATATACTTTAATTGTACTTCTTCAGTGCTCATATATTTCAGTTGTATCCCTTGACTGTCTAGATCAATCGTTTCCTTTTATTGTCCATATCTTTTAATTGTTACCTCTTCAGTGCTCATATCCTCCAATTGCACCTCTGACTGCTCATATCCTTCAATTGCACTTGCACCCCTTGATTTCCCATATTCTACAGTTGCACCCCTTGATTGTCCATCTCTTTCAATTGTACCACTTGATTGCTCATATCTTTCAAATGCACCACTTAATTGCTCATATCTTTCAATTGCTCCACTTGATTGCCCATATCTTTCAATTATATACTCTGATTGCCCATGTCATTGAATTGCACTCCCTTCTTACTTTTAAGTATTATAATTGGTATAATATTGATTTCCTATAATTAAAAAAAAATCACCTTGGCTGGTAAAGTAAATTCTAGTAAGATAGACACTATGAAAGATGCTATTTTTTCGGAAGCCACACTGATACCAACTTTCTCTAAGACATAATATGTAATCTTAATCGAAACTAAATGGAATATGCCCTATTTGAAAGAGTAATAATAGACAATCGGCAATTATGGCCAATAGATTTCGTTAAACTGAACAAGAGTAGTTCTAGATCTAGAAATTTGGTGGTAGAAAGAAAACTTCTTCTTGGAGACTAACTATATTCAGAAAATATGCATCCATCACTATCAAAGGGTGGGTATTGATGTCCTATAGAACAGCAGTTTCTGATTTTTATTCATTCGAGTGCCCCCTGATTTGTTATTGCACCCTATGAATGATAAGGTTTTACAGTTGTACCCCTTTAATGATATTTTGAATTCTACCCCCTAACATCGGAATAAACGTGGGCGATATTGTAAACCAATATGCCAAGACAAACCAAAAATTTTGTTTCAAATAAAATTGGATGTTTATCAATTTAAATTATAATCCATATTAAATGACATTATCCATATTTTCAAAGTAATTAACACCGAAAAAGTTTCCTCGTCCCACATTAAACGTACAATTTGGTAATACTTCAAAGGCAATATATTTTTGCATTTATTTGTATTCATTAAGAAATCCAAAAGTCTAACAATCTTAATATATATATATATATATATATATATATATATATATATATATATATATATATATATATATATATATATATATATATAATTAGTAAATCCAATGTTAGAATGTATGTAGTAACTCATAAAACACTATTCCAAAATTTTCTACAAAATACAAAGAAATAAAAGAAATTAAGGCATAATGAGGAAATAATAAAGCGCAATGCAGGTCATAAAGACAAAGACAATCAACAAATTTCAAAAATGAGGAATGAAAATAGGAAAACTAAAAAATCAAGCAAAAAAGCTTGCACATGGAAGAGCTTTAGACTTAAGATAAGTTCATTTCGAAAAAATTCTCTTCAAGTCCATATATCCCTTCGAAATGAACACAAAAATGCTTGTTTCTGAAACACAAGATAGATTTTATCTATAAACTTGTGTTATATGGACGACAAGCATATAGATTGGAACAATAAAGGAAACATAAATACCTTAAAATACACTTCATTAGTGCAACCATGACGAGCAAAATATGACTAGACCTATGTTGCCATATATATATATATGTGTGTGTGTGTGTGTATAAATAAAAAAATGAAAGATTTTAATCGAAAACTATGCATAAACTACTGTATGTACAATATATATATATATATATATATATATATATATATATGTGTGTGTGTGTGTGTGTGTGTGTGTGTATGTGTTGTTTTGTTAACGATCGACTAACTAGATGTTTGTGCACATGTGTGACATGTGTTGAAGACCCAGACCGTCCGACTCGTCAACATGGACTTGAGCATCTATTTGGACGGCCGGTGTGTGACATGTGTGTCGAATTTCAGCGAGCTTATTTAGGGCATATTAATGAAGTTTATTTAGGATTTTTAAAGAAGTGTATTACGTTTGCGTTGTATAATTGGTACGCTTAAGCATGGGAAAAACGGAGCACTGGAGTGATTTTGGCTCTATATATGCTATTTGAAATTCAGTGTACATTTTCGGTATCGCTGTTATTTAAGGAGTGGTCGCTTAGTTAAGACTTTGGAAACTCAGTGATTCGTTCTAGTTTATCAATAAGTTAAAAGAACATCCGTCTACAAATACATTCACACGCACATCTCGAAGCTATCAACAAGAAAGCACTGTGCTACAGGATGCTCCCCCTCCCCATGCAAGCACTATAAGCATATACTTATCACCAGGACTGTAAAACACTAATGAGTAAATGCCGACAGTGTTGATTGCCATTCAGATATATCCAAATAGTCCCCAAACTCGTCTTCAGCACTTCGTGGAGAGAGTAACGCACTGCCAGGCGACACACTTAGACAGCATATAACTCTTTACAGTAAATCACCCAGAAAAGCGCACAAACTAAATAAATAAAAAGAAAGAAGTAAAAGTGAGCAAGAAAGAAAAGGAGATAGTACGCCTCATTTCGAAATCCAGAGAAAGAGTTCCCACAACTGGGTTTTCAGAACTCAGCGATGACATACAGCACGGAGAGAGCTTCTAAAAATGTCCTAAGAAACACACCTTCTGTGAAGTTTAGAACATCTGACGATGTTTTGGAGGGCAATATATATTAACTTTTTCTTTTATGACGTATGTCGACCGCGAAATATATTTTAGGTGTTTACTTTAGTTCAAGCTACAGAATCTAAAGACTGGCTCAATTGCAATTTAAGCATATTCTATGATTGTACGAAAGTACTTAAGCACCCCCGTTAACTTTGTAAGGATGTTCGATTCGAGTTCAGGGATGTTTGAAATGAGATTTTCCGTTGAAACCTCGAATTCGAATTCTTGACCACATCACAATCCTTTCCCTACGCATTATACTATGAAGGGAAAGTATAAATAGGCACTAAACTGTCCTATAGGATGCCGAATTCTACGTGACTTGTATGAAATAAGACATTTTCTTGTTAAATAAAAAAATTAAACGAGAAAACTTTCTTCGGTCGATGCTGGAAAGTCTTGGATTGGACTGGAATAAATTGTTTTGACGCTCTACTGATATCAATTTTAAAATTATTGGCTTCTGTATCAATTTTAAAATTATTGGCTTCTGTATCAATTTTAAAATTATTGGTTTCTATATCAATTTACAAATTATTGGCTTTTATACATGCTTCCTCATAATTATCCTTAACAGAAGATTCCGGGATATCACGAATGGGTTTATTTGAGCCACAGCATCATTAACAAAATTACGAGCCATTAGAAAGTCACTGTCAGATTTTTGAATTGTTTTGCATTATTATGTAGTAAGGTATACGTATATTATTTTTTGCAATGTAAATAAAAATATTATAAAACCAAATTCACACAACGGATTAATCAGAAGCTTCTCAAGATTTTCCCAAGATCTTTCGATTAAGATATTGGTTCGAGACTATGAATCACAGCATCCTATAATTCTGGTCATAATGGCTTCATGGCATTCTACCCACCTAGTTGGGAACATTTAAAATAATTTTTATTCAGTCTTTTAGAGGTATTGAAGTAATTATATACCTTTCAATTATGCCAATACAACTTTTTATTTTAGGCACAGATAAATTATAAGTATTGAACTAATATAATTGACTATTAAGAATTGTTTATATTTATATTGAATTAATATGAATATAAACTATAAATATTGGAAACTTCGGTTATGATCTACAACTCTAGCGCATATTACGCGAAATTAGAATATTTAGTTCTGGGTTTCGATAACTCTTTCAAAATATCTAAATTATCCTCAAAATTAAATGATTATCTTTGCAACATCTGTGTACTACCACTCTACACCGTCATTTATAGTGGCTGTGCAACATATTTAACATAAATATATGTTGTTGTTGAGACCCAGACCGTCCGACCTACCAGAAAGGTGTAAGGTAACAGTTTGGACGGCCGGGAACATAAATATATGTAAAATATCTATCCCCAACACATAGACAACCTACTGTCGGCGAATTCGATATGAAGTCTTTCACGAAGCCTGTCAACTTTTCCGAAGATGATCCACCACAGTGGTTTCAAAATCCAAAACACGCTGCAAAAGAGCTGATGTTTTCAAACAGTTGTGTGATATTTATGCCGGCTGCTGGAACATTTTATATGATGAAATGGTTTTGGGGGGGGACATGTTGTACCTTGCTTACTGATTATGTGCACACTTCAGTGTCTCGCATGAAATTTATGGGTCTCATCTTGGCTTCAGTTCAATCAGGGGCGCCAACCTTTGAAATACATGTAAGGGGAATAAACTATAATGTGTGCATTGACGCCGAAAGTTTACAAGAGGACAGCTGGACTGGTTAAGGGGACGATGGACGTTTTGAAATGAGAGAAAAAATCGACTAAAAAAAGTTACTTTAAAAATATAACATTAGTTTACACATTTAACCTTTTGCTTACGGGTGGAACAGAGTCAATCCCCAACGAAGAACCTCCCAAAAATACAGGTATTTGACATACCCTATCCCAAACAGTTCGATCCCCCTTTGCAGACATTGGCGTCCATGAAAATCGTCGACAGAAACATTGCACCTGCTGCAGCAGGACGCCAATGTCTGCAAAGGAGGATCGAACTGTTTGGGATAGGGTATGTCAAATACCTGTATTTTTGGGAGGTTCTTCGTTTGGGATGGACGCTGTTCCACCCGCAAGCAAAAGGTTAAATGCATTTTTTTCGAAACGGAATTTTTAAAGGTTCTACATTTTTAAAATGCTCCATGCGTCTTAATTTTCTTTGAGATGCATGAAATTTGGCAAGAAGACACCTTTCATACTTTTTAATAAAACTGGGTATGCATTTTATAATTGGACTTCATTAAGGTAATTAAAAATAAGAACCTAATTAAATGATTAAAATTAAGTTTCAATGCAGAAAAATATTTTTAAACAAATTAACTTTCTAAGGGATTTAAAGATAAATACCCAAATTTGTTCATAATGTGTTTTTGAGTGATCATAATGTAAAATTAATCAAGTGAACAAATGGCACGCAAGGAGCATTTTCAAATTTTTGTTTAAAAAAATTAAATTTAAAAAAAATGGTATTTTAAAAATGGTAGTATAAAAATTTAATGGTATTTTATATAGTAATGTTAAGAGGAATATTTATACAGATTTTCATGTTTCAAAGTCAATAAATAAATAAAGAAAATTTCAACGTCTACCGTCCCCTTAATATCTTATTCGAATAAAGTTGGAAATGCAACGAGCGTAACGTTTAATACAAACGGAACCAGGGTGGACAAGAAAATATATTGGCAGAATTCCATCAGATTAAATGGATACACATCATATTCAATGAGTTTCCCATAATTCATCTTATTCTAGGCTAACTAGTTATCTATATAATATGCACTGAACTGACTGAGCCAGAACTTCCCATAGAAATTCTGGGTCCCCTACAAATGTTTATCACTGGAACCCCTTCTATATTTAATTTACTCAATTCTTTTGTGAATGTTTCATGTGTTCTCCAGCAATCCCCCCCCCCCTCCACTAAGAAAAAGGCGGTCCTGGTCTTTTTTGGAGAGTCAGTGCCTTTCCATTCCAGTGATGTCCGTCCTCCTTTGGTCGGCTAGTGAGCAAGTGAGGGGGCGATGTATCAAAATTATTAACTTTAACATACCTTTTCTCAAAAATGATTTTGCTACAATTAAGGTAATTAGTATGAATAAATTAAATTAAATTTGTTTTTACAAGTGTGATGGCTTTTGTTATTTCTTATTTTCCAATATAATTTTTAATGCGAGTACTTGTAAGGGCTATATAGATTACCCAATAAGCATGCATTTTTATCGTTAGTTTATGTACAAGGTAGGGTCATAAAGTTAGGAGACTGTGCTGATATCGCCAACCCTGATTGGAGGAGATGGGAACTATTTTATCGTGGCGTAGAGGTACATGTGACGTGAGATGTGAAAAGGAAGAAGCAGGTTCGAAGTGCAGGGTTTTTCCAGACCATGCGTGTCAGTGAACTGTAATCGTTCGAGTTCGTCAAAAACAAGAATGATGTTTGAAGAAAACGTGCGAATATCAAATTCTGCAGCGTTTGGAGAAATCGCCGACAGAAACATTGCACCTGCTGCAGCAGGTGCAATGTTCCTGTCAAACGCTAGCAAAATTTGATATACGCACGTTGGTCTTCAAACGCCTTTTCCACTTTCGACGAACGCGAATGACTGCAGTTCAGTGACACGCATTGTCTGGAAAAACACCTGCTTCTTCCTTTTCACATCTCGCGTCACATGTGCCTTTACGCCACGGTAAAATAGTTCCTCTCTCCTCCAATCAGGGTTGGAGATATCAGCACAATCTCCAAACGTTTTGATCCTACCTTGTATATTCTCCTCAAAACAGATTTATTTAGCCAATTTCAATTGACAGTTGTCATAGCATGTTCCTACAGTTACTAATACACAAAATAATTTACTCGCGAATATGTTAACATTTAACGTTTATTATATATAAAATTTAACAATTCAGAAAATTTTGAAGAATGCATTAAAAATCATTTTGTATAAACTTTATTTTAGGTACTTTTTTTTTTTTTTTAAATTCAACTTTTTGATTTGAAAAAAGATATATTTTGTGTACTTTCCAAAACAGCCGGCTGTTTCTAAGCGGTTTAAACCAAAATAAGCTAGACGGCTTTTTAGGACCTGACTAAAATCCGTAAACCCTGCGTGTAGTGGTCGTAGTGGCGTCTGATTGTTATTTTCCATTTCATAAGAAAATTGAATGCAAGGATTAATGGAATTTAAACTATCCAAAATGCCATCAAGATCATTAGAAATAGGAGTGGGACAGCCTAGTCGTTAGCGAGCTGGGACGACTCGAGTTGCGATTCCTGGCTCTGCCTAAACTATCCCCGTGTTGACACGGAGTACGGACAAGTTAAATATGTGGGTCAGTAAGTCCTTACTAGAGGTTGGTGGTAGGGGAAGGAGGGTAGGGTCCCTGTGGATACTACCCTCACTGGGTTCCGATCTAAGATGGGTGGCACTTCCCGGCGTCCATACCTTACACTTTCGGGTAGGTCGGACGGTCTGGGCCGAAGAAGAAGAAGAATGTCATTAGAAGTATTTCTCTTGTTCGTGTTTCTCCATTTCTTTAAGTTCATTCTAAAGACATTGTCATTTCATCTGGCGTCAATACTTGGTATATTTATCGTCCGGATGACCTAATGAATCAATAGAGTGCTGCAGAACGCGATATAAAATTGCTTTCGATAACGGGTGGCAACAGGACACATTTCTCATCGTTTTGCTGACGTTATCAACCCCATAACGAAAATACTTTTCAGCAAGTCCGGAAAGAACAAACCATTCTTTGTTTCAATGAATGTAAACTTTCGATTAGTTGTCACACGTATCTTCTTATCTAATTCTAATGAAAATACTGTACAGAGTTTTAAATGCTTTGCCTGTTATCTGACTTGTTTCTATGTATGACGAAATAATTATTTCTTGATCAAAGAATCTGTTCTATAAAAATGACGGTCAAACATTTGATCAGATATCGGGATGGAAAAATATGTTATGTATAAAAATAGCTCTGCCCTTCATTTGCTGAAGATTCGAAATTCTTTTGAATGGGATTGTGTGGATAGAGAGAGCCAAAGCAAGTAACGAGAATAATAAAACTGTTTTAAAGCAATGTGACCGAAACATTCAACGTTAGTATAATTTATGGTGGCAACGTTTTTGCCGTACTATTGTTTTTATGAAACATTTTCTCTTGAATTATCTTTCTCTCAGGATTTGGATAGAGCTTAGATGATGACTGATTTGGATTCAGCATTAAATCCGGAAGGAGAATGGGTAGTGTACTAAGGATTTTCCCCCTCCGGTTTCTTTTCCATTTCTTGTTTGAAGTTTTTCATTTTACGATAAACATCTATTTCTCAAGATTGGCTAAAGATAGAGCTTTTAAATGATAACTGATACGGAATCAGCTTCAAATTTTGGAGGAGATGGGGTGATTCACTAAGGATTTTCCCTTTTGATTCCTTTTCCATTTCCTGTTCGAAAGTTTTCTTTGAAATATGCATTTTTCAAGATTAGTTATAGACGGAGCTTAGATAATGACCGATACGGATTCAGTATAGAATTCCGGAAGGGTTTAAAATGCTCACTATGGATTTCCAATGCTACTTGGTTTTCCATTCCCTGTTCAAATAATTTCATTTTACTGGAAACATTTATTTCTTAAGATTGGCTTAGACGATATGGATTCAGCATTAAATTCCAGAGGAGAATGGGTGAAGGGGGTTCACTAAAGACTTCTACTTCTGTTTCAAAAAATTTCCTTTCAAAAAATCTATTTATCAAGACTTGCCTTAGGTAAAGCTTAAATTAAGACTGATATGTATTCAGCATCAAAATCCATACGGGGTAGATGATTCACTAAAAGTTCCGTCAAAAATAAAATGTACATTCCATTTGCCACTATATGAAGGCTTCTTAATAACTTTCCTGTTTAAGATATTGCAGTGGCATACACTATACTGCGCATTAAGCTAACTTTCGAGTACACCGTAGAAACTACAAGCACCTTTTTTCAAAATGCATTTTACCCATTATATCTGTACTGAAATGCGTATTTGTTTTAAACGTCCTCAATTGATAAAACATGTGGGAAATTCACGTTGATGAAAGTCAATTTTATTAAAGTTCTTTTATTTATTCGAAATGAATTTTCACAAACTGATACATTCTAAATGTTTCAGAAAGCAGATGACCAATCGGTTTCCCAGGTGACACTCTCTCTCTCTGTTTTTTTTTTACAAACGATCCGTTGAAAGTGAATTCAAGTTATAAAAGCGAATTTGGTTAAGAATGCTCCTCCTTTTGATCCTAATTAAACAATTATTCCTAATGAAATAAGGAATTTTTATAAATGAATTAAAATCGCTATTTAAATGTCCCGTCGTTAAATCCAATAATCAATATTACAAGAATTATAGTTCCACCATCTTCTAAAGTCAAGAAGTAGCAGGATGAGCACCACACATATCCAGTCACGTAATATAACGATCACTAAGACATCACTGGCAAAAAACATGCTGACGACTTTACTTCCGCCAACAGTAGATCGCTGCATACCACTAATGTGCTATATGTTTCCTAAAATTAAAAGTAAAAAAATTGGATTTTACTGTGTAGCTTAAAAAATTTGCATAAAATCGAAACATTATAGGTTATATTTAAATAGGGATTAAGCTCATTTTTGGATATCATAGTTTGATTCATTTTATTTTAAAATCCAGTTAATATGTTTATTATTGAATATCGGTTATACTTTGTGCGCTGGGTTTTCACAAAATAAAATTTCTAAATCTATTCTCGTTCCTACTATGTATCACAACAGTCGATTAAAACTTTTTATCATAGAGACACTATAGGAACTGTATCTATTATAAAGTATTTCAGAAAGAACGATCCGACATAGAATTTTTAAACCGTTAGTGCTAGATACTTATTTTCAATTGGAATATTTACTTTTTAATTGGAATAAGAATTGTATTTAAACACTTTAAAAACTATGTGACGTATTAGTACAAAAATACAGAATATAATTTTATGTATGGCCCTCCCAGCGAAGAAAATTCGATAACCGAACAAATTTGCAGTAATCGCACAGAAAATCTTGCGTCCATTAAGAAATTTGGTGCCCATTCTGGTGTTCACTCGAGTATGGTGGCCGTTATCCACCTATGAGTGGCTCTGTTGTATTCCGACGGGGTGTATATGGGCTTTCCAATTACGTAGGAAATATATTTCAAGTTATTTTTACTTTCCCTGCAATACATGGTAATGTATAGGGAAAGTATTGGAATCATGCCGAAAATCGCAACTCGAGTTTTCGACGGATCTTCACGTTTCGGGACCTCTAGAATACGAAAAAACCATTTTTAGTGTGACGTCTGTGTGTGTGTGTCTGTCTGTGTGTGTGTGTGTGTGTGTGTCTGTCTGTGTGTCTGTCTGTGCAGATTTTGTATCCACTCTAACTAAAAAAGTAATTGACCGAATTTCATAAAATTTGGTAGGTGAGTCACTTGTGGGCGAATCTAGTGCTGATTAGTTTTGGGTACGATTCGGAATAAAAGAACCCGCCTTTTTTTGCGAAATGGTCCGCAAAAGCTTGTATCCACTCTAACTAAAAAATTAATGGACCGAATTTCACAAAATTCGGTAGATGAGTCACTTGTGGATTACCCTAGAGCTGATTAGATTTTGGTATGATTCGGAAAAAAATAACCTGCCTTTTTTTGCAAAATGGCCCGCAAAAATCGTTAAAATCTAAACTAAAGAACTAAGTATACTCAAATATATCCATTAAATGCTCGTTTAATACGTAATTTTTAACGACGAAAAGAATAAGACCAACCCCATTACATTAGGACTAGCCGTTCTCGATATATTTTAGTTTTTCGTATTGTCTCTACGCCACCTTTGAAAATAAGTCCAGTTTTCAAATGAGAACGAAAATTGAATTAAAAATTAATTAAATTTAATTTAAATAAATAGAACGTGAATATAAGTCTGCAGGGAAAGTCATGTGCTGCCCACATCAGATTTTTACTTTCCCTGCAATACATGGTAATGTATAGGGAAAGTATTGGAATCATGCCGAAAATCGCAACTCGAGTTTTTGATGGATCTACACGTTTTGACACCTCTAGAGTACGATAAAACCATTTTTAGCGTGACGTCTGTGTGTGTGTGTCTGTTTGTCTGTGTGTCTGTCTGTCTGTGCAGATTTTATATCAACTCTAACTAAACTAAGTGACCGAATTTCATAAACTTTGGTAGGTAAATCACTCGTGGGCGAATCTGGATTAGTTTTGGGTACGATTCGGGATAAAAGAACCCGCCTTTTTTTGCGAAATGGTCCGCAAAAGCTTGTATTCACTCTAGCTAAAAAACTAATAAGCCGATTTTCACAAAATTCGGTAGATAAGTCTCTTGTGGGTTACACTGGTACTGATTAGATTTTGGTACGATTCGGAAAAAAATAACCTGCCTGTTTTTGAAAAATGGACCTTAAAAATTGCAAAAATCTAAAATAAGAAACTACGTATGCTCAAATATATCCATTAAATACTTGTTTAATACGTAATTTTTAACGAAGAAAAGAATAAGACCAACCCCATTACACTAGGACTAGCTGTTCTCGAGATATTTTAGTTCTTTCGTATTTTCTCTAAGCCACCTTTGAAAATAATCCAGTTATCAAATGAGAACGAAAATTGAATTAAGAGTGAATTACATTTAATTAAAATAAAGAGAACGTGAATATAAGTCTGCAGAGAAAGTCATGTGCTGCCCACATCAAATTTTTTGATCATAGGAAGGTTTCTTTTATCTACCAGAAATATTCTATATGTGTAAGCAACAAAAAATTTCTCGTCTCAAATTCCGGAAACATAAGGAAATATTTAATTAAAGACAGATAACTTGGTTCTTTGAAGAGTCGTTTCTGGATCGCATCCCGTTCATATTTGCTTATTGTCACTGCATAGAAGCCCCAAATTCCTTCATCTAGACTGCTGTCTGAAAAAGGTAGATATGCTTTATTTAAATCCGTTTTTACACCTGTCTGCCCGTGACTGATTGGCTCTATATCGTCTAGAAGACCCTGAAAGTATGGCAATAAATACTGTTTGAGCATTTGATACATCTAGATCAGGGGTGGCCAACCCAAATGACCCTGCGGGCCACTTCGGAAAAACATTATAATCCCGCGGGCCGCATATATATATATATATATATATATAATTTATATATATATATACATATATATATATATATATATATATATATATATACATATATATATATATAATATATATATATATATATAATATATATATATATATATATATATAATATATATATATATATATATATATATATATATATATATATTATTGCCAATGGCCAGGCACTTGACTCATCGTCATTCGCTCATAATTCGGGCATTTATTAAATGATCCATTTAGCCGTCCTAGGGACGTTGCCCCAGGCGCACCAGAGGAGGGCGGAACACACTGCGCCTACAACACAACAACATCCATGCCTTACGTGGGGATCGAACCCACAACAAGGCGGTCGACCGATTGCTTTGGAAACGCATGCCTTGACCACTCGACCACCACGTCGGCCCGAGGGCCGCATATAAAAATATATATCTTTATATTAGATTTGGACACATTACAAACATTTATTGGAGTGAAAATTAACAACAGAATGAATTATTATTATTGTTTTCATTATTTTTTATGTACGCAAACATACATAATACAATAATAATAATGCAATGATCGAATAATGTTTAATTTATTTAATTAGTGAGATATTTGTTTCTCAACTCTTTCACTTAGTTTTTGCAAGTCGATCTCAATGCGTGTATTTGCCTATCGTAATTGATGTTGCAGGTTTTCGTCCGTTAAGTTCGAACGCGATTTATGTTTGATAAATTTCATTTTTGAAAAAAACAATTCGCAGGTGTAAGTTGATCCAAAAGCGCTCACAACTTTTTGTGCCAGATCTCTTAAATTGGAAAATTTTTCTTTTGTGACATAAGTGTTATAAAAATCTATTTTTGATTCTGATGTTTCAAAAATGTGTTTTAATTCATTATTGCATTGTAAGTCAATCAGTTCCATTTGGAGATATTCTGGGGCCGACTCGACATCGACGTGAAAGGGAGATTAATATATTTCAAATAATTTTTTGTATTTGTCTAAATTAGTGAAACGACTCTCAAAAGTAGCTGCAAGTTTGCTTATTTCTTTTGCGTATTTGATGTAACTGATACATTTTGAATTTTTTAATTCTTTCATCAATGGCAAGTGTTGAACGTTATTATTTTTCAATTGAAATTCAGATAGCAGTAGTTTCTTCTGAAATGCTTTGATGTGATTAAATGCATCGAATATTAAATTATTCCTTGTAATGATGTATTTAATTGATTGAGTTTTTCGATGATATCTACTAAAAAGCATAAATCCAATAACCATTCATCATTTCTTAATTCTGGTACTGGCATTTGCTTGTCATTCATAAACAAGTCCATTTCTTGACGCAACTTATAAAATCGCTGTAAACATCTTCCACGACTCAAGCATCTGACACGACTGAAGTATACAACGTTACCATATTCACAATCTAATTTTTTTACGAACTCCTTAAATTGTCGATGCTAGAGTGCATGTGATCGAATGTAATTCACTGTTTTTATGACTACTTACATAACATGATTCATCAATAATACTTGGGCACATAGATTTTGTTGATGAATCACAATGCAATACTGCCCACTTCTAAGCATGTATAAAAACAGAAGCAACGTGATAAAATAGAAACAGTTATGGGATTTATCTGTTATAAAACACTACACTAAAAACAAAAATATTGCACAAAATAATCGTATTTTGTAAAGTTGTAATGAATCTCGCGGGCCGCAAAATTATTCAAGGCGGGCCACATGCGGCCCACGGGCCGCGGGTTGGCCACCCCTGATCTAGATGAATGATTTCCTTTGATGATTTGGAGAAACAAACCCTTGAAATCTTTCGTAAAATCTAGCGGAACCCTTAATTGTCTGGCAGATATTAGGTTCAATAGAGGTCAATTACAAAAGAGTAATAAAGTAATTCATAAATAATAACTAACTCGACTCGTACTTTTGAACGAAATATTACAAGAATATTTACTGCCTATTTCTATATATTAATTAATGACTGTGAACAAAAAATGACAAACAGTTCTTCCTCAAACCTGCGGCTTATTAGTTATGAACAAACACTGTGCACATATTCCATAATGATTTTGTGTTCATATAGCTGTTTTCATAAAACTGTTAACAAAAAACTAGCCTTTTTTGACTAAAAAAAACTCTATTTTATTTTGACTAAAAAAAACTATATTTCATAAAACTATATTTTATTGTCATATGATACATTCAGATTTTCATGCGATGTGATTAAGAAAATATAATTTTATTGATAAGGCATTTTTTAATGATTTTTTTTCCTCAAAATGTTTATCTGGCAACCAAATCTTGGAGTATCTATAGTAGGCGGGAGTGAACAGTAATAATTTTAATATTTTTACTCGAAAGAAGTTGTACTTTTTTTCGCAAGCTTTTGAAAGATCTTTTGGAACCCACTCGCGAATAAGAGTTCACGGAACCTTGACTGAAAATCACTGGTTTAGACACTGTATTTCCTGCAGCAGTGAGGTACTGACTAAATGATCTCAGGCCATCTTATTCATCTTATTCATATTACATAGTGGGTAAGAAGGAGAATCCATGATGTCTATCTGAGAATATCTATCTGTAGATCTGTCTATAACTGAAGAGTTATTTTCAGTGATTGTCTTGAATAGTTCCGTGCATGGACTCTTTGTAGAGGTCAAAGGCGTCCATCTTTTACTTTGTGAAGCTCCATGAGGATAGTATCGAATATCCAGGTATATTGTACCTCGGTAGTTTTGTACCAGGGTAGTATTGTAGAAAGTATGTTTTGTTAATTTTTAACGCTAAAACCAAAAATAGAGGATCAAACTGTACTGAAGTTAATTTTGGCCAGACTTTCGGCTTCCCCATTGCTATACTTGAAGAAAAAATGGACTAAATCATTGTTCAAGCAATCACTAATTTCTGGTATTACCTCAATTTGAACACTGTTTTTGTTTAAACATTGGACTTCAAGTTCAGTGTTTAAAAGGAAGGAACTAGAACTTAAACATAAACTAATGGATAAAAAGAAGGAACTAGAACTTAAAGATTGAACTTTCAGTTCAATCTTTAAATAAAAACAGGGAACTAGAACTTAAACGTTGAACTATAAGTCCAATCTTTAAGTTTTAATTCAATTGAATACATTTTAGAATTTTAGATGAATCATAGCAACTTAGTAAATATTATTTCAATCAAGGAAATTTCTATTTTTATTTCGATGTTTAACAGCAGTCATTCGACCATTCAAGATTGTCATTGCCTGGTTATGGTCTTCCTTTGCTTCGAAACAGTTCTTTATGATAGCCAAGAAAAACATCACATTTTCTGCGTCTGAGGTGCAAAAATATTCGCTCAGAGCAACAGACGGTTTCTCAACCTTTCCGCGTGCAAATTTGTCTACATGATCTGCAGTACATCAACGATCGGTAGTTATCGCTCTCATTTATGAGGTGACGATAATTTGCGCAGAAGCTCCGTTTTCCACCCTCCTGGAGTTGAAGGAACTTGCAAGATCTGGCAAACACTCCCCTTATTTGATCATAACTCTTTACTGGATATCAAGAGGTCGTTAGTCTCTGTTGCGTTGTTTGTGTTTGTGGGAAAGCCCTCTGCTTTATCTCTGCACTTTTCTCAACTTATTACTTAATATAAATATGTATTTATTATTTTCAAGTGACGCTTACGTAATTCGGGGATATTTAGTACAGCGAAGATGAAGGCCATTGGTCAATTGTTACTTTTTCATGCTATGCAATATAGTAAAGGGAAATTATTGTTTTCACGAAAATTTTCCAATCCGAGATTTTGATGCCAATATATGTTTCAATACCTCTTGAACATGTTTTGACTATTTTTGAAGTGATGCCCGTCTGTCTGTCTGTATGTCTGTGGTCCGTGGTCGATTTCTTGTGTACACGATGGCAGCCACAAATATTAATGCATTTTCACGAAACTTTATATCCGATTTTATTATCAAAAAATCTAGAACTAGATAAACATTTTTTACATTCGAGCGATAACTTCGAAATTTATTCGAAGTTTTATATTTTCTTAACATGGTAGCATAGGACAAAATTTGACAAAATTAAGAATAAAAGGGGCTATCTATGGCTCAATGATCATGAAATCTAACAGTTTCATTGTAGTGAAGTGAAAAATAGCCGCAATGCAATTTTTGGGTTCGTGACGTTATTGGACATCTCGAATTTACCCCCCCCCCTCGGTGGGGTACATTATCATACTTGGTATATCAATCGAAAGATTTTTTCAAACCTTTTAAAATGAAGGGTGATATGCTAAATTGTGATCGTTTGGAACAACAATGCAGATTTTTCAAAAAATTTCTTGGGGGGGGGGGGGGGGGAATAAAAAATAGAAAAAAAAACCCATAAATAATAATAATAACAATAATAATAATTAAAAATGGTTTCTGGTATGAGAAAGTCGAGTTGTGCCACATTTCCCGGCCCCCGGACGCCCAATTTGCTGCTCATGTCTTCGGACGAGCCGGTCGTTCTGGGTTTTCGACATTTCCCGGCCGCTCACTTTGCTGCTCATGCCCTCGGGTGAGTCGGGCGACCTGAGCTTTCTACACTTCCCATATTAAAGCAGTATAAGATTGGAAATATTTTAACTATAAACATGCTCCTCATTAAGCTTAACAAATCAGTGAGAAAAGCATGTGAGCCGTTTTCGAGTTATAAACGGGCATGACAGGCAGACAGAAAGAAAAAAAAAAACTTTTAATTAGAGTTATTCAGCTCTTCGCTATAGGGCGACAGAATTAACACTAGAATATTTCTTCAGCCTCTTTATCTAAAAACATCAAAATTCATTGCACGTTTCGGGAGATATTTAAGTTAGAAGCGTGTATTGAATTTTTTTTTATATAATAGAGTAGACATTATTTACACGATTTGAACGTATAAAAAGATTAAAAATGTTTAATACACATTTTTTTAATCTTATTCACATTGTCTCACGTCGCCAACGGCCGTACCGTGCTGAAAACACCGGTTCTCGTTAGATCACCGAAGTCAAGCAGCATCGGGCGCGTTTAGTACTTGGGTGGGTGACCACCTGGGATCACCGCGTGCTGTTGGCACATTTCGGGCGCGGTAGCCCGATGGTTTGCGCGCTGGATTTGTACGCTGCCACAACTGCCGCCGTGTTCATGCGGAGTACGATCAAGTTAAACATGTGGGTCCGTAAGTCCTTCCGAGAGGTTGGTGGAGGGGAAGGAGGGTACGGTCCCGGTGGATGCCTCCCCCACTGGGTTCCGGTCTAAATTGGGTGGTACTTCCCGACCGTCCAAACGGTTATCTTACACCTTTCTGGTAGGTTGGACGGTCTGGGTCTCAACAACAACAACAACAACACTGTCTCACGTCGATCTTGTCTTTCTTCATTCACCTATTCGCAATTGAGCTAACGAAGTTTAATGCAAAAGATGAAGTGGCATTTTATTTGTGGGTTTTGAAACCTTATAAGAATGGTTTAAATTTTATTTCTACCTTAATAATTAGTTGTTATTAGGAAACCTCGCCCGTCAAAGTACACCGCGGCCATGCATGGGAAACAGGAACCGGCACACACCAACTTCCGTCGACCCTACCATCCACTTCTAATATCCACAGAATATCCACAGACACATGGGAGGCACACACCCCTTCTATTCAATATTTTTATTTTTTATACTCCTCTTATACTATTACTTATACGTTTCTAACACGAATAAGATAAAGGAGGAAGCAAGTCTCTCTAACTCCATGTTTCAGAATTTTTAAATTGGGATGACCTTTCAATATTAACTTTTCTCTGCTTCTTTAGCTGAATCATGCAGGTGGTCTCATCTTTAACTCCATGACCTGAATACAGTTTTCCTTTTAGTCTCATGACCATACAAGTGCGTTATGTTGTGGCAACGCCTTCGACTTAAGATATAAGTACGAAAAAAAAAAGGCCAAACTTTGAGAGGCTATTTCTCCAGAATCAGGGGATAATTTGAAAAACTGATTTCAGATTTGGATTCAGCATGGTCTAATTAGTATACTACATAAGCTTTTTCAGCCCTCGGCGTTGCCTGACACACTGACACTGCTCTTTAGAGAGGTGATCATGTTCTGTGGCAATATCCAAGTATTAATTAGTAATGATAATACCATACTAAACACGGTATTAAGTATATTTTCATATAAGTATATTTTCATACTTTAAAGATTGAGATTTTTTAAATATTGACAAATTTTACATTAATTTAAATAAGTACCCCATATGAATCCATCGTGGGGAAAAACCCGCTGCTTTGCGCTTTTTATAACTCGACAGACATCGTTAAAAAATATTTATTACATTTTCAGCAAATTTTAAAAATGTAATAAATGTATAATCATTATAAAATAATGGTTATACATTATAATATGATGGTTACAATTATTAACCATTATAAAATAATGGTAATATACCATATATAAAATAATGGTATAACCATATATATACCATATAAAATAATGGTTATAACCATACCAATAATGGTTATATACCATAATAAAATAATGGTTATAACCATATATAAAATAATGGTTGCAATTATTAAAAATAGTTGAGATTTATAGTGGCATGGTGATAAAAACTTACTTTGTTTTCCAATCCATATTGAAGTAGCGAGTGAATAAGCATAAGCTGGCCGGCATTGTCCGCCTCTCCTTACCTTCTGCAATGAACTTACAGTTACACAATTTATTTTTCTAGTTTATTCTTTAAGTAAGTGATCATGGAAAAAATTCAAAGCTTCAGCTGCAAATCAACTGTATTTTCAGTTAACTGGATATGTATGTTATTAACCAGTAATTTCCAGAGTCTACTTTTGATAAGAGCTTGCAATTCATCGCTGTAGCTCAACGGTAGAACGTCGGCTGGCCAGTACGAAGATCCGTGGTTCGTTTCACGGTCGGGACAGCAGGGTTCTCTACAATGGCGCCCGAACAAATCAAGTACAAAAGATGTCGTAAGTCTGAAAGTGGCCTTAGTATGACTAGCACAGATTCAGTGGACTCTGGTATATTGAGCGCCCATTTCAAATCGGGACGCCAACGACTTCGCAACGACTACCTGCGTAAAAATAGTAGTAGTAGAAGACTAACCTGAGGTAGAAATAGCAGGTGGTGGTCAGTCAGATTGTCAGTGGTACGTAAATCTGGCATTATAAGGTGGAGAATACAAAGTTAACTTCGACGACAAGAGCTTGCAATCTCGTCCCAGTAGCTCAATGGTAGAGTGTCGGCTGGCCGTGATCGATTACCGGTTGGGGCAGCAAGATTCTCTACAAACTTCATAGTTCATACCATTGTCGATTAACCAGTTAAATACCAATCATTGATGCAAGATTTCTTTTTCCTAAAGAAAAGCGAAATCATAACAATATACAAGAGCTATCAACATAATATCAATCACCGAAAAAAATAAATAAAAACTCAACCAAACAGTGATTCATTTGCCGGAAAACAAAACATGCTATAAATCATTCTCGTTATTGATCCTAAATCAAGAATAAAACCCCCTACATTGTAATTTCTAATTTGTTATGATAATTCAACTCGAACTCGCTTACTTTCCTTCGAATCCCCGCATAATTACTACCTTTTCAATTACGACCATTAATTACGAAAGAACAATATATTATGCTTTTATTCATAAATTCAATTGCCAAATAGTACGACTTAAACGCATTGAATCGTACGTAGTCATTTGAGTCAAGGCCTTAAACGGCTATCAATAGGCAACTTTTTTTCTCCTTGTACATATTATTTATTCCCTTTTTACGTGTTCTGATAAGTTACTACGCTATTTGCCAGATTTTCCACCTTCCCACTCGATATTGGGCATTTTTGGTCACGTAATTCTTATTTTGGTCGTGTTTTGCTTTACTTGTTTGACAGGCGACCTTTAGAGAGTCGAAACGTGAATGTTTTACCAAAGAGGTGCTGCGCTTTGTTTCCAGTCAATATGCCGGCTGAAATGTGAAACAAGGTGTCAGGAACTTATTTATTTATTGACATTTTTTATGCTGTGAGTCCTAGGTTAGGTGAATCAAAGGAATGCCCAGAAGAATCCACAGTCACTGTTATGTTTGGCATTTCACATCCTTATCTGCCAATAGTTATGTCAAACTTGTACCAATTTAATAGCAAATCGCTTATAAATATTGATGGCATTGAATCAAATTCGTCAATGTAAAGATAATTTTATTTTAGTGAAGCATAATGACACATAATTTATTAATATACAGATCATCAATAACTTTACAAAGAAGGGTCCATGAGTACTCGCATTAGGTTTATCTATAATAAAGTGATTGAATCCAATTCTTCAATATAAAGATAATTTTATTTTAGTGGAGCATAATGACACATATTTTATTAATATACTCATCAAGCAGGGTTCATAGGACAGCCCTTAAGTACTTCAATAACTTTGTAAAGAAGGAGTCCATGAGTGCTCGCATTAGGTCTGTCTGTAATCAAGTGATCATCCAATAAAAATGACTGCAGCGTCACTAGCGGAAAGTTGAAGAAGTTAGGAATACGATAGCTTGATAGCTTGATAGAACAAGTGCATGGAAGGTCTGTCATATTTTATATTTGTAGCAAGGTGATACCTACAAATGTTAAAGTATGCGGTAACATTTTTTCTCGAATTCCAATATACATTGTCATTAACAGCGGATGTTTTTAATAGGTTCTAGACTAGATTCCTGTGGATGTAAGTATTATTTATTAAATCAGTGCTGAATACGGCAGCAATTCGCCTATAAGCATATCACCATATCATGTCAAAATAAGTTCTTTTCGTAAACGAATGAGTATCAATTCCTACTAATGAGACATAACTCTCCCATTTTCCACTTCACATTTTTCTTCTACCTCACTTTGCTGCTGAGTTCGTATTCCTAACTTTTTCAATTATTCGACTAGGGCGCTGCAATCAATTTTTTTCCAGCGGTCATGGTCGGTTTAAAAATTTGATGTGAACGACTTTTCGATCACGCTAGAATCTTGATAACCCCTACTTGACTGACACGGTTCCACAGGAGTAAATTAAAGAATAAACGTAAAAAACAATAGGGTTAATAAATAAAAACAGTAGAGTTAATAAATAATAATTAACTCATACTGTTTAATAAAAATATTACAAAAGTATTTATTGAGTCTTCTATTTCTTAATTACTGTTAATAAAAAAATGACAAACATTTTCACTTTATATCTGGTCCCCCACTGGGCTCCGGTCTAAATTGGGTGGCACTTCCCGGCCGTCCAAACAGTTACCTTACCCCTTTCTGGTAGGTCGGACGGTCTGGGTCTCAACAACAACTTTATATCTGGGTCACTGGTCACAAACAAACATTGTGTATATATTTTGCAATGATGTTGTATTAATGTAATTGTCATCTTAAAACCTTCATAATTTTAATCTTTTTAATTCAATTACAAAAAGGTGGCAATTTGTACCTTTCAATTTTGCACATTCTAGCGGAACACTGAATACGGACTCATGGAGCTCCAGTGTTTCGCGGAAATCTGGTTGGGAATCACTGCTCTAACGCGTCGATTGACAGAAGTGCTTCTGCTCTGTTTCTTTAATTTGACGATAGAGGCTGTTTTCTGGCTCCGAAACTGGTTGATAATTGTAAACAATCTCGTATGCTGTTCAAGGAGCGCCAGTTATTGGGGGAGGGGGTTGCTCTCTTCCCCAAAGATTTCAAAGTTATTATGTTTCTTATAAAATGTTCTTGCCAAATCACATTCCCATTATTAAACCGATAATTTATCCATTTCCCCCCCAAAAAATGCATTTGTCCCCCCCCCCCCCCACACATACGAAACTCTTGAAATGTCACCTTAGAAGAAATATTCATTTTGAAAATTTAAAGAAAGTTTACCTAGAGTAAATTGCAACTTTCTGCAGTGGATGGATCAGCTTATTAAAAATGTACAGACCTCTCATCCTATGGAGTTTAAGCAGTTTAAAAATTGCTGTTACACCTTTAAAATATTATTTTAAATACATTAACCTTATTTTGATTTCACTGAACTTTTGGATCCGGCCGAACACCAACACCACTGCCACTACTCACAAGTTAGATACAAGCCTTCTTTTGAAGAGAAAAGATAAGTCATAACAGTATACAAAATCTATCAGCATAAAATTAATAAATAAATGAACACCCTACAAAGAGTGATTTATTTGACGGAACACAAAACACAAGGCTGTAAATCATCCTCGTTACTGATCCCGAATTAAAAACACAGCCCTCACATTGTAATTTCTAATTTCTTATGATAATTTAACTCGAACTCGTTACTCTCCTTTGAGTCACCGCATAATGACTACCTCTTCTATTGCGGCCATTAATTAAGAAAGAACAATATATTACTCTTTTATTCATAGATAGAAATAATTATAGCTAATATGTGCGACCTTATAAGTATTGTATAGTCCGCAGCCGCATCCTTGCCAGAGAATTCAAACGGCTATCAATATGTACTTTTTTTTTTCTCGTCTTGCTCGTATTATTTATTCCCTTTTTACGTGTTTTAGTAAGTTACTAAACTATTTGCCAGGTTTTCCACCTTCAAACTCGATATTGGGCATTTTTGGTCATGTAATTCTTATTTTGGTAGTTTTATTTGTGTGACAGGCGACCTTTAAAGAGTCGGAAAGTGAATGTTTTACCGAAAGAGTTGCTGCACCTTGTTTCCAATCAATATGGCGGCTGAAATGTATAACAGAGTGTCAGGATTTTATTTATTGATTGATATTTTCATGCCGCAATGCTCGAGTGAAAAATCTGATGTGGGCAGCACGTTACTTTCCCTATAGACTCAAGATTCATTTTCTCTTTATTTCTTTAATAATTCATTGAGTTTAATGGCACGAAATAACACAAATAATTATTTGAAATTACACTAAATTTGCATAATTAATTCAATTTTCCTTTTCATTTGGCAACCGGATGATTTTCAAAGGCTGGGTAGCAAAAACTATTGGTCTTATTTTTTTCCTCGTTAAAAATTACGTGAAAACTATCATATAATTGATACATTTGACTATGCGTAGTCTTTTATTTTAGATTTTGACGAATTTTGTGGACTATTTTGCAAAAAAAGACAGGTTGTTTTTTTCGAATTGCACCCAAATCTAATCCGCACTATGATATCCCACATGTGACATATATATAAAATTTTATGAAATTTGGTGAATTAATTTTTGAGTTAGAGTGGATGCATATATTGCATTGGATTTTAAACCTTATCGAGCTAGCCCGTCCTGGCCCCGCTATAGGAGTGTACTCGTTTTGAGGGAATAATTTGAGAACCGGAGCAGTTAGAAAGTCTAAATTTAGCATGCCATTGTTTCTTGAAGTACTCGTATATTCTAGATTTTGAACCTTATCGGATTAGTCTGTCCTGAGCCCGCAATGGGAATGTACTCCTTTTGAGAGAATAACTCGAGAACCGGTGCAGCTAGAAAGTCTAAATTTAGAATGCCATTGTCTCCTGGGACATATTTCAATTTTATGGGTTTCGAACCGTATCGGACAAGCCGGTCCTGGTCCGTTATAGAATGTATTCTCATTGTTTGGAATAACTCAAAAACCAGTGTTAAGTAATACAAATTAATTTTTGCTATTCATTTTATATTTAAAAATTGTATTTTTTAAATGTAAAATGTTAATTGTATATTGTGAATTTGTTAATTTTTAGTTCTCGCAATGGTAACACCACTTTTTTGTAATCTAGTTATGGCAACAGTTTCGTTTTTTTTTTTTTTTTTACGATGTCAGATGAACGAGCTGTACGTTCGGAATGTTAAGATTCTGAATAAAAATAATTCCTGATTGAGCAGATTTGTAATTATTTTTGTAAATATTGAAACGCGTGAAATTGGGTAAATTGCTTCCGTGTTTCTGACATTTGGTGACCCGAACATGATAGCGAAGATAGAAAAGTTAGTTTCGTTTCGTATTTTGTTTTAACTAAGCCTGTCGCTATCGTATTTTCGTAATGGAAAGCGAAAGCCAATTGGAACATATTTCATAAAGGCGTATAATATTTTTAACAATGGATTTAACTAATGAGGAACCAGACGACATAATTATTGAAACACATTTGGCGGATATTGAGAGACTAATGGTGAATTTATCAGAGGTAGATGATGAAATCTGTAACTCTTTGTTTGGCGATGATTCAAAAGTGTGAGAATACGAACATGAATACGAGGATATAGAAGAATATCGCGAAGAAATGATTACAGCTAGTGTTGACATCGAAATGCATTTTAATAAACTCTCAACCAAACAAAGTTCGGTTTCTTCCCATGTTCAAGAGAAAACGAAATTGGAGCTTCCTAAGATTGAGTTTTTGAAATTCGGCGGAGAAATAAAAGACTGGCTAACAAATTTGCAGCCAGTTCAGGTAAATCTATGAAGATAAATTGATGAAAGAAGAAGATGAATTTCAATATTTTATCCAGTCTATGACCGTTTGCACTAGAGCAAGAGAAATAGTAGGCAGCTTCCCTTCTACTGCAGAAAATTATTCAAAAGCTGTTGAAAGCCTTAAAAATAGATTTGGAAGGGAAGAGTGACTTATAGAGTCCTATATCAGCGAATTGTTTTGACTCGATATTAAAAATTCAGTGTCTTCAAAATTCAAAGCAAACACAGCTCAATTGTATGGTAAGTTAGAGTCTTATGTAAGGTCTCTTGAATCAATTGGTATGACTTCAGACAAACATGCAGCAATGCTTTTACCCCTCGTCGAATCTTGTATACCGTAAAAAATACTACGCGTTTAGTTAAGAAATCCCGTGGCAACTAAAAGTGAAGAAAGGCATTGATAAGTTGAAAAACCTGCTATTTGTTCTCAAGAACTGAAGTAGAAGGTGAAAAAAGCGTCTCGCTTGCCAAAGTGAGTTTTAAGTAAAATGAGAAAATTATAAGGAAACCTATAAAGAAACTGGGATGATTATACCAATTGCAACTGATTTATTATTAGAGACAAATCAGAGTTAAAAATCCATTTGTGTATTTTACGAAAAATTTCATGAAAGTAAAAATTGCTTCAAAGCTCAAAATTCCCGATGGAAGAGAAGCACGATATCTTGAAAAGAAAGAAGGGTGTTTCACTTGTTTACGAATTGGACATCGTTCTGAACAGTGCAAATTAGATGTTCGGTGTGTAATTTGTTCCAAAAGATATTGGATAGGGATGCGTTCTAAACTAGCCAGTAATAAAAAGGCTTCAGTTACAGAATTCAAAGAAGGTGTGGATCAGACTATTGCTTTATCCAGCTAATGCCATTCTGAAGAAGTACTATTGCAAACACTGTTTGTGGTTCTTAAATCTCATGGAAAAGAACGAACAATTAGAGTACTGATAGACACAGGTTCCCAACATGCTTATATCCTGGAAAATACTGCAAGGTAGATGGATTTTGAATCTGTGAGTGCTGACAGATTAACACAAGTTTTGTATGGAGGAACTACCTCTGGGAGAGAGCACAAGTGCTACAATGCAATTTTGAATAGTTCAGTTAATAACCATGACTGTAAAATTAAAGTGTTGGATCAACCTATGTGGTTCAATACCAGGACTCAAGACTGGATTATGGTTGGAAGAAATAAGACAAAAGATAATCCAGCTCAAAGATATAGGGAGCAATCAGCTACCTATCGAGATACTTATCGGAGTCAATTTCTCTGGTCAACTTTATACAGAACTCATTGATTAGCTAAAGTGTAGACTGGTCACTGTGCAAACATATCTTGGATTGGTTGTAATGGGAAGTTTCAAAAGAATTAAAATGATAACAATAATGGTCCAATTTTAACTCCCCTTTTGATTCACAGTAACAATGCTTCCGATTTATGGAAGCTAGAAGCTATTGAAATCACTGATCCTTGTGAGAATCAAAACAAAGTAGAAACAGTTCTTTTGAATAATTTCAAGAAAGCAGTTTGCATTAAGAAAGACAGACGATATTAAGTTAGTATCCCTTGGTTGTACAACCAAGGGGAATTGAGGACTAACAGAGAAATAGCCGAAAAGAGATTGAATTCTACAACAACTAAACGCATGAAAGAAGGAAAATTTGAAAGCTGTAACGCTGTTTTCCATGACTGGTGGCAAGAAAGAATAATCACAGAAGGTTCAGAGAATATTGGTCACTTTCTACCTCACCGAGGAGTGTTTAATTCATCGGCTAATGTCAGGACTGTTTTCGATGCTTCCTGTAAGAAGTTAAACGACTGAAAGGCAAAAGGACCAAATCTGTTGGGGTTGATTCCCACAATACATTAAGTTTCTGGAGAAAAAATAGTGGTATTATCTCAGACATAAATAAGGCTTTCTTGCAAATTTCTGTTGATAAAAATGATCAACATATTTTTAAATTTCTTTAGTGGCAAGGTGAAGGCTAAATTGCTATAAATATTCTCTAACATTGCAGAGTAGTCTTCGGATTAAACTGTAGTCCTTTTCTTTTTGGAGCAGTGATGTAATACTATTTGGATAAATTCATCTACAGCTCAACATATGTAGTACAGAAACATAAAACAGCATTTCATATTGATAATTGTTACTTTTTTGTAGACTCTGAAGTGGAATTGCAGAAATTTGTCCAATTTGTACAAATGTGATGGAGGAAAGAAAATTTAAATTGAGAGACTGGGACCATACTGAACTAATGGAAACTTGTGCCAAGTCATCATCAGTCCTGGGATTGTTGTGGGGCAAACAAGAAGATGTACTGTTTTCTGACAACAATTCGATAAGCAAACCTGAAGGGACTATCACTAGAAAGACTATTTTATCCATTGCACAAAGGGTACTTGACCCTATTGGTTTCACTTGTCCAGTCATATTGTATCCTAAGTTGTTATTACAAAATAGTAGGAAATCTAAATTGAGTTGGGATGCGGAAGTATCAAAAGATGTTTCAAAGAAATTTTTGAACTGGATAGCAGAACAATAAATGCTGAATGTCATTAAGACTCTCAGATGTGCTTTTATTAATGGGTACTAAACATTGAGTTTACAGGCGTTTTGTGATGCTTCTGGGATTTCATATGCAGCTATCGTATATTTGAAAGAGATACCAAGATTTCCTTACAGCTATTCGTGGTAAAATCGTTAATAGTCAAAACAAACCTGCTGATCTGTCCTCTAAAGGACCGTCGGTGAAGAAATTAATCGAATCCAGATGGTGGAAGGGATCCACATAGTTGAAGTATGATGAAAAAGATTGGCCACATTCTGAATGCACCATTATAGAGAGGTGCTCCAAGAAAGAAAATATATTTCTACGGTTCTATTGAGTGAAACTTTTAAAGAGGCATGGTTTCTATCCTATTTTTCAAAGTATATTATAAGAATGGTAGGATGGACTTGGAGATTTCTTCACAATACTCGAAAGAACATTCATGATCGAAAAACTGGCGATTTGTCTGCAGATAAAAATAAATTGATTAAATATAAAAAAGCAATTAACAAAACTGTTCACATTTACCAAAGAACGGTTAAATAGTTTGAAATCCTTGTGTCTGTGTAAAGACCGTGATGATTTACTTCGAGTTGATACAAAGTTGACTGAACGTAAAGATGAAGATAATTTCAAGTGCCCAGTGCTACTGCCAAGCGAACATAAATTGGTAGAACTTATCATTCAAAAACACCATGCAATAAGCCTTCATGCCGGATTACATTTTTATTGTCAGATTTACGTGAAAAATTCTGGATACTTAATGAAAGGAGAACAGTACGTCGTGTGATTCCGAAATACATAAGATACAAGAGACATAATGCAAAATGCATATAAACAGCTCCAGTTTCTCTTCCCGAAGACAGGGTGAGACAAGCGTCCGTTTTTGAAATTACTGGAGTAGATCTGGCTGGACCTCTAATATTGAGGGGAGGTGTGAAAAGTTGGGTTGTTCTCTACACGTGTGCTGTATATAGTGCTATTCATTTGGAACTCACAGCATCATTATCCACTAAAACCTTTCTGCTCAGTTTCAGACGGTTCATAGCACGTCCTGGAAGGCCTAATACCATCTACAACGATAATGGAAGTAATTTTGTCGGAGCTGATTATCTTCTACAAAAAATTAATTGGAAATCAGTTGAAATAGAAGCATCTATCAAAAGAATTACTTGGAAGTTCAATCATCCACCCTCTGCCACTCGGTGGGGAATGATTTGGGGACGTCTTGTACAGGTGGTAAGAGATTGTTGAGACGTTTCTTGGGAACAGCTTTTCTGGGCTATGAAGCAATTATGAGCATTCTGTGCGATTGTGATACAATAGTGAATACCAGACCTCTGATTTACATTTTCAAAGATCGCGAAAACTTAACTCCTTTGACTCCGACTATGTTTTTGCAGGACATGCAGGTGGTGGGAGTGCCAGACTTAAATCTTCTGGATAAGTGGAAGACTGAGATATCAGCAGACATTAAGAGATCAGAGATCAGCTGAAGAAAAGATTTAGTGTAGAATATCTTGGCCAACTAGTACAACGTCGGAGAAAAATGAAAGCGCTGAATGTCAAAATTGGAGATATAATTCTCATTGAATGCGAGAATAAGAAAAGAACCTTCTGGCCAATGGCAAAAATAATTAAAGTTTATCTTGGGAAAGATGGCAACAACAGAGTTGTGAAATTAAAGACAGCACTCTCGTTCTCAATTTATTTGCAAAGAAAAAAAAAAACCCTCCTTATTGTGGGCCGAGAACGGGCAGAACCAGTGAGGTTTCAAAATTCATAGAATTAAAATATATTATTGAAAACAATTCCATTTCTGCTTCGGAATGATCTTTAGCTTTCGCATATGGAGAAATATTATGCACAACATAATGGTATAGATCGTGATATCGATATCCAAAGTACGGCAAGCAATTGGATTTACATGCTAATGTATCGCTGAAAACGGTACCTTTCTCGAAGACGTATATCCATATTTTTTATTGTATATGACAATGATATCATGGCTGGATCCATCACAAAACCCACGTTTATGGTGTCCAATATGAAGATGTAAACAACCTTGACGTCACATTGTGACGTAAGTGCAAATGGTCAATAAGTATCATCTCTATTCTTTGTAGATACTATGACGGTTATACTTTGGTAACAGTTAACACTAACGATTTATTGCAAATCTTTAAAAAATAAGAAGAAATTTTAACAAACATTGCAGACTGATTCAATAATTAAGTATTTTCCTAATTATTGAATCTGCTGCATTTTATTCGAAATTTAAAGAACAATCAGTTCATCAATTGCCTATGAATTGTAGCCTCTCCATAAAATGTTTATAGAAAATAAGGTACATTGAAAAAAAGGTACATTAAGCACGGAAGATGGGCCCCAGAGCTTTGCGGGCCCCCAGCATTTGCCTTCTTTACTTATGGTCAAAAATGGCCTTGTTGGTACCCTCAGAAGAAAATGTGTTCCTTTATTTAAGTGATTTACATTTAAGCGGGCTGAGTCTTAATTTAAGCGGGACCTCTTAATTTATGTCACGTCAAATAATGGCTTTTTAATTATGTCTTGTTGAATAATAACCTAACTCTGTTGATTAACAGTTTCCCTAAAGTAGGCTATTTTTATTTTTCAAGAATCAATTATTTTCAACGTTATGTTTAATATCAATACATAAATAAAACATTGAAACCTCCTGTCCACTACCAAATATGGATATGTCTTATCAGAGAACGACGTTTTATGCTTTAAAATGAAGGACATTGAGATAAGAGAATGTCAAATCCTATGCATCAAGTTTCTTGTAAATTAAATGCGAAACTGTATTACGCAAATCATTTTCGCAATTATCTGGAGCTTTTAATGAATGTAATTAGCATAACCATAGATAACATAGATGGATTGAAACAAGAATGAGTCAAAATAGTATCTTTTACAGAATATGTTTCCTAATACGCAAATAGCGTACTACATAAATCGCACACTATAATCTTCACTTTCAAAATTTTTGATAACACTTCGCTTCCGGAAGCAAAAAAATAAATAAATAAATAAAATAAATAAATAATCTAAAGCATATGCGCTGATGAAAATATTTCAGATAAAATTCTTGAAAATTACTATCCAGCAAAATATCTGAGTTCATATCTGGAACAACATTTGATTTACGTTTTCTGTTTCGAAATGAAAAATATTTTTAAACAGACGACACGGCGTTCCATTGCTATCGCAACATCTCCGTAACTCTCTGGGCGGCCGCTAGGGGGCCAAAGCCCAGACGATATACAATGACTCACGAGTTCATCTTCTTCTCAAGCTTGCGCCATTTTTTTAAATTCACAGTCTTCTGTTTATTTATTTTCATTTCGTGTGTTTTTCCCACCGTGTCGTTTTTGTAACCCTCTCTTTTTAGCCTATTTTTCCAGGAACTGCCAGTCTCCTCAGTCACTCGATTTATGGATTCTCGAGCTGACTTGGTAAATTAATGATTTTTGGGCCCAGTCCACGAACTTGTCTTCAATGAACCCTGCGCGCAATGAAGGATAAAAATAATAAAACCAGACGAAATTTTGTCTCCTCCTGACTGTCGTTGACATAAATAGTATTTTTAGGGAATATTTTCTTTGGTCTGTTTTATTTCGTACTATTATTTTTCTTATTTCGTTCTCTTGTGTGTGTTCTTCCGGCATTTCGTAGTTATTTTATTTCTGTTAAAGATTCTAGTCGTAACCGGTTCTTGGAAAAAAAAAATCGTCTGGCGAGTTAAACGGAAATGAACAGGTGCTGTTCACGGTTACATGTTCAGTGAATTCTGACTGTGGCTCCCAACCTTTCTCCGTCACGACATACCTGTAGTAAATATCAACCTTTGCACGGCCTTAACGGTGACATTATAAACGGAATGATTGCATATTATCAGATGCGGAGCTTGGATTTCTTTTACCCTGTTACCCTGGACAAGCCAGAGTTTTGCGCCCTCACACACGTGCTTCCTTTATCAACAGCATATTACCTAAAATTTATTTTAAATTTATTTAGATTACATCTGCTAACATTTCGTTTAATACTATAATTGCTCCTGATTTGCACTTCCATTCGATTCCATGTATTGTGTTTATACTTTTTTGTGTACTACCTGTCCTGTCCTGGAACATTCATACTTTTACCAGAATTATTTTTTTTTTGTTCTTTTTATTATTGAGTTTTTTCCCTTGTCAAGTATCTCTATTCTGTTATGTATTCTATTTTTCCGTATACTTATTCTATTCATATAGACCGTGTTTGCTCCTTCGTTCAACATCTTTGACGGAGTCATTCTCAGGAAGTGTGAGGAAGATTTTTAGGGCTGTCATCAAATTGGGATATGTATTTTAAAGTCTTTTCTCACTGACGAAATGAAGGAACCTCAGGGAGCTAGCAGTCTTTATACCCGAATCTATCTAGAGCATGCTATTTAAAAGTTAAACAAGCAGTGACGTTACTAGGTTGCTGGCGCCCTGGTACAAATAAATCCAGGGCGTATTTCCTCATATAGCATAGTCTTTGGTCTTTAAGTCAAAAATATGTTTATCGCAAGAAATGCCCTTTTCTCTGGTCTCTCACATAAAATGTAGTCCATGTTTCGAGTTTTTAGGACCAGGTGTTGTCGAGATGTTAATAAAAAACGAACCTTCCATAGAAATAGCATTATGCAGACGATATTTTTTCAAATTTATTTAAAGAAAAATATACCATGTTGCTTATAGACCGTTCGAAATATGGGTAAGGTGTAATATTTGGTGTGAAAAATCGACACCGATCCTATTTTACATATTTTTGCGCGCTGAATCCGAATTCTGATGTTAATAAACTGCACGAGAGAGCTTTTAGCCGTAAATTGGCAGCGCTGCCATGTTTCAAAGAAACAAGACGTTAAATCTCAAATGGTTTTAAAAGTATAATGGCCGATGTAAATAATACAGTTAATTGAAGGCAATTATTTTCAAGATAACATTACCTGCCCCGGCAAGGTTCTTTAATATCAAGGTAAGGTTTATAGAATACTACAGGTTGGCCCATCCGGGGAGACGGGATCAGTCCACTGATAGGGGAGGACGGTTGTGACGTCAAAGTGGCTAAAGGCTGGTTCTCTGCTTTCTTTCATGTGGATCTTTCGTGAGCGTTAATAATTGTAAATCATTCACAAGCTTGCTTTTCGTGTATTTTTGGCAAAAGTGTTGTATAAGTGTGATGCCAAGTTGTGAAATTGCTAATTGCCATAATGATGAGAAAACTTGTGATGTTTGGATTCTAGTTTAAATCAAGATTGCTTAGACAGTTTTTTTTTTCTGTCATATGAGGTATGGGCCACACTTATGATCATCCTGGACCCAGTCAGTTCAAATTCCAATTACGTTTTTGGCCCCTAAGTGGTCACCTTGTGCTGCCTTCTAAACACAGTGACGTAACAGAGTGTGAAAAAACACATAGCCTCACTACTCCTTGTTTAAAAGGATTATTCCTTCAAGAAAAAACAACAATACCACAACAGAAGTTTCAACTGCAATAAATTCAGAAAATAATTTAATTGAAAAATAAGTTATTGGAGAATGCAGCGACCAAATTATTCATTTGCTCATGAACAATGTTCTTCAGAGGAAAATATTGAAGAGAATATTATAGAGTATATTGCTGGATATTTGTCCTTTAAAACAAAAGAACCCATATTCAAATATAAAGACAATGATGTTTGGGAAAAATCTTGGATTACATGCTCCAATAGAGAAGGACTTACAGTGCTCTCGAATACTTGGCTAGACACAGTCAAAAAATTTGAAATAGTGTTTTACATTACTCATGGAAATGAACTAAATAGGCAACCTAAAATAATTCATAAATTATTCTGCAGTATGAAAGTGAACTTCCCAGAAGTAAGCGATAAAACTCTTATTTTATATTCAAGACTGAGAATCTTTATTCGCATTAAGTATCTCAATAAAAAGTTATTAAAACATGCTAATGATAAAAAAGTTCAGCGAAAAAATGCTCAATTTTTAAAAAGCAGTATTTCTATAAAAATATTTTTGCTTTAATTTTTATTTAAAAAAATCTGATGTGGGCAGCACATGGCTTTCCTATTTTAATCTATATTATGCAATGGTATTGAGTACTTAACATTTTTAATCAATTAATATTTTATTAAAAAATAATGATTTCCATAAACATGTTTTAAATGCTCTTAAATAGTGAGCTATATCTTTGAATTAAGTATTATTTAATAGATTTAAAAATTATTATTATTTTATTTTTAAACGTTGATCTAAAATTTGAATAAATAAACTGGCTAAATTGCTTTTAGAAACGTAAATTAAGATACAAATTTGTTTAAATGTAAATGTGCTAAATATTCGTATATATGTAAATTAAACTAAATATTTGTATAAATGAAAATTGAGTTAAACATCTGTATAACTATAAATTGAGCTAAATATTTGTAAAAATGTAAATTGGGCTAAATATTTATATAAATGTAAACTGAGCTAAATATTTGCATAATTATATATTAAGTTAAATATTTGAATAATCTTACATGTTTGTAAAAATTTCTTTATTTGTATTTATGTGTATACATGTAAAATGGATATTTCAATAAAACCGCGTTATTTAATTATGAAATAATTAAATAGTATTTGTGTTTATTGTTCTCTAATGCATCTAATGTTCTGAATAAAAAAACTTACAGTAATAACAGTAGAACAATTCGGAAACAACTCAATTAGTTCGGATTTTAAAACTACCTAACTAGATACCATTGATTCGCATAGAGAAGCGCACGGTTTCCAGCAACTTTGACGTCATCGCTCCGAGTTTCCTCCAGCCAATACCGTGAGACTAGCGGATGGACCAACCTGTAGTATTCTATAAACCTTGCTTTAATATGATGTTGGTCATTCCGCCAGACAACCAATGAAAAAGTTGTCAGCCTGACGTAATATAAATTAAGATTCGTTATTCGTGATGTCACTGGCCAGAGTAAACTTTGAGAGGAGCTGCCAAACCACACTCATAATTACAGTTAAAAATAGTTCATTATTTTTGAAGTGGCAATATCCAGGCGTAAACAACTTGCGCAAAAATTTTAAATTGTGCTGTGCACACAGGATCCAGTGACGTCCAAAGAAATTTATTGACGTCATTGGAGAAAGATGGAGTCGCAGTTAACAAATTCGGTCCCTCTTGAGAGCCCGAGAACAAAATGCGCGCGTTCTTAAGTTCCATCTCGTCATATGCGTAGAGCCAGATAAAAGTAATTCAGTCATATCCCGGGACGAATACCCTCTGACCTGCCTTTAGATGGTGCTTGGATCATAATTATTATTTTATAAAAAAAAAAAATGGTAATATTTGTATAATTACTTATATTCAAATATCTTTGAAAATAAGTAATCAAACTGCACATTCATTCTTTCAGTTTTTCTGATCTAGAAAAGCTCTTAGCAAATTATTCGATTACAAGAGAAAATGTATGCTGCATTATTATTTTATTCGTGCTTAAATGAGCTGCTCTAGTTTTCCTTATGACCAACATTCTCTCCAATTAGTCATAGGTTTTCCAAATATTAAACAATAAATAAATAAATAAAAACTAGCAATAATAGAAAAATGCCAAATAGTTAAAATATATTTTTCTATATAAAAATGTGATTGCATCATAACACAATAAAGTGTACCCTTTTCTAAACAATTTTATGAAAGATAATTATATTAACATTATTTATAAATATATTGGCATTATGTAATTATATTGGCATTATTTAATTATATTAAATAATTCTATTGGCATTATTTATGAACTCTGCTGTTTTATATGTCCCTTTAACAATTTACCCTTGTCGAACTTAATATGTGTCAGCTAAGTCGGAGTTCCGCCAGATTTTGGGAAATATTTCAAGGGTTCCTCCAAACGGAAAAGGTTGGGAATCACTGCTCCAGACAATGGGCACGACCAACAGACACAAGCCATTGATGTAACAGGTTTTAGTGTAAATAATTTCATTAATATGATCAGTAAAACAACTAGAATATTAACATAAATACTAAAGGTTTTCCACAAGGTTTTGTTATTGCGCCGATCCTACGGATTATATATTTTAGTAAGGTTTTAATGCATAACAATAGTATTCATTATTTACAAGCATCTGCTGATGATTTAGCAGTGGTTTCCTATGGTCGCACCTGAAATATTTTGGAGGACAATACCAATTATTAAATAAATAATTGGTCAAATTGCTGATAGTTTAACTTAAAATTGTAAAAAATAATATATTATTATTATATATTTATATATAGTGTCTTATAAGTTTGCTGTTATATTACTGTTTCTTAAAAAAAAAATCATAATTTTTTTAAGTAATTTAAAATTTCCAAAAGTTTTGGATGAGCGTATTTGCGGTTGTAGAAGCGATGGTAATTGATTAGATGCCTTGATCTGTTTATCAGTTATTCCTAATCTGAATGTTATATTAATCAATTGATCGATGTTGCTTTCTTGTTGTTGTTGTTCATTTTAAATAATTTATTTATTATTTTTTAATTATATTTATATATAATTAAAATTATATATAAATATAATTAAATTAGTAATTATAATTAAATGTTAATTATAATTACTTTTGCAAGTGTTTTTCTTTTTAAGATATGTCCACTTCTTCCTGCAACCTGTAATTTTTGTCTTTACAGATTTATGTATGTCTGTGTGTATTGTCTTTGCATGCCTATGCATGCTTATATGTATTGTTATTTCTGTGTTTTTTCTAATCGTCTCTTGTGACTGTTCTATACTCTTTGGGTGAGCTGGACTGCCTCGGTATTAAAATATAAATAAATAAATACTATAGACATAGATTCAGGTAAAGACATAGATTCATATAGCAACCATAAATTTGTTTATGTGGTACTAGATCAGGATACTAAAATTTCAAATTATTTTTATTTTAAAACTGCTTTTGGCATTGACAATTTTTTTTTTTTTTTTAGATCAGTTATAGGTTATATTGAAGATTTATTAGGTAATGTTAATAATACTGAAGAGCTATATTTGTTTGTTGACATTTTCATTGACAAGGTGAGAGACTGTGCTTTTAAAAACTTCGCGGAAAAAAAAAATTAGAAGAAATTATGGCTCTTCTTGGTGGACGAAAGAGGTAGCTTCTTACAGAAATTTTGTTAAGGTGTTTCTCCTCTGGAAAAGTCGATGCTTTAATAAAGAGCTCCGCTTCCATTTCTGATATAAATATATGGCTAGTATTAAATTTAAGCCAATTAAAACTAAATATAAGAAGTTACTAATTAAAGCTCAATCTGACCCTTGGACTGAGAGGAACTTTTGTACAAAGTGTATACAGAGGATTAGGGCGCACTCTAAGTTTATTTTTAATAAACAAGCTAAAAGACATAATATAGATATACAGTTTAACGATCATTTAAATCTTTAAAGTTTAAAATTAAACTTTTGATTAATCACTGTTTTTACACTGATCAGGAGTTTAGTCATTTCACTTATCATCATTCAAATCCAGACTTATGTATGGAGGAGATTAAAATAGAAGAGTTTAATTTGGATTTTAATAATTTAAAAAAGGGGTAAAACCCCAGGTCATGATTTCATAGATAGTAATATGTGGTAAAGTTTATTGGATATGTATCCTCAGGTTCTTATTAAATTGATTAGTTTGTGTTTCAAATTCAGTTATTTTCCTCCAGGTTTGCGAAACTCAGAAGTTATTTTCTTGCTGAAAGGATTCAGGCTCAATATCTGCGTACAAGCCGATTTGTTTGTTTCTCCCGGTATTGATAAAAAAAATCTGATGTGGGCAGCACAGGACTTTCCCTACATAATGCAATGAATTTACCAATTTTACAGTGAAAAATAGGTTATTCTTATAGTAGATACTAATATTCTTTCCAAGATATTGGATTTTCGTCAATGACTCATCATTTTCATAGATTTAGCGTCATTTTTATCCATTTGGCGTGATTTTCGTTAATTTAGCAACATTTAAAAAGTCGCCAAGTTGGCGACATTCCACCAAATTCGCCACCAAAATCTTGCCAAGCGTTATGGACGAAGAAATAAGTTATTCTTACAGCAGATAAATGACTATTGGCGTTCAATGACTATTGCGAGCTACATCCACGAGAATGATGTCACCCAATTTATCGCATGGTATTACATATGAAAAGTGAACTGTTTCTTAATAGGAAATATATTTTTTTAATTTTATATGATTTTTTGATTCTTTTTTTTAAAATGTGTAATATCTCGAGAACGGTTTACGTTAGCGTTCTAAAATTTATGTCAATCGTTTTCTAATGAAAAATTATATAAGAAATGTCCATTTGCGTAACTTTATTAGAGGTTTTGATTTTTTGACGATTTTTTCAAAATTTCACTCGAAAATTTAGGGGGTTCTGAACATTCGATTGTGCTTTAAAACAATGGACTTCCAGCGTTTACGGATTGTAATTTTTGTACCAAATTTCATTCGAATCGGTCCATTCGTTCGTCAGTTATCGTCTCCAAAGACTCACTGACACACACACACACACAGACATCACTTCAAAAATGCTCGATTCGTGATCAGGGATGCTTGAAACTTGCTCTCCCGTCGAAAACTCGAATTCGAATTTTCGACCCCATCACAATACTTTCCTTATACATTATTGTATATAAGGAAAGTAATAACCAAGAAATATTTTGTAAATAGATTGGTCCACTGGGTTGAAAATCATGAAATTTTGCCTGAAAAACAGTATGGTGTTAGGGAACTTATGAGCTGTGAAAATGCTTCTTTCAATCTCATTGAGGTGATCAAGAATTTTAATTTGAATAATCACATTTCACTTACTACCATAGGCATTAAGGATGCGTTTGGCAATATGAGTTGGATTGTTCTTTCTGATGTTATGATTAAATTAAAGTTCCCCTTTTCATTTCAAAATTTTATATATTCGTATTTGGACAACTATTACTTTTCTAGAGGACAACTAAACGAAACGATTACTTTCCTAGAGGACAATTAAACTAAACGATTACTTTTCTAGATGACAATTAAACTAAACGATTACTTTTCTAGAGGACAATTAAACTAAACGATTACTTTTCTAGAGGACAATTAAACTAAACGATTACTTTTCTAGAGGACAATATTTCTATTTCTAAAATTATTTAAGACTCCTCGCAGGGGTGTCTTTTTCCGCCCCCATTCTTTGGATTATATATTTGAATAATTTTCTTTTACACTCATTATTTACAAACTTATGCTGAAGATTTGGCAGTCGTAACGTTTGATGAGACGCTCAGGTGTCTTGAAGTTAACACTAGTATTGAAAGAGAATGAAACCGATGCTGCTAGTTAACGATAAAGTAAAAATAAACCAAACTAAACCCCCAAAATCAGACGACTGTCAAATTGCACTTCAAATTGCATTTAAAAAGAGCACCTCGGACTTAAAAAGATTGGGTATTAGTGCGCTAGATTATAATATCATTGTTTTTATTTACTATAAAATCGCACATACCGTTATTGAAAACCTATGAAGTATGTTGCAATATTATTGTTGCACAAGCATTAATAGCTATTTTTGCGGCTATTTTGAAAGACGGCCTCCCACCATTCTAAGCTAATATACTTCTGTCTTGTCTTAAATATTTATAGAATCACATCACGTTCCCTGTTTTTGCGATGCCTGGTAAAGGTGGGTTGCCGCTAATAGCTACTAAAAGCAAAAGAACTTGCTATATAAATTCACAATTACACAACTTTCTGCGATTGCTGTTAAAATGAACTACATTACGGTAAGGAATAGAAGTTCTTTTCGATGTTATAGGTATAGTGGTAGCAATGTTTTGCCCCGAAAAATCTTTCTTCGTACCATCATACTTTTAAAATATTTCACATCTCACATGATTCAATTCAGTTTCTGTTTGGTAATTGAATGTTATTTAAATAGGACACGTGACTTTGCAGGTCTTTTACATATATAAAAAATATGATGTGGGTAACACATGACTTTCCTTATATAATGCAATGAATTTACTACTTTTACAGTTAAAAAAATGTTATTCTTATAGTAGATACTTGTATTTTTTCCAAGATATTGAATTTTCTTCAATTAGTTGTCATTTTGATTGATTTAGCGTTATTTTTATCCATTTGGTGAGATTTTTGTTAATTTGGCAACAATTAAAAAAGTCGCCAAGTTGGCGACATTTCGCCAAATTTGTCGCCAAAATTTTGCCAAGCGTTATGGACGAAGAAATAAGTTATTCTTACAGCAGATAAATAACTATTGGCGTTCAAATACAAAGGTATTACTCAAAGTATCTTTTTTCATGAATCGAACGAGCTAGATCCACGAGAATGATGTCACCCAATTTATCGCATGGTGTTACACATGAAAAGTGAACATGCTTCTCAATAGGAAATATTTTTTTTTATTTTATGACTTTTTGATAATTTTTTTGAAAAATGTGCAATATTTCGACAACGGTTCATGTTAGCGTTCTAAAATTTATGTCAATCGTTTTCTAATGAAAAATTACATAAGAAATGTCTATTTGCGTAACCTTATTAGCGGTTTCTTGACGAATTTTTCAAAATTTCACTCAAAAATTTAGGGGGCTTCTGAACATTCGATTGCGTATAAAAACAATAGGCTTCCAGTGTTTATGGATTGTGATTTTTGTACCAAATTTCGTTCGAATCGGTCCATTCGTTCGTCAGTTATCGTCTCCACAGACTCACTGACACACACACACACACACACACACAGACATCACTTCAAAAATGTTTGATTCGTGATCAGGGATGCTTGAAACGTGCTCTCCCGTCGAAAACTCGAATTCGAATTTTCGACCCCGTCACAATACTTTCCTTATACATTATGTATATAAGGAAAGTAAAAATCTGATATGGGCAGCACATGACTTTCCTTATATAATGCAATGAATTTACTTCTTTTACGGTAAAAAAAGTATGTATAGCACAGTGTTCTTAATGTTGAATTACACATTTGGCGCTTTTCCGGATGACAACATGTAATACTATTTCAGAGTAGCCAATTAACTTATTCAAGTATTTCACGCAACTCGTTATTAATATTGATAGCATCCTCAATAAGCAATATAGTCTATATATCAAAATATTTTAATAATAAATTCATCAATTAAGCATAATTTTCTTTAGCTTTGACGATATTTCGTCAATCTGGGACGAAATATCGGCAAGATGGTGATATCTCGCTAGATTGTTCACCAAGTTTATCAACTGTATCGCCCAGTGTTACAAATAAAAGGAGAGAAGAGCATTTCTTATATAATAGAAGGTATGCCCGTCACACGACAGAATTTAAAATTTGAAAATCATTACGCCCCATTTGGAGACATTTTTCTCACTTTGTCAACATTTAAAAAAGTCACCAAGTTGGCGACATCCTCTTAATATTTTCGCCTAGCGTTACGGATGGATGGATGGATGGCCGAACGTAGAAAATCTTATAGTCGATTCTTATGTTCTTTCCAAGATATTGGATTTTCATCAATTAGTCGTCATTTTCATTAATGTAGCGTCATTTTTACTAATTTGGCAACATTTTCGTCAATTTGGAAACATTTAAAAAGTCGCTAAGTTAACGATATTTTGCAAAATTTGTCGCTAAATTTCGATAAGCGTTATGCATGAGAAATAGGTTATTCTTATTGTAGATAATTGACTATTGGCATCCAAATAAAAAACTAGTACCCGAAATATCTTCTCTCGTGAATGGAACGTAGTAGATCCACAAGAATGGTATTAGCAAATTTATCGCATAATATTCAAAGTAAACATATATTACAATAGTTAATTTTTTTACTTTCCTTATATACATAATGTATAAGGAAAGTATTGTGACGAGATCGAAAATTCGAATTCGAGTTTTCGACGGGAGAGCACGTTTCAAGCATCCCTGATCACTAATCGAACATTTTTGAAGTGATGTCTGTGTGTGTGTGTGACAGTATATGTGTGTGTGTGTGAAAGTATGTGTGTGTGTGTGTCTGTCAGTGAGTCTGTGGAGACGATATCTCACGAACGAATGGACCGATTCGAATGAAATTTGGTACAAAAATCACAATCCGTGAATACTGGAAGCCTATTGCTTTAAAACACAACCGAATGTTCAGAACTCCCCTAAATTTTCTAGTGAAATTTTGAAAAAAGCATCTAAAAATCAAAACCTTTAATAAAGTTACGCAGATAGAGATTTCTTATGTAATTTTTCCTTAGAAAATGATTGAAGTAAACTTTAGAACGCTACCACGAACCGTTTTCGAGATATTGTACATTTTTCAAATAAATTTATTAAAAAATCCCATAAATTAAAAAAAAATATTAATTGTTGAAAAACATGCTCACTTTTCATATGTAATATCATGCGATAAATTGGGTGACATCATTGTCGTGGATCTAGCTCATTCCATTCATGAGAAAAGATACTTTGAGTAATACTTTTGTATTTGAATGCCAATAGTCATTTATCTGCTATAAGAATAACTTATTTCTCTCCATAACGCCTGGCGAAATTTTGGCGACGGATTTGGTGGAATGTCGTCAACTTAGCGACTTTTTTAAATGTTGCCAAATTAACGAAAATCTCGCCAAATGGATAAAAATGACGCTAAATCAATGAAAATGACGACTAATTGTAGAAAATTCAATATCTGGGAAAGAATATGAGTATCTACTATAAGAAAAACCTATTTTTTTACTGTAAAAGTAGTAAATTCATTGCATTATTTAAGGAAAGTCATATGCTGCCTACATCAGATTTTTTTTTATGTTATGTGATTTTCTGATAAATTTATTTGGAAAATGTATATCTCGAGAACGGTCTACACTAACGTTCTAATTTTTATGGCAATCGTTTTAAAATGAAAAATTACATAAGAAATGATTATTTATGCAACTCTATTGAAGGTTTTAATTTTTTGACGATTTTTTCAGAATTTTATTCGAAAATTTAGGGGTGCTCTGGACATTCAATTGTGTTTAAAAACAATAGGGGTCCAGTATTCACAGAATGAAATTTTTGTACCAAATTTCATTCGAATCTCTCCATTCGTTCGTGAGATATCGTCTCCACAGACTCATGGACGGGCACACACACACACACACACACACACACACACACACATCACCCCGAAAACGTTCGATTCGTGTTCAAGGATGCTCGAAACGTGCTCTTCCGTTGATAACTCGAATTCGAATTTTCGACCCCATCCCAATACCTTCCTTATACACTATACTATGTATATAAGGAAAGTAACAAAGACGTTCAAAACAAATTTCTCCAATTCTACAATAGTTTTGATATAACTTTACACGTAGAGTGTATGAGATTCCTGTATGTGATATGAAAAACATTTTGCTGATATGTCAATTACTTTTTAAATGTAATTTGTTTTATTATATAAATATAATTATATTATTTTCTTGTAAAATGGTAAACGCTTCATGCGAATTACATTTGTAGATATTCTCATAATATTTTTTCTGTATTATTATAAGATAATGATACATAAAATTGTGTACGGATTTTGAAATTGAGCCTTTAGTTAGAAAGAGAAAATAGTATATTGTGTCAAAATCTATGTTTTTATACCAAATACTAATTTCAACTTAATATATTTAATATATTAAAAATGTATTGTTTTAAAACTCATACTCACTATTATTCAACATATCTTTATAAAGATGTGCCGCGTTATAAAAATATACCGTCCATTATTCAGAGAACATTTAAGGTTTTATCTCATGCTTTATTGTAATGGACGCTTGATTTATTTTAAGCACATTTATTTTTTCATTCAAAATTTATTTTTATTTTTTGATCATCATTATTATTTTTTATATATGCTGTCTTTTCTATATAGATGTATTTTTCTTTTCATTTCTTTATTTTTGTTAATTCTTACGTTTTAAATAAATAACTTCAAGATACCATAGGCTGCAAACCATACCCTCTGGCTAGTAAATTTTAATGGAATGTACATTCTGTTATTGTATTCTGTTAAGAGGGGTCATGCTCTGTGGATTTTGAAGAATTGGCGAATAATGAATAATGTCATTATTACTGTCTCACACCATGCATTATTTTATAACCACTTATACAAAAATGTGACGCCTTTGCAACAAGTTACACCAAAGCCGCCAAATCCTTGAAATGATACGATACGCCGACAACAAAAACTTGGCGCTCAAAGATCGCTACCAACTAAAAGCAAAAATTTTAACAAACCCTTTTTACTTATCTTACAACTGTGAAGAACGTCTTATCCTTTGGGTGACATTTGAATACAAAATTTGCATACGCCACCAGAAGAATAACCACACGAAAAAGATTTTTCGTAACAAATTTCTGGACGACTGCCAGTTTTTGAAAATGAATCTTCAGAGGAAAGTGCCCTATGTATAGAAACCCTTGATAACAGTTCGATTTTTACCTACACTTGTGCTGGCTGGCAGCCAGGGGATTTTCAGTTTCTATCCTAGTGGATGTAGGGATTTTGTCGACTATCTTGCATTCAGAAGAAAAAAATCGAAAGCTCAAGTGGTTAGATAGCAAGACTGAAAAAAAAAAAAATGAAAATGTAAGTTTTAAAGAAAGCTGTTTTTCGGAGAAATTGCTATCTCTAAACGGAGCATTACCATCCTGTTCTGAATTCGACAAAACGTACATTACTTCTGCGAAATAATAAAATGCTATTTACGGTACCAACTTTAAAATGTCATGTATAATTCATGGAGTAGCTCATTTCTAAAAATGCAATTGCACAAAGACATGGTATCTTTTAAAATAGTTTATGGCCAAATTTGAATTATGCTAGACGGCTGTAAAGCTTATAAAACCTGCCAGAGAAAAACACTATGGAATAAGATTAAAGTTATCTATATGATTACAAAGGTACTTAGTTAATTTACTTTTTTTACATTATTAATAAAAAGTTTACACAGTTTAAAAATGTCAAAATTATTATTATTGTAATTAATTTTTTCACAAATACGTGGTACTTTTTAAAATAGTTTATGGCTAAATTTGAATTATGCAGGATGGCTGTAAAGCTAATAAAACCTGCCAGAGAAATGAACTGTGGATTAAGAAAAAAGTTATCTATATGATTATAAAAGCACAGTATTAATTTTTTTATTTACATTATTAATTACATTATTATAGTTTACACAGTTAAAAATTGTCAAAATTATTATAATTATTATTATTTTTTATTTATCTTTTTTTTTATATTTATTGATAAGATTTTGTAAACTGATAATTCAAGACATTATATAATGAAATTTCATCAGCTTCGTCAGAAACAATTACAATACTAACCTCTATAAAAATGTATATTTCTGTGGCACAAATAATATCCTTTAAGCAAAACAATGCCTCTATCAGTTCATAAAAGCACATCAATTGAATGATATAATCAAGATGATAGCTGCAGCAATCTAGCCTCACACCATACTTAAATCCAGCTCTGAAATGATGCACACTGATCAATTAGCTATAAAATTATCATTCTTTTAGCTATGAGAATATTTCTTGAAATATAGAAAAATTTATTTTTTTACACGCAAGGTGATGTTACAATTAACACATTAAGGGAACGGTGCACGTTGAAATGAGCAAAAATTGACAAAAAAAGTTTTAATATATAACATTATTTTACATATTTAACATTTGTTTATGTGTGGGACAGCGTCCATCCCAAACGAAGAACCTCACCAAAAGACAGGTATTTGACTTACCCTATCCCAAGCAGTTCAACCCCCTTTGCAGGCATTGGTGTCCAATGAAATCGCTGACATGGAAATCACACTTGCAGGTAATTGCACCTGTAGGTGCAATGTTTCTGTCGGCGATTTCTATGGACGCCAATGCCTGCAAAGGGGGTTGAACTGCTTGGGATAGGGTATGTCAAATACCTGTCTTTTGGGGAGGTTCTTCGTTTGGGATGGACGCTGTCCCACCCGTAAGCAAAAGGTTGAATGCCTTTTTTTTAAACGGAATTTTCAAAGCTTTTACATTTTTAAAAATCTCCACGCGTTTTAATTTTTGTCTGAGATGCATGAAATTTGGCAAGAAGACACCTCTCATACCTTTTAATGAAACTGGGTATGCATTTTATAATTGGACTTTATTAAAGTAATTAAAAGTGAATAAGAACCTAATTAAATGATGAAAATTAAATTTTAATGCAGAAAAATATTTTTAAGAAATTAATTTTCTAAGGGATTTAAAAAGGAATACCCAAATTTGTCCATAATGTGTTTTTGAGTGATCATAATGTAAAATTGTTCAAAAATGTGAACAAATGGCAAGCAAGGAGCATTTTCAAATTTTCGTTAAAAAATTAAATTAAATAAAAAAATTACAAAATTATAACAAAATTGAAAAAAAATTAATGGTATCGTATATAGTAATGTTAGGAGGAATATTTATGCAAATTTTCACGTTTCTAAGTCAATAAATAAATAAAAAAAATTTCACCGTCCACCGTCCCCTTAAGCGCGGCGTCAGTCCGTGGGGGACTGACAGTGAACTTTTCGTTTCGGTGACGTCGGTTCGTGGGACAGGCAGTATTAAGGCTAAAAAATAAATGTTATAATTTTAATAGAGTTTATTAAAGCATTCTAAGCAAAGATGTGGTTTGGTTTGACACATATTACAAAAAGTGACGACCTGTACGGTTAACTTTCTGGCTGTATTGCGCCCGAATGTTTTCGCGCCATTCGCATAGCCGAAACGGACAGTGAAATGCAATCGTCACCTCGACGTGTGGAAGGCCCAGACCACACAGCCAACCCAGGGGTTTACGGCAGTTAAACGTGTGGCCGGGAGTCACCTCGACGTGTGTGCTTCACGACGTGTGTGCAGAGCAAGAACAGCTCCGCGATCAACTTGTTAAGGACATTTTGACCAAGTTACATAGTCAATCGTCACATTTGCACTGCTTTATTTTTATAATTAGAAAATACATATATATATATAAATATAAAAAAAAAGAGAGAGAGAGAGAGAGAAAATGATTTTGAGTCTGTAGAGAAAGTCATATACTGCTCACATCAGATTTTTTGTTGTTATTGGAGTGTGATTATTTTGGCTTTCTTCTTTCAACTCTTATTTCAAAACAATCACCTTATCTTTTTATCGCACGCTATCACTTGTTTCTATTCTTAAAGCACAAAAGGGATATTTTACTTTCTGGAAGGAGGACCCAAATAAACACCTCTCAGCAGTTGAAAAAGTTATCGAATGTCTGTCTATTCGTCACTTTAGTTCGTATCTGTGAAAGTCCAGCAGGAGCACTTCTATTTATCGAGCGCCACACGTATCTCAGGAACAAGCTGCGATCGGAACAAACTATAAATAAAAAAGTTCTCTGAACTTCGATAGTAACAGCGTGACAGCCGATTGTCATAGATACTGTTTGAAAATCGCTATTAATTAACCAACAATGTTAGATGCATAATTAAACACGAAAGATCAATCATGCATAAAGCATTGACTATGAAACACTTTCCAACTGAAATGCAATTTTATTTAAACAGCTCTAAAAAGTGATACATTCAGCAATGGTATTCTTTAAATTATCACAGTACTACAATAATTTATTAAACTTGGAAACTTCATCAAAAAAGACAATGCTATAAATCTTCTCCTTCTCTATGTAAAATCAATGAATATTTCATTCATGTCACTTATACTTCGGACTCCAGAACTAAGTAATTTTGCATGAGAAAAATTCAGCAATTCTTATACATCATCTTACAATCGCTTGATTTGTTTACATTCTGTATGCTATAGAAATTAGGCTTCGTTCTAGGAATAATCAAAGTTTAGTGATCATTTAAAATAAAAAATATTGTAATTCAGTTGGCACATAATTTAGATATACAGATGATATGCAAAAATAAAGCGGTTTTAGGACGGACGCAACACTAAATATAAATTTAAAAGATCTTCAAACATCACGATTTTTATACAGGGGGAAAAAATGGATGACATATTTTATTTTGAAATGAGTCCGGTGATCTCTTCATATAATATGGGTGTAATTATTATTTCAATTTTTATATTAAAAACTACCTAGTATATTTTGGTGAATTTTTTTTACACATTTTACGTGATAATTTCGATATTTCCTAAAATTTTCGAAACAATTTGGGAATTTTAACTCCGCTTAAAAGTTTTTGCAAAATGAAGTCTCATAGGGTTCAATGTACTTCATTTTTTAAACCCGGGTTAAATCTGAAACTAATTGGGTGATGTTATTCATTTTCATCCCCCATATGTCCCACAGACAGTCTCAACAACATACTAAAATTTCATTTTGATAAAGTCATTTTTACGGCAGCTATTGGGCGAACGGACAGACAGACAGAATGAACAAAGTCATAAACACTTTACAACTATGTTAGAAAGTGTTAAAAAAGGGTAATAATGCATTTTGCCCTTGTTAAGATTTAAAGATCGGAGTGTGAGTAGTTTTTAAGATGTCGGAATTTTGAAATCAATTACATTTAAGACTTGTACACTTTTTTTTTCACACTCATGCTTTTCTATAAGTTCACTAAAAATCGGGAAAGGCTTCACGGTTACCGAGAAAAGTGTCGATTGGGTATTCAGCAGTTTTACTGTCTATTGGAAATCGTATCAAGTTTTCCATCCACGTTTCAGCGCTCAGATGTTATCTTCTCTTAGAATTTGTCAGTATAATTATCAGAAAAATTAATTTCTCACGTTCAACTTCAAACTTCATAGAGAAAAAAAAACTCAGTTAATCATTCCAGCTAGTGATGTTTTCATTCCCACATCGCGCGCATGCGTCAAAGTTCCTCAATTGAAGTCCTATAAGTGTTCAATTGAAGTCATGTACTTTGGAGAATTATACCACAGTGTGATACACAGAAATTGTTTGAAAATCACCAACAATTAACCAAATGTTAGATGCGTAATTAATAAGTGTAATAATACATTTTGTCCTTGTTAAGATTTAAAGATCGGACTGTGAGTAGTTTTCAAGCTGTCTGAATTTTAAAATCAAAGTTCCTCAATTGAAGTCCTATAAGTGTTCAATTGAAGTCATGTACTTTGGAGAATTACACCACAGTGTGATACATAAATACTGTTTGAAAATCGTCAACAATTAACCATATGTTAGATGCATAATTGAAAAGTGTAATAATACATTTTGTCCTTGTTAAGATTTAAAGATCGGACTGTGAGTAGTTTTCAAGCTGTCTGAATTTTAAAATCAATTACATTTAAGACTTGTATTCCCCCCCCCCCCCCCAAAGCATGCTTTTTTATGAGTTTACTAAAAATTTGAAAATTGTGTTAAGTATTCCGTTTTAATAACTTTTAAGCTGCATTAGAGTTTATACTAAAATACGTGATAAAATTAAAATAAAATAATCAACGGAAATCTATGGAGTGTTATCGAATGAAGAAAAGTACTTGTATTTTAATTTGATTAATTTTAAAATTAAATATCTAAATATATTGATGACAATCTGTCAAATCGAAAATTTAACTGTAAATATTATTACTGCAAGAACGAGATATATAATTTATGCAAAAGAAAAAAAAAGCTCAGAAAAATTGCGATTTTTCATCCAAAATTTAGATGACATTGCAGAAATTTCATATCACTATTGAAAATTAAATATTTTTATCAGAGGGCTAGGGCCTGTCTCTAGGGGGTCTTTGGTCCTTTTGATCCCTGATTAACTACTGCCTTCTTAGATCCGGAATTACGCGTGAAAGTCATGTGTCGGACACATGAGGTATTTTTAATTTTAAGATATTAAAAAAGAAAAAAAAAATGGAGAGAGCCTGTCCGAATTGAAGATCTAAACACATTTAATACATTCCTCTCCTCTCGGCTTCCAAAAGTTCGTCTGCTCTTTTCGGCACGTGACCCCCCGCTCGCACGTGACAGACCAAAGGCGCCGCAACGCGCCCCTCCATTCACAAACGTTCCAGCGTTCCAGATCGATTCGTCATTCGAACAGGCCTGTCCCGGCTCACCCCTTTGCTTTTTTCTATCTCATTCCCAATTCATTTACTTCGCTCTGTCCTATATTTGGCCGTAACCTATTTGTGAATCGAAACGTCAGTCCAACCTGTTCTCCTTGCAACAATGAGATTAAATAAAAATTTTTCGCGCGACAGCCAAAAAAGAGCAGGCGAAGGGTGCTGCCGTAGCGTATTATCGTCTGCGAGGTGAACAACCTGCTGACGATTGCACATTAACTTCAGAGGAGAACGCGTGTAAGACTTCACACACACAAAAATTAAAATGTAAAAACACTCTTCCCTTACTTGAATACATGAAACGAATACTTTGTCAAATTCATATTAAATAGCCCAAAATGATGCAAAAATAATTGTGTAAAAATTTCTTGAAGAATATATCAAGCAAGAACAATAAACGTGGTATCTACTTACTGTATATTTAAAGGGGAGGGGGAATATATTTTTACACTTATTTTAATTCAGTAACAATTTAAAACGAATATTCCTTATTAATAAAAGTGTGAACTCCGAGTAACTTAATATCCAAATAATATAATTATGTCTTCTCTATTGTTCATTATCAGTGATCTTCAGCACTTTTCGGGATTTGAAATTATTTGTTGCATCAAGAAAACTAAATAATGTTTTAGAGCCGAAAGAAAATCAAGAATTTGTTTACATTATCACTTAGCCACGCCCTCTTAGACCACGCCCTCAATCCTAAAGATTTTAACGCATCCGCCTCCCCTAAAAAAATTATATGTATCCTTTTGGTTACTGTTGCCCATTATCATGCACAGATATTTAAATATCTATTTCACGCACATTTCCAATCTTTATTGACTGTTTGCCTGTATTTTTACATGTTTCTTCTATGATAGAATTGAATATGCTGCCTGCTGGACGTTCGAAGAGTTAAGTTTAGATTTGTGTGAAAGTTAAGTTTACATTTGTGGGAAAGTTAAGCTTAGATTTGTGTGAAAGTTAATTATGATTTGTATGAAAGTTAAATTTAGATGTGTGTGAAAGTAAAATGAAATGAAATCTAAATTGCGGGAAAGTTAAGCCTAGATTTGTGTGAAAGTCACTGAAATTCAAAAAATAAACTGAACACAATCTGCAATTCCAAAAACAAATAGAAATTTTTCATATAAATAATCTTTTATTATCTTCTTATGCGCTTGACAGCATATATTATTCATGTCTTATTATATGTTCAAAAAATTTAATTCGCATTCTAAATATATTTTTTTATGTTTATTTAAAATATCCATGATCATGACCTGTTCTGTTGCATCACGGAGAATATTTATGTTAATCTTTTGAATGCCTGGTCTAGGAAGATTTTCGGATTACGAAATAAAACTGCTACGATTTAATATTATATACATATAATTCATGCTTTCTAAGATCAAATTTTTCCGTATTCCCTTATTAATTTAAAAATTGTGGGGAATCGTATTTCAGTTTATATATAACTAAAGTGTTGAAATTTTTTAGGATATTTTTACAATATAATTAAAATTTATTCTGACCTCAATATTAGAAAGAAAAAGAACATATTTACTTATCTGTTGTATGAATGAATGTTACACTAAAAGGAATAAAAAATAGTTATGTGATTTGGACCCAAACGCAATGGACGAATGCTCTGTTTATAGACGAATCGAGATTTATCTTGTAATCAATCGGACAGTAGACGTGTGACGTGTGCTACTCTGGACAGAACAGGGAACACATAACCAGTCCAGTAACATCGTAACACGCCATGCTTTTGGTCTCGGTAATGTAATGGATTCGGATTGATTTCCAATAAAACCATATGTAACAACAACAACAACAATATGCAATGGATTCTGTTGCAGCAATTTAGGGGGAAATTAAACATGTTTCTTGTTTCATTAAAGTTTTCATGACTAAATAACTTGTGAAATTTGGAGTTAATAGATGTAGAACTTCATGAATTGTGCGCAATTCACCGTTCCGAGCTTAACTTCTGGAGGTCAGTGTATATACATCCCCTCTAATAATTGTAAAGGGTTGCTTTCTTTATATTTTACTTTTGTATAGAAGCCCACCAGACAAGAATTATGGCAGCCATGCGTTGTTTAAGGAATTAAAGAAATAAAAAATCCCGACAATTATGTCCATATTATAGAAAATAAGCTATATTTAGAAAATATCAAGAAAATTTAAGGGTGAACGTCAGCAAATTTTCTGCCCTATCCGCGCTTTGTTAACTTTCGCGGCACACATATTTCGCCGAAATTCTGCTCAAACAGTTGCGAAATATTTTCTTATAGATAAAATACTATGCTTAGATTATATTAAAACTAAATTTAATACCCAATAAAACATAGAATATATGTTTTATTTTAATTTAAAATATTTTTGGTGCTGCCATCTGTTGTCGTAATTTAATTCATACCGACTATTTTTATTTTTTAATGAACATTTTTAAAAGTCTATTCCTTCTAATACGCTATTAAATACAACAACAGATCATATATAATGCCATAATCACGGAAACGTAATTGAACTTGGACTTGAAGACAAAGGAACTTGAAGACAAAACTGCAGTCCTCAGTGATGTACATTCAGATCCCTTATCAAATTTATAGAATGATAAATTACCTTTCCGTGATTGTGGAATTATTATATATGATCTGTTGTTGTATTTAACACTGTATTAGAAGGAATAGATATTTAAAAATGTTCATTAAAAAATAAAAATAGTCGGTATGAATTAAATTGCGACAACAGATGGCAGCACCAAAAATATTTTAAATTAAAATAAAACATATATTCTATGTTTTATTGGGTATTAAATTTAGTATTAATATAATCTAATCATAGCATTTTATCTATAAGAAAATATTTCGCAACTGTTTGAGCAGAATTTCGGCGAAATATGTGTGCCGCGAAAGTTAACAAAGCGCGGATAGGGCAGAAAATTTACTGACGCTCACCCTTAATTATAAATAGTGGAGACATCTATATCAATCGTGTATATGGCCACGCCCACTATTGACCACTCCCATCTTTATCATTCAGAGTTTTCTTGGATCATTGAAATAATGGTTATTTGCAATAAACAAAAAAAAAGAGGAGCATATTTAAGCAGATGATTTCATTTCAAATCACTATTTCAGAAGGTGTTAAAATGTCCAAGGAGAAATACGGAAATTGAAATAACTTTTCGGTGTGAATTTCAAAATAGTTCTACCATTTCAAGTCTAAATTTCATTTTATTTTATTTATAGCAAAAAAGGTTATACGTAATTTTTTTCAACTGCAGCCATTTGGACAGGCCTTATCAGTTAAGCACAGAACGGATAATATTATTCTACACATCTCTTCATAGAGTATGAGATTGTGAAAAATTAAAAGTGAAATATTTTTCTGTATTGTCCATATATACCAATAATATTTTAAAAGTATATACTATATTATAAATAATTTGATCAACATGGAAATCCACTTCGTAGAGATGCCTAAAATTTTGCCATCGTTTATTTAGAGCAGTGGTTCTCAACCTTTTGTAGGTGACGACCCCCCCTATCGCCGTATGACTTACAACACATGTTCTACAGAGACTTTCAGTACTTCTGAGTACAGAGGTACTCTGAGTCACAGTAAGTCATGTGAAAGTTTCTCATTAGCTTGTTGCAACGAAAACGTGCTAGTATTGAAATTATGTATTAACATTAAAAACGTTAGAGCGTATATTAAACAAGTTATTAAGTAAAATAACATATACTAATTTTTTTTTCAATTCTAGTTGTAAAATTATTGTATAATACATTATTTATAAAATTTTTTTTTGTATTTTTTTAAAAATTCTTGCGACCCACCGGTTGAGAACCACTGATTTAGAGCAATTGAGCTATACTTCGCTATTTGTAAAGAACTTTAAATATTATCTTCTGCATATATTATCAATGGCAGTTTATGACGTGACGCAGGATAAGCGCTGCTGCAGTTAAAGTTATCGGATGAATGGATTATTATTATTTGGCGAATTTTTCAGACTGGTTTAGTTGTTTTTAGATAATAATTACAGCACTTGTGCCAGTAGCATAATATGTTTTGATGATGTTCGTTGTCGAGGAGGAGGGAGAATCCCGTCGCATAACTACACTTTTAGCGCTCTGGAGCAAAAGTTTTTAGGGTGCTTATTTCCCACAAAATACACAGTGTTTGATCTTTAAGCCAATAAATTATATGTTTATCGCAACGAATGTACCATTCTCCTTTGGCGCCATGGAGCAATCGCTCCTTTCCGCTCCATGACGGTACGCTCAGGCCACTGTATATTATACAGGGTGATTCGAAACGATGGGGCAAGACATTAAGAAGTAGTAGAGCACACTTAAACAAGCACTTTTCGTAATACAATGCATGGTCATAACGCACGCGGTTAAGCGCTAGAGGGCGCTGTCCAGCGAATGCATTAAGCACCTGTTGTCGCGCTCATCGTCAGTTCTACCGTGGATTTTAGAAGGAATGGATTGTTTTATAAATCAAGAGAAGGCCGACATGCATTTTCTGTACAAGCTGCGGACGGTAAGGCGAGGAATTCCCAAATCCATATTCGTTTTCTAATGAAAAATTACGTATTAATTGAGTATTTATTTAATATTATTGAATGATCCTTCATTTTTTATGAATTTTTAAGAATTCATTTGAAAATTTGGGCGTATTTCGGATATTCAACCATATTTAAAATTAGTAAGGCTCTAGCACTCACTGGTTGTAATAGTATAAAATTTATTTCTTTGAACGTTACATTCGTTAGTGAGATATCGTTTCCACAGACTCATGGATGGACACACATGCATACACACACACGCATGCATACACATACGTGCATACACACACACGCACGCATACACATACATAGGCAAACCCATATGCACACGCATACACCCGCGCGTGTGCACACACAGGCATCATCTCAAAACTTTCATTTCGTGTTCAGGGATGCTTGAAACGTGCTCTTCTGTTGAAAAATCGAATTCGTATTTTCGACACCGTCTTAATACTTTCCTTATAAATTATATTATGTATGTAAGGAAAGTAAAAATTATACGAAATGTAGATGGGGTAAAGGTGTAGCAACACTATTGCGCCCCGTAGCAACACTACGGAGTGCCACCCCATGCGGATTTGAGTTTTCCTCGCATTCCCGTCCTTAGCTTGTACATGAACTGCATGTCGGCCGTCTCCTGATTTATAAAACAATCTATTCCTTCTAAAAATCCACGGTAGAATTGACGACGAGCTCGACAACAGGCGCTCGTCGTCAATTCTACCGTGTTTCCTTATACATAATATAATGTATAAGGAAAGTATTCTTAATGTGTTCGATGAACAGCGTCCTCTAGCGCTTAACATCATGCATCGTATGACGAAAAGTGCTTGTTTAGGTGTGTTCTATCACCCCTTTAAGTTTTGCCCCATCGTTTTGAATCACCTTGTATGTCTATATTTTTGAAAGGCTGTCTAGTTGCGTTCAGACCTGCGAGCTGTATCTGGATAGTGAAATAATTTTGAAGCTCATGAACCCATCGCTCTATTAAGTAAAACATTTCAAACAAATTTAATTATTTGAATTATCTACGATATCTGAATGAAATTTTAATATAAATTAACACCATTTTAGCTTGACTTTTACGGGGGACGTGTTAATATGTTTTAAATTGTAAGTCATATTTCTAAAATATCCACGAAATGTATTTAGACTTTAACTTTTTTATTAAATTTTCTTTCTAATCTATATTTAAAACATGTTTTAATATTAACCAGCTTTTTTTTTCTTTCTAACCCAGATCGTCCGACCTGCCGTAACACCTTTGGTAACACCTTTCTTCTTCGTCTTCTTCTTCTTCGATCCAGATTGCCCGACCTACCCGAAGGTGTAAAGTATTTATTTGGATGGCCGAGAAGTGCCACCCAATTTAGACCGGAACCCAGTGGGGGCTTCATCCATAGGAACCGTACCATCTTTTACCTACCACCAACCCCTCAGAAGGACTTACGGACTCACATATTTAATGTGCTCGCACTCCATGTGAACATGGGGACAATTTAGGCAGAGTCAGAAATTGAACTAGGCTCATCCGAGGTGCAATCTCCGCGCGAAAACCACTGGGCTGTTCCACCCCTTGGTATCACTTTATCCCGCAAACAAAAATATCAATGTAGTAAAAATAAACTACTGAATCAAAATACTTCCAAAGGAGTCCTAATGCCAAGGCCAGCCAACTACCAAATTATAACATGAATTCCCAAGGGCATTGAACAGCAAAAAAAAAAAAAAAGCAAATACAATATTATGCAAAGCAAAAAATAACAAGACAAATTAAAACAGTTACCCCTGAAATGTTACAGCACACTAACCCAAGATTAATCTAAATTCGAGCAACTCAAATTCAATAAAAAAAAATCGATAAACCCAAGCAACCACGCAGAAGGTCAACAAAACAATAATTATGCATCATACAATTCAATTAAAACATCGAGCACACGATCACAACGATTACAACTTAATCATCCAACAACCATTATTGCTGCAAAAACCAAGGCATCCCAACAAAAATAAACATAAAACAACTATAAAAACAAAATAGCAACATCAACAAAAACAATCCTTAAGCAACTAACTGCGAAGGAGACCAAGTCATCAACTGAGAGACAAGTCATCAATGAAGTATAATTAATCAAAAACAAAATCTCTAATCAAAAACCCAGAATAATAAGACAGCACCGATTGAAAAAACCGAAATCGAAATTCAAAATCAAAACTGTGATAAAACAAACAAAACCCTAAGAGACAGTAATAAATCATTAACAACAAATTCATCAGCAATAATTCCCTACGTAATTCCACATAATACAACACAACAAGGCATCAGCATAAGTATTACATCCGAGACAGTAAATTTAGAAATAAATATTAAAACAGTTGAAGCGAACCCTATCAAGTACATCAATATTTCCAAGAACATCAATATTTTCAAGTACATCAATATTTTCTTCATGCAAAGAAATAGTTTTTTCCCCCATCCCTACAATCATCGAGAGCAAGCTCCGAAGCAGGAAGAAGCCCTAGAGGTAGGTCTTCAGAATAATATCCACTAAAGGTTCAAAGAATTTATGGACCAAGTCTGTTTGTAATGGCCTGGCCAACTTTGATTCTCGTCTTTCCACGAGAAAGGCACAGAGCTTGTCCAAAAGATATCTTATTTGGACACCGGGCTAAAATACCTTACCACTTTGTGGGAAGCTACGTAATAGATCCTGAGAATGGATCAGTAATCAAATCAAGATCAGAAGTATATGCCATATCGAGGATCAAGTAAATCAATAAACAACCACAATACTAATAAAATCTGATGTGGGCTGCATATGGTTTGCCTTCTATAACACAATGAATTTACTTCTTTCACATACACGGCACAGTGTTTTTAACGTTGAATTGTACATTGGGTGCTTTTCTGAATGACAATATGTAAAACTATGTACCCAATTAATACGTACTAGAACCCAAATAACTTATATTTCACGCTACTCTAAATTAACAATTATCAATATTGATAACATCCTCAATACGCAAAAAAATCCATATAGTAAAATATTTAAATAATTTATTCATTCATTTGGTATCATTTTCGTTAACTTAGCTTCATTTTTGCAATTTTGACGATATTTTTCACCACGTTCGCCAAATCTGTCACCAAGCGTAACAGACAAATGCAGAGACGAGTATTCTTTATATACTAAAAGGCATGCTCGTCATATGATGTTATTCAAAATTTGCAAAATGTTACCTCACATTTAGCGACATTTTCATCAATTTGGCGGCATTTTCGTCAATTTGGCAATATTTTAATCGCCATTTTCATTGATTTGGCATCATTTTTATCAATCTGGCGACATTTTCGTCAATCTGGTAACATTTTAAAATTCGTTACTTCAGACCTCAAAAAAAAAAAAAAAAAATTCCTCCTTTTAATTACCAATGCACCTCGTTATGTTAGAAATAACGTAATACATAGAGATCTCAAAATGAAATCCTTTTTGATCCAGATCCGCAAATTAGCTTTTTAATTCCTAAAGTTAATCTACCGAAGGCTGAAAACCATGCTATACTCTTAAATCTATGAGACAATGATCCAAGACATCCGAAGTTTAGGAAGCAACCGTGAGCTCTGATTAGCCGAACCAATCATCCGCTCAATCTTCGAAAAAGGAGGAGAATTGTATAGCTTTTTTCCGCTCCTTGTTTTTCCTTCCTTTAACGTCACTCCTAATTTCCAACCTTTTCCAACCTTTACAATTGAAATAAATTCCATTTTCGACACCTCCTCCTCCCCCGATTTAGTTCGTTTTATCAGAATCTGGTTTTTCACTCATTGCTCAAAGTCCACTCAAACTTTTTAGCATACTCCCACCTCCAAATTACTTTTTTACACTCCATTTGGAACCCACTGCATTGTTATACTTTTACAACTTGACAGTGTCTGATCCTGTCAAACACTCTAAGCTGTAAACTTTCTCATTTTCTTAGTAATCGTTTATTACGATTTCACTCACTTTTCGACTGGGGATTAAAGTCTGGGTTCCCAGATAGGGCATTCCATCCAGATTAACATATCTTGAGCATAAAGTTTGGGGGGGGGGGGGGCTAAGACCTTAGATCTTTGGGATTTTAATATTTATAATCCCGGGATTTTGAAATCAATCTTTTGGTGGAATTGTGTGATTATCATTCCTAGTTGAAGCCTATATTATCGTGTGCGACGTGAAAAACCTAGAGCTTCTATACTACAGGCTGACTTATCAAGCATATTGAAGCCCAGTAAGGTTTCTACAAATACATGGGTTACCATAATTGGCGGTTTAACACGTGCTCCAAATATTGATTTTTACAGGTATTTGATAATGTTAACAAATTTACAATTGAGTTATATTTTTATAAATATGAATTAGATTGGAGTAACATTTGTAATTACGAGACACTTATTAACAAGAATTAAAAATATGATTCTCACTCTATACGCAGATTAATAAATAGATGGATATTTTTTTTTCTTATTATTTTTTTTTGCAAAAATCCGGTCTTATTAAAATTTTACTTTGATGTACTACTGGTGACTACTTTGATGAATATTTTGATAAATTTCTATTTTATATCTGCTACAGTTCTAACATTATATAGATTAAAATATGGTCTTATTATGAGCTCAGAAAGACCTTGAATTATTTGAAATATCTGTACTGTACTAAATAAAAAGTTGGTTTTGAAATATATATTTACGATGATACATGATACATAGTAGTGTGTGAATTACCCGAGGGAGGAGGGGGGGGGGGGCACTTTAAAATAAAAATGTGTATTTAATTTTTAAGGTACTAAAATTTTAAAGGGGGGGACAATTTTATTATAAACCTGTAGATGTATAGATTAGATAAATACAGCATTTAAAATCTAAATGATAATAATAAATTATATAAGTCTGTATTGTAAACGATATATTTTTCATGCCTAGTACAAAAGAATTGAAGTACTTTAAAAGATAATATTGAGGAAATCCTCTAAACTGGATCCTCTAAACATATCGCCAATGTTTACATCAAATGATTGGCGCCAATCATTGTCTTGGCGATGAAAATATCAGTGTTATTCCAAAGTAAATTCGAGTCATTCAGACATAATTTCTATCAGTTTTTAGTAAAAAAAATCCTATTTGATCATTCATTATCTTTTATGATAAATGCATTTCGATTTATTTAACATTTTAGCTTATATTTACATAATTATTATAATATGGTAAGATTTCCACTTGGCGACAGTTTGTTAACAATAGGATTCAACAATTTTATGATTCATCATACTCTAAAAATGCAATAAAGGGTATGAAACGTGAAAGATATTGGTGAAACATAAATAAATCTTTAACATATATATAATTTGAAGCAGTTATACTTGTAAGTTTGGAAGAGAGATTAACACATTCAGGACTGCAAACCATGTTTACTAAGATAAGACTATAACACATAAAAGTTAGTAATAATGCATACTACAGTTACCGAAATTATGAAATGAGTGTTTAAAATAAATACTTTATATAAAAATAGAAGTTTCAATTACATTATTGTAAAATTTAGCTTTCACAAATATGCTCCTGTACCGGGTATCCAATGATTCTGACTACTATTTATAAGCCATTTTTTTTTTATTTCCTCTTCATTTCTAGGAAAGCAAAATTACCCAAACCTTTTTTTAGTATGTTTAGAAGTTCGGTGCAGAACACCCACCAAAATTTATTTCAATAGTACTTCCTAAAGTGAAAATACGAATAGAGCTAATGCTACTGGATTACGCTTTCTGCCTCGGTGGGCTTCAATATGCTTGACGAGTCAGCTCGTATATAGAGGAGCCTTAGAAAAACCTATATGATGTCACCTCAACTTCAACGAAGAGCATTGTTGTGTGTGTGTGCATGATTTTCTTTTTAAAGATTGGATTATACTATTTGCATGGGTTTCTGCTTATCTTTTCGCTGCAACCTCTCCTAGATTAAGCGAACAAGTTTGGATACCAAGAATAGAGGCTGACACACAATACCGAAATAAATTTTATCGCACAACTTCTTAAATTGTCCCTCATATTTTATAGGAAATTTATGGTTGGGTACACTTTTTTTAATGATTACTATAAAAAAGTAGTTGCTGGAGATCGTGTCATGCATTATTTGTGCGAGAATTTATTGTGTATGGGTTTGCATCATAATCGGAGTTCCTGACTATATCTTTAAATTCGGTGCAAAATTTGATCATGGGATTTAAGGTTATAATTATTTCCACACTCGCTCTGAGCGGTTTCAGTAAAATTATTATGAGAAAAATAATTGTTATGCAGCCGCTCAAAGGTCCAGAAATTGCAGAATGTTATCCAGAATGCCCCTTTTGTTGTACACATTACTTTAATTCATTTCGATTAGCTCATAGTTGTGATCAAAAATCAGTAGCGTAGCGTGATATTTTTGACTGGAGAGGCTGAGAGTTTGACGTTTTAACTTGGAAAAGACTTTCGTATCATAAATAAAATTTATATTTGAATTTGCCCTTTCAATAAGTTTCACCTCCTTGGTGAGTAAAATGAAATAATTTTACATAAAAATGCTAAGAGTGAATGAAATGTACGATATTTTAAAATATGTTACCGATGTAAGATAGATACATACAAAATATGACATTTTAAATGTTTTCGTATTTCTAAATTAGTTGAACATTTTTAATCATTTCATTAAATATGAAGTCATGGTGGCTCATTAAGGAGGACACTCTCCCCCTTCCAATATTCAAGATAATAAAGGCGATCATTAAGTTAGACGATGCTGTACATTTTATTCTTGAGTGTCCCCTCCCTCATCCCCGGAAAACGTTCTACGGGCGCCCATGTATGTAAGAGTGCACTGTAAATTGGTGAGAAATCTGAAACATAAGCTTAGTTGAAAATCACTATAGTCAACAAAGTCCATAAACAATACTATATATTAATTATTACTTTCCTTATATACATAATGTATAAGGAAAGTATTATGACGGGGTCGAAAATTCGAATTCGAGTTTTCGACGGGAGAGCACGTTTCCAGCATCCCTGATCACTAATCGAACATTTTTGAAGTGATGTCTGTGCGTGTGTGTGAAAGTATGTGTGTGTGTATGTGAAAGTATGTGTGTGTGTGTGTGAAAGTATGTGTGTGTGTGTGTGTGTGTGTGTGATAGTATGTGTGTGTGTGTGCGCGCCAGTGAGTCTGTGGAGACGATAACTGACGAACGAATGGACTGATTCGAACGAAATTTGGTACAAAAATCACAATATGTAAACACTGGAAGCCTATTGTTTTTATACGCAATTGAATGTTCAGAACCCCCCTAAATTTTTGAGTAAAATTTTGAAAACGTCGTCAAAAAATCAAAACCGCTAATAAAGTTACGAAAATAAACATTTCATATGTAATTTTTCATTAGAAAATGATTGGCATAAATTTTAGAACGCTAACATGAACCGTTCTTGAGATATTGCACATTTTTCAAAAAAATTATCAAAAAGTCATATAAAATAAAAAAAAAATATTTCCTATTGAGAAATATGTTCACTTTTCATATGTAATACCATGCGATAAATTGAGTGACATTATTCTGGTGGATCTATCTCGTTCCATTCATGAAAAAAAAAATACTTTGAGTAATACTTTTGTTCGAGGTTAATTTTTAACACATTTTGACAGAAAGAGTAAAACAGTAACTTTTAGGGGGTTTATTAGAATTCAAAGGATGCCTGACGATCAGTGTGCAACATCAAGAAAAACCAAATGTGAATACAATTAAGCGCAAAATTATTTTATTTAATAAAACGAAACAGAAAACAATTTTGTTGAAAAGGAAATTATTTAGAACAGTCTAATCTATAAGCATTAGTTTGTTTAATAAATATTAAGTAATTTAAACAGGAAAATAATTTATAAATTTATGTTGGCCTTTTTCTAGCGAACTTCTGTAAAGGCTTATTACCTTTAGCATGATACTGCAGATGTGCCAACTCTTAAATTCTTATTTCACCAAGAAAATTAGTCTTTTTCTCTTCTTAAAAATCAACATTTTGTATAAACATCTTCCAACAACAGCAGCTAAAGCGTCCCACTTTGGGAAAACTGCGTCAACAAAGTCTCGCTTACTCCACTTGACAACACTTTGGTATTAGGATGAAAAAGGCATTGAAATATCAGCCTATTTAAAAACTTAGAACATCCAACACACACATTTGGTAAAAATAATTCGCTAACACAAAAAGTTTTCATTGATTACTGAGGTAAATTTTAAGGCATCATGATATCAATATTGATAATTGTCAATTTAGAGTTGCGAGAAATATTGGATACTTCATCCTAAAAAGCGCCAAATGTGCAATTCAACGTTAAAAATATTGTGCCGTGGATCTCATACCGTCTCTTAAAAACGTAATCAAACTATCGTAGCCCATGAAACATCGATTAACCAGATAAGGGTACGCTTTAGTTAAAAAAAATTCAGTTCCCTTAAAAATAGCACCCGGTTGCTCAAGAGATAGGTAGTTTCTTTTTTTTAAGGGTGAGCGTTAGTAAATTTTCTGCCCTATCCGCGCTTTGTTAACTTTCGCGGCACACATATTTCGCCGAAATTCTGCTCAAACAGTTGCGAAATATTTTCTTATAGATAAAATGCTATGCTTAGATTATATTAAAACTAAATTTAATACCCAATAAAACATAGAATATATGTTTTATTTTAATTTAAAATATTTTTGGTGCTGCCATCTGTTGTCGTAATTTAATTCATACCGACTATTTTTATTTTTTAATGAACATTTTTAAAAGTCTATTCCTTCTAATACGCTATTAAATACAACAACAGATCATATATAATGCCATAATCACGGAAACGTAATTGAACTTGGACTTGAAGACAAAGGAACTTGAAGACAAAACTGCAGTCCTCAGTGATGTACATTCAGATCCCTTATCAAATTTATAGAATGATAAATTACCTTTCCGTGATTGTGGAATTATTATATATGATCTGTTGTTGTATTTAACACTGTATTAGAAGGAATAGATATTTAAAAATGTTCATTAAAAAATAAAAATAGTCGGTATGAATTAAATTACGACAACAGATGGCAGCACCAAAAATATTTTAAATTAAAATAAAACATATATTCTATGTTTTATTGGGTATTAAATTTAGTATTAATATAATCTAAGCATAGCATTTTATCTATAAGAAAATATTTCGCAACTGTTTGAGCAGAATTTCGGCGAAATATGTGTGCCGCGAAAGTTAACAAAGCGCGGACAGGGCAGAAAATTTACTGACGCTCACCCTTAAATGATCTGATAGCCAATGAGCGTGGTGATGGAGGCTTTTTTGGCTTGTAAGCTTCTAGGGCAAGGACAAAATGGATTATCATTATTTACAGTAGGAGGATAAATTACAGTTCAAAATCGAATCGGCAAGCATATGCTTATACTACTATGTTTCATCATACGTATCCAGAATAAAATCATTGTGAATAAATGAATAAATAGGATTTAAATACTAATGAACAGCTTCTTCATTGGATATGCTGGTATTTAAATGCCAGTTCCATTCATACCATAGGGTCGTATAACGGTTTGACACACCTCTGAAAATAAAATGCTTGTAGCAAAATATAAACGCCGAAATAAAACGAAGATTTTGTTCGATTATTATTATTATTATTATTTTTTTTTGTGGTACTGTACATCAGTTTTTCATTGTGAAAGAAGTAAATTCATTGCGTTATATAGGGAAAATCATGTGCTGCCCGCATCATATATTTTAAATTTCTAATAAGTAAATCATTACAATATTTGTATACTGTGCTTACAAGGTAAAAAAAAACATTCTTTTCTTTGTTTTCTTTATTTATTTTTAATATTCCCAGTCCAATACGGAATGTTGAACCGTAAATGCAGTTGTGGTCATTGGGCAGCTCTGGAAAGTCACAGGTTTGTTAATTTAAATAAATCAACATTAATTTATTATTAAAAATATCCCATAAAAACTAGTTAACATTCAAGACACATTTCCGAGACCTTGGATGGTTTTTTTTTTCATTATTATTATTATTAACCAATGATTAAATGGTTCGCCACTCTTGAGCTTGACTCACTCCAACTCGTAACTGTCCCACTTTTTAGCCCAGAGAAAACTATCCCATTATATACTGTTGACACAAACAGTGAGAGAAAGTGGAATAAATCCACTCCAAGAAACGATAGTCATCTGACCCAGTGTGGTTTTTGCCTGACCCACTGGACACTCGTGCAGTCGCAGCAACCGACTTTACTCACGGCAAATATTCCGGACGAATATTGGCGATATATATTCTGGGAAAGATCTCTGGGCGTCTTGTTGGCGCCGGCCTTTTCGATGAAAAATCACTTTTTTACGGGATTGCGCAAAATGTGAGAAGACTGTTCGCTGCAAGGTTAATAATGACTTTCTTTTCCGGCTGATTTTTCTCACGATTTCTCCGCTTATTATTCATCCTCGTAACCAGGCGCTGCCTCCGCACGTACGGCAAAATATCGCCACTGACAAATCACGAAGGCATGGTTAGATACCTTTCTTTTTTCAGCCTCGCTAATTAATGACCTCACGGTACGTCACGTTGCTGATAACCCTCGTTGCACGATGACCGGGTTTTTCGAAGGTAAATGTAGAAATGGCCAGCATGTTGCAAATGGACCTATTCTGCGAAAGTATTGAATGGGAGATTCTTGCTAACAGGCTTGTATCAATCTCCACCTGTATTTATTTTTGCTTTCCTTATATGCATAGTATTATGCATAAGGAAAGTATTGTGACGGGGTCGAAAATTCGAATTCGAGTTTTCGACGGGAGAACACGTTTCAAGCATCCCTGATCACGAATCAAACATTTTTGAGGTGATGTCTGTGTGTATGTGTGTGTGAAAGTATGTGTGTGTGTGTGTGTGAAAGTATGTGTGTGTGTGTGTCAGTGAATCTGTGGCGACGATACGGCACTTACGAACGAATGAAGCGATTCGAATGAAATTTGGTACAAAACTTACAATCCGTGAATACTGAAAACCTATACATTTTTGAGGTGATGGCTGTGTGTGTGTGTGTGAAAGTGTGTGTGTGTATGTGTGTGAAAGGGTGTGCGTGTGTGTGTGTGTGTATGTGTGTGAAAGTGTGTGTGTGTGTGTGTGTGCGTGTGTGTGTGTGTGTGTGTGTGTGTGCGTGTGTGAAAGTGTGTGTGTGTGTGTGCGTGTCTCAGTGAGTCTGTGGAGACGATATCTCACGAGCGAATGGAGCGATTCGAATGAAATTTGGTAAAAAAATTACAATCCGTGAATACTGAAAGCCTATTGTTTTTAAACACAATCTAATGTTCAGACCCCCCCCCCCTAAATTTTCGAGTGAAATTTCGAAAAAATCATAAAAAAAATCAAAACCTTTAATAAAGTTACGCAAATAGACTTTTTTTATGTAATTCTTCCTTAGAAAACGATTGACATACACTTTAGAACGCTAGCATGAACCGTTCTCGGAATATTGCAGATTTTTCAAATAAATTTATCAAAAAATTCCATAATTTAAAAAAAAAATATTAACTGTTGAGAAACATGTTCACTTTTCATATGTAATATCATGCAGTAAATTGGGTGACATCATTCTCGTGGATCTAGCTCGTTTCATTCACGAGAAAAAATATTTTGAGTAATACTTTTGTATTTGAACGCCAATAGTCATTCATCTGCTGTAAGAATAACTTATTTCTTCGTCCATAACGCTTGGCGAGATTTTGGCAACGAATTTAGCGGAATGTCGCCAACTTGGCAACATTTTTAAATGTTGCCAAATTAACGAAAATCTCGCCAAATGGATAAAATGACGCTATATCAATGAAAATGACGACTCATTGACGAAAATTCAATATCTTTGAAAGAATATAAGTATCTACTATAAGAATAACCTATTTTTTTTTTTTTACTGCAAAAGTAGTAAATTCATTGCATTATATAAGGAAAGTCATGTGCTGCCCACATCAGATTTTCTTTTTATTTATTTTAAAAGAATGCAAGCTAGAGGACAAAGTCCCAGTAACAGAGTGCAACACAAAGTACAATGCAAAATATACAGATTAAAATATGATAATATACATTAACATGCAAACTATTGACAACAAATGATTTTCGGAAGTACCTGCAAATAAATAAATACATTAAATTATAAAATATTTGCAACAAATAATTTTTAAAAGCCATTTCCATTGAATAAAAAACATCAAGATTATCGAGGAAGCTGTTGTGTAGTTTACAAAAAATTACTTATCGCACGATAAAAACTAATATTCATACTAAAATTCCTTTCAGAAAATAAACTCACGCTCCTTGTTGAATACAGAGGAACATGAAACATAATCATACCCAAGACAGCGGAACAATTAATTATGCCATTGAAGAGATTTCTGAAGAATGAAAATAAAATGAAATCCCTTCTGTACTGTAAGCTTTTAACATTAAACATATCACGAAGAAAAGTAGCAGATAAGACATAACAAAAAATACCAGTTTTCTTACAATATACATATCTCAAGAATTTATTTTGAATAATTTCGATCTTGTTTGCATGAACAGCATGAAAAGGCCTCCACACCACAGACAAAGGGATTAAAGGCAAATCAATCGAAAAGCAGAGTGAACTATATTTTTTAGGCTTTGCTCTCTTTTTACCTTTACACACTACGTAATATAGAATTGAAAAAGTATTGTTTTCGCAAAAAATTTCGATTTTGAGATTTTGACGCTAATATATGTTTTAGAACCTCCTGGATACGTTTTGACTATTTTTGGAGTAATGGCCGTCTGTCTGTATAATAGCGGTCGATGTCTTGTGTAACTACATATAGCTGCCACAAATAATAACGGATTTTCACGATACTTTATATCTTGTTTTGTTATAACAAAATCCAGAACTAGATAAAAAAAAGAAATTATAAATTCGAGTGAAAAATTCAGTGTTTTATATTTTTTAACATGGCAGCATAGGACAAAATTTGACATAATTATGTATAAAAGGGGTTATTTATGGATAATAATCACGAAACTTAACAGTTTCAATCATTGTTGTGGAAAATAGCCGCGATACAATTTTTGTGTTCGTTACGTCCATAGCCCCAATGGAGGAGGGAGCAAGTTACCCCCCTTGGGGGGTACATTTTCAAGTATGGTTTCAATCGAAAGATTTTCTTAAGTCATTTACATTAAAGGATTGAAGGGTAGGCAACACGCTATAATTGCAATCATTTGGACCAGCGATATCAATTTTTCAAAAGAAAATTTTTTTAAAGTTGGAAAAAACCCCATGAACTATTTAAAAATGGTTTCTATATGAGAAAGTCGAGTGGAGCCTCACACTAGTTAATTTGTCTGATTTTTCGGACTTGAAAAATTCGAATTATTCGAGGTCTAAAATTATCTGGCTGAAATTATTGCAAAACCGATATCGCATATTCTTTTAAATTTCTCAACAAAATAGAACGATTTTTCAACAAGAAAGATCAATCATGCATAAAGCATTGATTATGAATCACCTTCCAACTGAAATGCAATTTTATTTAAACATCTCTAAAATGCGATACATTCAGCGGTGATATATTTTTAATTATAACAGAACTACAATAATTTTTTATTTTTTTTTGAAAACTTGAAACTTCATAGAAAAAAAAATTGAACTTGATTCAAATGACGTCATCGAAAATATAAATCGTCTAGCTCTCTATATAAAAGCTGTGAATATTTCATTCATACACTTTTATTTCAGACTCCAGAGTTAAATAGTTTTGCGTGAAAAAAATTCAGCTTATACGACTCATTTTACAATCACTTGTTTACATTCTGCATCCATTAAAATTAGGCTTCGTTGCAGAAATAATCAAAGTTGTTCAACATTTAAACTCAAAAATATTGTAATTGCGTTATAATATAGATGCACAGAAAATACTCAGAAATAAAGCGGTTTTAGGACGGATGCAACACTCAGTATAAATTTAAAAGAAATTTAAAAATAACGATTTTTACTCTGGGAAAAGAAAGATGGATGTCATATTTTATTTTGAAGTCGATCACGTGGTCTCTTCATGTTATATAGGTATCATTATTATTTTAATTTTTACTTAAAAAGGTACCGACATATTTTGCTAAATTTTTCTTTATATACTTTGTGGAATAATTTGAATATTTCCTAAAATTTTAGAAGTAATTTGTGAATTTTAACTTCGCTTAAAAAATGTTTGAAAAATTAAGTTTCATCATGTTCAATGCATTTCATTTCTTCGACCCGGGTTAAATCCGAAACTAATTAGGTGATACAACTAACTCATTGACATTCCCATATGTCCCACAGACCGTCTCAATAATTTACTAAAATTTCATTTTGATAAAGTCATTTTTGCGGCAGCTATAGTGCGAACGGACAGACAGACAGAATGAACAAAATCATAAACGCTTTTCAATTATGTTGGAAAGTGTTAAAAACGGAATGTGCATGGCGAATGATTTGTGGTGCATTTCTTAAGAAAGTGTGCAATATTAACCATATTTAATGTATGAATATTTTAGCTTTTATCACTTGTATCTCGTGGCTTTTAAAGCCCTCATATATCATTAGACGCATGTTGGGTTGTCGTCTATAGAAATCCGGGAATGATTTTCTATAGAATATTTTCAGAAAATCTTATAGCAATAGGAACAGATTATTAAAGTGTGTTTTACATATTTTGTGTATCTTTTGATTATAAATTTTACTTTCTCATACTATGTACTACAATATAGAGAAACTATTATTTTCGCGAAAATTTTCAAATTCGAGATTTCGATGCCAATATATGTTTTAAGACCTCCCGAACACGTTTTGGCTATTTTTGGAGTGATATCTGTCTGTCTGTATTCGATTTCTTATCTACAAATATTAATAAATTTTCACGAAATTTTATATCCAGCTTTACTATAAAAAAATCTAGACTAGATAAAAAAAATTTTTTAATTCAAACGAAAACTCCAAAATTGATTCAGAATTTTATATTTTTGTAACATGGTAGCATAGGACAAAATTTATTACTCCTCACCCTCTCCCACCCCGGAGTACATTGTCTAGTATGGTGTCAATCGAAAGATTTTAGTCCTTTAAAGTGAAGGTAATACGTTATAATTGTAATAATTTGGCCCAACTACACCGATTTTTCAAATTAAAAAAAAATAGCCACAAGCTATTATAAAATAGATTCTAGTATGAGAGAGTCGAGTGGATCTACACTCTAGTTAATTAACTTATCTATCAGCTGTAATGATGAAGAGGTCTCGAATTATTCCTATTTTCAAGAAAGGTGATGAATGTCTCATTGAAAATTATAGGCCTATGATTATTTCTCCATTTGCTGAAAATGTTTAATTTATATTTTACATAAGAGCTTTAACAATCAGGTTCGGTCGTTTATTTCTGTTAAGCAGTTGGTTTTATGAGTGAAAGACATTCTATCACTAATCTTTTACGTTTTAATTTGAATGTAATGAACGCTCTTAATTTAAAGGGAGTGGGGGGCGGGGGGTCAGTTAGATTGTTTTATACTGACTTTTCCAGAGTTTTTGATTCGGTCGATCATGCTATTTTGATTTATAAATCGAAAAGTACTGGATTTTTTTCTGATGTGGTAACATTATGAATGTCCTCTTTGACTTCTAGGTTTTCCTGTGTTAATGATGGTTCTTGACAGGATTTTTCTGCTCCTTCTGGGGCGCCCCAGGATTCTGTTCTTAGTCCCATGTTATTTATTATATTTGTTAATAGTCTTGTTGATTGATAAATATTGTCTATTTTATGCCCATGATTTGAAAATTTTCTGTCCAATTTAGATGCCTAGCTCTTGTAACAATATTCAGTCTGAATTGTCTGTTCTTTGCGAATGGTGTCATGACAACCTTCATCTCAATATTAATAACTTTATCTCAATATTAATAAATGTGGATGTTTCCATTTCATTTTTTATAGTATTGACAACTCTGCTTTAGGCATAAACTTCTCTGCCTCTGATGTTGTAGTTGTTTATGCTTCTGATTTCTCCTTTTAATTAATACACTCTTTTGGGGAAAAAATGAAGCATCATGAAGAAAGTGACTGTTTTTATTGAAATTAAATATACATACAGCTCATACACAGGTAATGAAATGATTACAAAATAAAGGCCGCAGGACCCATCAATGGTTAGCAATTGCACATTGAATTTTCAAATCAGAAATTGGTGAAACCCCCCTTGGCGGCAATGCATGTTTGTATACGTCTCGGTAAGGAGTGATAAAGTTTCGTAATGTTATCCTGCGATACATTCTGCAGGCATTCCTAAATTGTTGTTCCAGATCTGCTACATTTCGGGATACCCGAATCTGGCGGCCTAGCATATCCCATACATGCTCGATTGGCGAAAGGTCTGGTGACCTTGCTGGCTAAGGAACAGTATCAACAGCACGGAGACAGTTCACAGATATGCGAGACGTATGTGGCGTGGCATTATCTTGTAAAATGACTCCAGAATGACGTGCCATGAAGGGTAACGCAAACAGCCGCAGGATTTCCTCAACATATCGTTGGGCTGTTAAAGTTGTATGCAGGATGACTAGGGGCGACCTGTTGTCGTAAGAGATGGCACCCCACACCATCACACTAGGGGTAATGGCTGTGTGCCTGTGTAAAACAAAGGCTGATTGGGACCGATGGCCCTGGCGCCTCCATACATGTACCCGATGGGCATCTGTTGAAAGACTGAAACGTGATTCATCGCAGAACACTATGCGATGCCAGTCTGCTGGCAGCCATGATGCTCGGTTGCGACACCACTCCAAATGACTCTGTCCATGTTGTCTGGTTATGAGCAGACGTCTTAAAGGCCGCCATGAGCATAACACCACCTCAGCCAAGCGCCGTGAGATGGTGGAAGGTACCACGGGTGGTATGGAAGGGACTGTAGCACGTTGGGTTGCGGACAGTGATGCTGTTGGGCCAGTTCGGGCCTGTCGCACAATCCTCCGATCTTGCCTAGCATTCGTGCACCTTGGCTTTCCAGAGCTTTCATTCAGCTTATGAGTTCCTTGTAGCAACCATTGCTGCCAGTACTTTTGCACAGCAGTGTCCGTTCGGTGCAGGTGGCAGCCTGTTGTTCGGTATTATCAGCCAGCTTCACACATCCCGACTATACGACCATGTTCGAACTCATCTAAGTGCTTATAAGGTCTTCGGCAACGTCGTAACGGCATTATTGGTTGTGTCTCCACGGAGCTGCTACGCCGATAACGAGCACAGATAAACCGTCCACATTTTTAACTAGTTTTATAGGATGAAAGTTGCGTAGTAGAAATGCGCACTATGACTGAAATTAACACTTATTGGTCTTGCAAATTTAATCATTTGCATACTTGGTATAAAAGAATTTACATGCGAAATTTCTTGATGATCGGATTATTTTTTTTTAGGGGTGCTTCTTTTTTTTTTTTGCAAAAGAGTGTATTACTGACATGAGTGCTAAATCTTATAGGAAACTGGGTTACATAAAGATTACTTACAATGTTACAAAAGTTGTTACTGTTATTGTTCTCTTTAATGCCTTGGTCAGGTCGAGGCTTGAATGTCCCTCTATTATATGGAGGCTTGAATATGTCTCTATTATGGAGGCTTGAATATGCTTCTAGTATATGGAGACTTAAATATACCTTTATTATATAGAGGCTTGAATATGCTTTTATTATATGCAGGATTGAATATGTCTCTATACGGAGGCTTGAATATGCCTCTATTATATGGAGGCTTGAATATGCCTCTATTATATGGAGGTTTGAATATCCCTCTATGAAGGCTTGAATATGCCTCTATTATATAGAGGCTTGAATATGTTTCTATTATATGGAGGCTTGAATATGTCTCTATGGAGGCTTGAATATGCCTTTATTGTATGGAGACTTTTTCATGTAGTTCATATTAATAATATTAAAATTATTCAAAATAAATTTTTAAGGTATTTGTATTATAGGACAGCTGGCATAATACTTTATCAAGTACCTATCATCGAAATGTTTTTAATGTCAAAAACTTACAGAACAGAAGGGATTACATTCTGTTTTCTTTCTTCAGTAATATTTTTAATGACAAAATTGATTGTATCCCTGCCTTTAATGAGATCGGGTTTAATGTTCTCCAGTTCTCACACACACACAAACAGGCCTATGAGTTTATTTGCTGAAATTTTTTTTTGTAACTTATATTGAATGTTATTGTATCTTTAATAACTTTTAAATAATTTATAACAACTTCCTTGGTGATCTTGATGTATTTCATTCATCTGCTATAGTGCCTTTAAAAACTACTTGTAAATACTTTGCATTTTATTTATTTTTTTAAATATTTTATCTGTAAATATTTGGTATTGTATTTTATCTTGAAATAGGTTGCTGGGTACATTGCTCCATATAGTTTATATGCCTGTAAATAAATAAATAAATAAAAATCGAGGGAGAGATGTTTAAAGAACAACCCGAGCGGCATTCTAGCGGTAACTTGGCATGGAAAAATTACCAGTGGTTTTAAAAAATATCTACAATTTTTTCTTCAGTTTATAATTTCATTTACAATACACTTACATGTACTTTTGCAGATGAAAAGTTGAAAACAATTCTCAGCATTTCACAAATTTTTCACACCCTTTTTCTGGATGAGAAAAATAAAGGATGAAGCATAACCATTTGGAACTATTGTGGAATGGGAGTGCCCAGAACAATTGACTGGGACCATTGCCCCAGTTAATTGTTTGGGGCACTCCCATTTCGACGATCCCTGGAAAGGATTTGACGTCACCCTGACAATAAAGAACATATATCTGTGCGTTTTCTAGCTGAAATGTAAATATTTAAATCGTTTAGTTGATTGTTATTTGAATTTAGTTGATGAGATTTGCCCGTAAAATAGTCAGAGTCAGATTAACGTATGGTCCTCCGGAGCTGCGGTCCTTAGCCCCCCAAATTTTAAGGGGCCTCTAAATTTTGTATGTGATCAAAATGAAGGCAGAAATAATTTTTTAATTAATTTAAAACTATGTAAAGAACTTTGCCCCAACCTGGAATCGAACCCTGGATCTCCAAACTGGTCAGCCGACGCTCTACCGTTGAGCTACTGGGACGAAATAGCAAGCTCTTATTTTTGAAGTGGACTCTGAATTCTTCACCTTCTAATGTCAGATTCGCGGGCCACTGACAAATCTGACTGACCACCTCTTGCTATTTTTACCTCAGGTTAGCCTCCTGCTACTACTATTTTTACCCAGGTTAGTATCCTGCGTGATCATTATTATCCTCTCAATTTGAAATCGGCACTCAATATCCCAGAGTCCACTGAATCCGTACTAGTTGTACTAGAGTCACTTTCAGACATTTCGATTACATTTTCGATTGTCTTTTTTCTAAAAATTTTCATCTCTGCAAACCCTCCCCCTCTAATAAACCAATTTGGTTCTCCAAAGTTCGTTCAAATCCCTCTTCAGTAGATAAAATTAAAAACTGTATTCTTGTTGCCAAGGAAATTTCTAATAAAGTGACCTAAGTTTATGAGTAGATTCTGCTCACAATTTCATTCTTATTAACTACGTTAACTGTTCTTATTTTCTCGGTTCTTTCTTTTTCTTTTGACCCTTTTTATTTGTATTTTTCTGATTTTTCTTTTCTAAATTTTATTCTAAATTTCTGTTTTTGTTATTTATGTGCCTATTTTTTTTTCCTTTTCATGTATTTTCTTTTTATATATTTTCTAAATTTTACTTTTAAAATTTTATTATTTTCTTTAATTTTAATCTATTTTTCATTATGATACCTCACTCTAAATTTCATTTTTGAATGATCTTTTTAACTATATTCGCAATAACCCTTTTCCCATTTTAAAAAATGGACGGACTTGTCAAATTCAAGTATAATGTAAAACTGTCTGTTTAACCACAATATTTTTCATCAATTGTTATCTTTATAGACTGTTATAAATGTTCGTTTGGCGGAATGGTAGACCTTGGGTGCCTCTTGAGTGCAGGAGGTATCCTTTTCCGGTCGTGCAGCTAGCTACTCTAAACCCACTATGTGAGTCGCACGGTCTGGGGTCTTCAGACCTCCGACATCTTTGCACTAACCTACACGGTTGATTTGTTCGGGCGCCATTGTAAAGAACCTTGCTGTTCCGGGGAACCGGGAATCAAACCCCGAACTGACCAGCCGACGCTCTACTGTTGACCTACTGGGACGAAATTGCAAGCTCTTCTCTTTGAAGTGGACTCTGAAAGTAGTAATGTTAGTTGTTACTTTAAATTATAAAATATGTTAATAGAGTTTTAAATATTATACATATATTACTTTAAAGTAAAAGATTTGGAGGTTTTCCGCATGTACAAAAGAGCCTTCGTGGCTGTGATCCTGAACCACTAAATTTGTTATGTGTGTTGGGTTGCTTTAGAATTTAGGTAATTTAGGGATTTGAAAATTTACTTTTATTTCTTTTTCCCTGGCTCAATATTCTTAATTTGGTAATATTTAAATAATATTTATTGGCTTTTTCATTTATTCTTTAATTAGAATATTTTTAATCTTCTAAATTAATTTTCTTTATAATATTCTTAGTTAAAAATGTTCCATTCCTTAAATTAATATTACTTTTGATTTGCAAATTTTAGAAATTATTTATTTATTTGATTCCCCTTAAAATTCCCTTTAATTTGATATCCCATTTTCCCATTTTGGTTAGAAATTCCGTTTGTTCTACAGTTTAAAGTTATTTCCATGTCTCACTGTAATTCAAAAATTTCAGTTGCGGCCATTTTCGGAATTTTGTTTCGCGGGCCCTTTACTGCGTTTAAGGCGCCACCTAAGCGTTTTTCGCGCCTCTTTGGAATTCGTGAAATTTTTTAATTGGTTCGCGTTTTTACGGATCGTCTGCTCTCGGAATTATGAGTATTATTTTGGCAATTCTAATTTCGGTAAGCGAATTTTAATTGCTGCCGTTTATCTAAACTCCGCACTTTTCCCCGCACGTATAAATACGCGCGCAGAATTTTTCAGTTTCAGTTTTTTGTTGAAATCCTTCGTCGTGTGTTAGCGCGAGAAGCGCGTTGTTGATTTTCGAATGGAACTTATGTTCCACGCGAGCTTTTCAATGGAACGTTAAGTTCCTCGCGTTATTCTTTTTTACATTAGTTGTTTTAATTTAAATGATGGATTTTTCAAGCTTTTATCGCGAAATTCACGAAGTAGCTCTCCGGAAAAGTGTGTATTAAAATTCCGTATGCGAGTTACGTGGAAGTAGTATCTGACGAGGACGGCTGACTTAAAGAAGATCCTAGTTATCCCGAAGTAGTGGTTAGGCCTCTGCTGATGAATTCACTCCTGATCTCCAGTAAACCAGTCTACAAAATTTGTCTCCTCTTATTGGAACTTTCCCCCCCTGTCTGATGGCCCAAGCGGGTGAATACAGTTGTTTTATTTAAACTCCTACTTTCTTTAATTCTGAATATGATTTCTTAACATTTTTTTGAAATGCATTTAACTAAATTTTATTCTGTAAAAATAAAATTTTAAAACTTCATTCTGAGAGCAAATTTCTAAACCTTCATAATTTTTTAAGAGCCTGGGTAAAATTCTAAAATTCTTTAAATTTAATATTTTTGTTAATGATTTTTGATGAAATTTAAATAGATTGTTTTGAGTTAAGTTTTTATGCTAATTCCTTAATTTTAACTAAGTTGATAAAATTCTAATGTCTAAAATTCTAATGTTAATTCTTCCTGAGTTGCCTGCCTGTGAGCAGTGTTTTTGTATTTGTTAATTTAAATTTATTTGAAGTACTATTTAATAAACTAATTTTCTTTAAACTAAATATTATGTCTTCATTTATCTTTTTTAAACACAGCAGGTTTTATTCTATCTTTTAAACACAACATGTGTTTATGTTTTGCATGTGTGGTGATATACCGTGTCGGTATGTTGAATTCCGAATTAACACTAGGTCCTGGACCCTGCTTTGTCTTGATCAGGCTCTGACAATAGTATGTATGAACGAATGTTTGTGAATGAACGAATAATGAAGTATGCTCATTTAGCTCCCAAAACAGCTTGATACGTTCTTTAATTTATATATTAAATTTGGAGTTTCTCACAAATATTTTAAGAATAAAATATTTGTGCAGTATAATATTTGTGTTTAAAGCAAGTCGAGTATGTTACTCTGTAGCTTCTAAAACGTGTTGTTTTCCTTATTTATTTTAGCATAAGGCATTTAAGTTCATAGTCAAATCAACCGAGAAAGTTTGTAAATCCTTATACTATTCCGTCATTTTTACTGGGTATTTTATTTTTATTTTTTCCATTTTTCGTTTGGCAGCGGTTTCCATTCCGCATCACGTGATGCAACTGTATATTGAAAGACAAACTCTTCATTATGGTAGTGTGATTGCTCTGTCTTTTCATCCTGAAAAAGAAGGCTGCTTTTTGACCTTGAAACGGATTGATGCTTTTAACATGCTGCTTACGCTCTTAATCACAACTTTTGTTTTATTATTTTAGGTTAAAATTGTAACCTAAAATATGACCAGATTTTGGGGAAATGCTTGGTACTCTTGATAACACTACATACGTGTACTTTTACAAAATAAACTTGTTGGTAATAATAAGGCAAGGAAATTGAGGATGAGGTAAAAAAAGTTTCACGTTGGGCATTCTAAAAACAATTAGACTAGATGCCTTGTACTCAGTAACAATATACCGGATCCTTTGAGAGCGACTCTTAAGATCTTGCTTGAAAGCCCGTATGATCAATTTGTACGTGATCAGGGAAGATCGGTAAATTGGGATGAAGATAATATGAAGGGGTGAGACAGCCAGTGGTTAGCGTGTGGGGATTGCAATCGGCCGACACGAGTTGGATTCTCGGCTCTGCCCAAATTGTCTCCGTGTGCATGCGGAGTAGAGGAACGTTCAATATGTGGGTGCTCAAGTCCTTCCGTGAGGTTGGTGGTAAGGGTACGAAGGTACAATCCCTGTGAATACCGCCCCCACTGAGTTTCGGTCAAAATTGGGTGGCACTTCTAGGCGGTCCAGATAGATATATTACACTTCTGGGTAGGTCAAACGGTCTAGGTCAAGGAAGTAGACTATAACCGGAAAAAGTTTGGAAGATGAAGTAGACGGAGTACTGTTGATCAGAATTTTAATTTGGAAATGAATGATAGAAATTTCTCGGTTCATAATTTACTGAAAGAAAGCCAAAATTTATGCCATTAAATGTTGGCGTATACAAAGCACCAACTTGTTCCTTATAATAGGCGAAAAATTTCTTGGTCAAAAAACGTGCCAATCTGACCAAACATCTACTTTTGACCCCCATTTCTTCAGTCTCCGAGTCTTCATTTTGTTTTTTTCGAAATTGAAATGTTTTTAAAAAAAGAAATGTGAAAAAATAAGTTTTCAATGCCCTTAAGTACGCAATAATCCTCCTTAAGTACACAATAATCCTTCTTAAGTACACAATAATCCTCTTATTTAGGTACACAATAGTGGCTCATGAAAAAGTTAAAAATAAGAAGAAAATTAATCATAGACGGAATTAAACCACATTGAGGGTGTAAGCAGATTCAATTCAAAATAATACTATATAAATCTCATCATTATCTAATACATACATACTACACACATACACACAAACAATAAATTTTCTTCAATCAAAAAAGATAAGTCAATAAACATGTATCCAAAAATGTCAATTGTTTGCATGTTCATTGTCGTATTGTACTCTTTACCTTCAAGGGTAGAAAGAAGCTACAAAACATAATATAAAATATATGGTAGAAAAAAAGGTAAGACCTTTTAAGGGTACTCAAGAGCGAGAAAGAACGAGGGTAGAGAAAAAGAAAATGAGATTGCAGAGAAGGAAAGAAAAAACGAAACGGAAGAAAAAGGAAATTAACCCAAGTTATCGTTCACACCCACAAGACGGTAGGCAAACTGTAACTGCTAAGAAGGTGGCAGCACGCACGTGTTAGGGTTACCGTAGCGGAAAGAGAGAGGTCGCCAAATGGGTGCGCTAAAAGTCGCCAAAGAATGAAGTTTTGTTAATCAGGAGCCATTGGATTTTATGGATATGAAAGGCTTTACAGCTGTTACTGCTTGATAAGAAAGGGCCAAAAGATCACTCACTTTTTACTTTCCCTACGTACATAGTATAATGTATAAAGAAAGTACTGTGCGGGGTCGAAAATTCGAATTCGAGTTTTCCACGAAAGAGCACGTTTTAGGAATCCCTGCACACGAATCGAAAGGTTCTGATGTGATGTCTGGGCAGGCATGTAGTCAGGAAAGAATATTCGGAGAGGTGGGTGGAGAACCCAGACTATTTAACTCACCATATGGTACGAGCAGTCGGGGAGGTGGGTGGGAGAGTAGTCAGGAAAAAATGTCACTCCACAATTTCTGACGAAAACATAGCAATATGTTTAAAATAAAACACATTTATAATTGATCAATAATTATATATGATAAATGTGTATACATCTCGCAATACATTTAGAAACATAATAAATGGTAAAATTTGGAAAAAGCATGATATTTTAGGAGATGAAACACATATAAAGAACCTAAATTTGGGACCCACTCCTCCCCTAGTTAAACCCCTGTATGCGTATATATGTCAGTGTGTGTGTGTGTGTGTGTGAGAGAGAGAGAGAGATAGACCTTACATGATCTCACAAACGAATAGAGCGTTTCAAACTAAATTTGTAAGATTATTACAATAAGTGAATACTGAAACTCTATTGATTTTAAAACTAATCGAATGTAAGACCCCCAATTTTCGAATGAATTTTTGAATAAAAAAATCATTAAAAAATAAAAATCTCAACAGTGATAAATAAATAATTATTACATACGTGATTTTTCAATTGAAAGTGGCTGACGTAAACATCAGAACGCTAACATGAACCCTTCTCGAGTTATTGCACATTTTTCAAATAAATTTTTCAGAAAAGTTACGAGTACATAAAATTGAAAAAGTAGTAAGCATTATCCAATATGTTCACTTTCCATATGCCACAAATATGTTAGCAACATTCTCGTGGATCTAATTTATTCCATTCACAAGAAAAGTTACTTTTTGTTACTTTTTGAAAAGTTTTTTTGTTCCGTAGTTTTGTATTTTGATGCCCAAAAAATTCATCAATAGTCATTTATTTCACGAGATATTAATTAAATGTGAATTACACTTTGAAATGAGTATGAATAATTAAATGTGAATTACACTTTCATAAGTATTAATAATTAAATGTGAATTGCACTTTGATGAGTATGAATAATTAAATGTGAATTACACTTTGATGAGTATGACTAACTGAATGTGAATTACACTTTAATGAATATTAATAATTAAATGTGAATTACATTTTGATGAGTATGAATGATTAAATGGGATTTACACTTTGATGAGAATGAATAATTAAGTGTGATCAATAGTCATTTATTTCACGGGATATTAATTAAATGTGAATTACACTTTGATGAGTATTAATAATTAGATATGAATTTCATTTTGATGAGTATGAATAATTAAATGTGAATTACATTTTGGTGAGTATGAATAAGTAAATAAGAATTACACTTTGATGAATATTAATAATTAAATGTGAATGTGAATTACACTTTGATGAGTATGAATAATTAAATGTGATTTACACTTTGATGAGAATGAATAATTAAGGGTGAATTACACTTTGACGAGTATGAATAATTAAGTGTGAATTACACTTTGCACAGGAGAATGAATATGCTATTATGTTTGGACTATAAAGTTGCCAAAAGCGCCCACGTTTAATTTATGTGGTATTAATTCAATTCCAAAAGCATTGGGTCGTGGATCTTGTATACCATTATTTCTCTCCAAAAGAAGTAAAGTCATTGATTGCACTATGCAGGGAAAGCCATGTGCTGCCCACATCAGATTTTTGAGCATTGGCGTAACTAGTATTAAGAGTGATTATGCGACGTTTAAGATTTCAAGAAACCTAGTGTCCCAGCTCGAGCTGAGATACTTGATCAAAACAAAATAATTTTTGATGTGAATAACATTTGTGATCGGGCTATCTCCGGCTGAAATCGGAGCGTTACGAAATATGTAAACAATTTAAATGCTAAAATTTACAAAACTTCCTTAAAAAAAGCAGGCATATGTCAGCAAGGTGATGACCAGTGGTGTCGCCAAGAGGAATTTGGGGGTCATAATCTCTATCTCCACAGGGAATTTCGAAGAAATGATATATGGAGAAATGGAAAACACGATATTTTTTTATCAATCCCACCCCCTACTATAATTTTTTCTTCTGTCGGCTTTATTGATGACGACAATTATTTCAAGGGCGTTATAATCCCCCCCCCCCCCCACACACACACACTTCAGGCCAAAGAACAGATAGAACAGCATGCGCCCTTAACAACTGCCCAGTTTGTACATAGAAAATTATCTAGAGTGTTGTTGTTGAGAGTGTGACTCAACTCGATTGATGTTACTCAAACCAGAATGCAATTTTATTTTTCATATTTTGCAAGAAAAAATTTGAAAAATCGGTATCGGGTGACCAAATTACAACTAGAGCTTGTTACAATTCACTTTAAGGGGCCTGAAAAATTCTGTTGGTTGATACCATGCTTGACAATGTACCTCTCCCTCTGGGGGTTAAGTTGCTCTCAACGGGGGCTAATGACGTCACGAACAAAAAAATTGTATCGCGGTCATTTTTCACAACGATTGAAACTTCACAACGATTGAAAAGTCTCGTGATCATGAAGTCCTAATTAAGCCATTTTATGTATGATTATGTCAAATTTTGTCTTATGCTGCCATGTTAAAAAAATACAAAATTTCGAATAAATGTCGAAGTTTCCGCTCGAATTGGAAAAAAAAATCTAGATTTTTTTCATAGATAAGATAATTCTAGAAAAGATAAAATAATTTTAGATAAGAAGATAATTCTAGATAGGATAATTCTTTTCGACATATTTCTAGATATTTTGATATCAAAGCCGGATATAAAGTTTCGTAAAAATCCATTAATATTGTGGCTGCTATCGTACACACAAGAAATTGACCACCGACATCAGACAGACAGATGGACATCACTCCAAAAATATTCAAAACATATTCAGGAGATCTTAAAGCATCTATTGGCATCAAGATATCGAAATCGAAAATTTTCGTGAAAATAATACTTTCTCAATACAAGGTAAGAGAAAGTAAAAATAAAGGAATACTAAAAAAGTTCATCCTAAAAAATATGTCTGATATAAATTTTCAGTAAACTGTAATGTGTATCAGATTGCTGGGAAATACGTTTCATGGTAACAGTCACTTTCTGGAAGAAGTTTACAAAAATAATATTTCGTTCTGATAATTATACTACCATTTTTTCATTTTACTTTTGAAATATTCTGCTTATGGTTTTTACAGATCCTTTTTATGGTTTTTATAGATGCGTAATATTGGAACCAAACTACATGCAGTAAGAATATAGCAATAAATTGGAAAGGAGAAAATGGGGAAAACGACGATTAAAGCTTTATAGTTAAATGTAAACTGTAGCAGATGTTTGCTGCAACAACACTAACTTCACTGGGAAACATGTTTTACAGGCAGAATCAATTTCATGAAAAACTTAACATATACAATGTTTCGTTCTGATAGTTATATTAATGATGTTCCATTTTCCTTTCGATTTACTACAATCTTATTTTTGTTTTTACTGACATTGAAACCACACACACACACACACACACACACACACACACACACACGCACACACAGACACACACACATATACATATATTCGGAATATAGCAATAAATGGTAATAAAAAAGTAAACAAATGAATAAATTTTGAAATCCGTAAACAATAAAATTGAGTTTTATTGTTAAATATCATCCGTAGCAGATGTTTACTGCAATAGCGCTAACTTCACTGGGAAGTACGTTTTACGTGCACAGTCAATGTCGTAAAATATTTAATGCACACAATCTTTTGTTGCGATAATTTTCACGGAGGTTTTTCCTTTTGGCTTTTACGGATATGTAATATTGGAACCAATATATATATATATATATATATACATATGTTATATATATATATATATATATATATATATATATATATATATATATATATATATATAAGAGAACCCTGATACAGTTTTTAGTTAAATAGTATCTATAGCAGACGTTTCCTGCAATAGCACTAACTTCAATGGGAAACACGTTTTACAGGTACAGACAATGTCTCAAATTATTTAATGCACACAATCTTTTGTTACGATAATTGTATGACGGTTTTTTCTTTTGGTTTTTACGAATACGTTATATTGGAGCCAATATATATATATATATATATACTGATTACTATTTTTGAAAGTCTTCATTCAAATAAATTTTTCGTATACGTTCAATAGTATATTCATTCCGGTGTCCACTAGCTTTAGGGAAGATATGTAGAGTGCTCTGTCATATGTTTGTTCTCCTGCAAATTTTTCGACTCACGCGTGGTGGCTGTGCCTGTGGGTTTGTATCTCTGTTTTTTGTATTTCTGTTTTTTTATTCATTTGGTATTTATTATTTCTCCTTTCACTAGCCAGTAGACAGTTCCAATGGTGTCTATAGGTAAATACTATCGCCATTGTCAGAAACTGGCTATTCCATCGGTTTTAATTCGAATTGTATGGTTGTCCTGACGAGAATGAAATTTCGAACTAACCGCCATTTTTTTATGTAGTTTCAACTGGTTGTTCTCCATGTTTTGATCTTTAATCTTGAGCTAATTATTATTGCATTTTCTTATTTTTACCGTGTTTACTATTTCATTTGATATATTTATATTTATTTATATATACCTATTTAATTGTGATTTATGTATGCTAATAATCCCCTCATCCCCATACCATTATTGTGATAAGTTACCCAATATTTTTATCCTTAGTCTTGGTCTATAGTTACTTATTTGTATCAGATATGCTAGAGATGGGTTGCTTTTGTACTTACCGTAGTTTGCATAGTTTTTGATTAAAAAATTTCAGTTTATATATATATATATATATATATATATATATATATATATATATTTATATATATATATTTATATATATATATATATATATATATATATATATATATATATATATATATATATATATATATATATATATATATAGGGTGTCCCAAAAAGATTGAAACGCGCTTTAATTCTTTACCTATTGGAGATAAGTGGGCAATGTAAATTGTAAAAATGTTGAAAGTAAGGTAGAAAATAAGACTACGTTAATGAAATAGTCCTCCCATTAATTTTCAAAAAGTTACACTTTTTAAATTTTATACGATTCCCTTAGACAAATTTGGTCAATCCGAGCATTTTTATTTTTAATGCAACAAGATCATTAAAAAAACCGCATATCTGTATCTTTAAAATCAACTGAATTATGATAAAGGAAAAAATCTGACTTATGCCACTTTTCCGTACCATGTGAAAGTCTGTTTCATCAGTGAAAATAGGGATCATAAACAAACTGACGATGGAAATTGTTTAGATCAAAAATACGTTAATATGTGTCAAAATTTTTTATCACAAATGCATCTAAATAAAGCATTGCACAGACAGAGATCATGTAAAGCAGTGGTATCCACTACGCAATTGGGTATCCTGTGTATTATCATTCAGTTTTATCTTTTTTGTGATATGTCACAAATTTACAATTCTAATGTGATATATGGTCCCCATTCACAATTTTCAATTTTCAATTAAATATAACTCGCTCAATGTTTAAGATACAGATATGCGGGTTTTTTAATGATCTTGTTGCATTAAAAGTAAAACTTTTCTAATTGACCAAATGTGTCTAAGGGGGTCGTGTAAAACTCTAGAAGGTGTAACATTTTGAAAATTAATGGGAGGACTATTTCATTAACGTAGTCTTATTTCCTACCTTACTTTCAACATTTTTGCAATTTACATTGTCCACTTATCTCCAACAGGTAAAGAATTAAAGCACGTTTCAATCTTTTTGGAACACCCTGCATATATATATATATATTTATATATACATCTAATAATAATAATAGTTTGAAAGTCCAATGAAAGAATAGTGATAAGCTACAACTCGAAAAACCTAACTTCCTAACTAATATATATATATATATATATATATATATATATATATATATATATATATATATATATATATATATATATATATATATATATATATATATATATATATATACGTACTATACGTACGTATATATATATATATATATACGTACTATACTACGTATATACGTACTGCCCCCCTGGTAGAATTTCGACTTGTTCATTCCGGTGCTTCTAGATTAAGTTGTTGAGGTTGATCGTGTATACACGTGGTAGAAGAGGAATGATTCATGCCGCATGGTAATACAATTTTCTTAATGTATCATTTTTTCATTTTTTCATTTTTTGATGCCTGTAGTCTGAGTTTAAGCATTTATAGTAATGTACTATTGCTTAATCTGAAACAGGCATTTGTTTGGGTTAATTAGAATCGAATACTCAGACCTGAAGAGGAATTTAATTTTGATTAATCATCGAAGTTGGGAAGGTTCTGTTCTTTTCTCTTATCGGCATTATGGCCGTGAATTTGCTTCTATGGTGATGTTAATATTACTTGAATTGTATTTTTATTTTTTTATTTTTACATATTCTTATTATTACATTTCAAATATATATATATATATATATATTTATTTATATTTATTTATTTACAGGCACAGTCAATGTCACAAAATATTTAATGCACACAATCTTCTGTTGTACTAATTGTATGATGGTTTTTCCTTTTTGATTTTATGGATATGTTATATTGGACCCAATATAACATATCCGTATCACTCCGTACATTCTGTATATTGCATTGAATTACAGAAATAAAAATAGAAGAATCTAAGAAAACACACTGATAGAGATTTTTAGTTAAATATCATCTGTAGCAGACTTTTACTGCAATAGTACTAACTTCACTGGGAAATGCGTTTTACAGGTACAGTTAATGCTGCAAAATATTTAATGCACACAATCTTTTGTTACGATAATTGTATGACGGTTTTACCTTTTGGTTTTTATGGATATTTTATATTGGAGCCAATATATATATATTCAGTATATTGCATTGAATTGCAGAAATAAAAGTAGAAGAATCTAAAAAAAAACATTGGTAGGTTTTTTTATTTAAATATTATCTGTAGCAGACTTTTACTGCAATAGCACCAGCTACACGGGGAAACACGTTTTACAGGCACAGTCAATGTTGTAAAATATTTAATAATCCTAATATTTGATAATTATATTCCGGTTTTTTCTTTTGGTTTTGCTTTATCCTCACCATAACATTTATTATATATATATATATATATATATATATATATATATATATATATATATATATATATATATATAATAAATGTTATGGTGAGGATATTATTAATATATATATATATATATATATATATATCATACATACATACATACATATATATATATATATATATATATATATATATATATATATATATATATATATATATATATATTTGAAGATTGCATTGAATTGCAGAAAGGAAAGTTGAAGAATCTAAGAAAACGCTGATAAAGTTGTTTAGTTAAATATAATCTGTGGCATATGTTTTCTGCAATAGCACTAACTTCACTGGAAAACACGTTCTACAGGCAGAGAAAAATTTTCGCAGTTTTTTGCGAAATATTTAACATATACAATCTTTCGTTCTGATAATTATATTAATGTTGTTTTATTTTAGTTTTGTTTATCTTTAATTTTATTTCTACTGTTGTATTATATTGTTACCAAAATATATGCATTCAGAATATAGTAATAAATTGTAAAAATAAATGAAGGTTCACAGGGACAGATAATTTCTCGAAATATTTAACATGCAACAAACTTTCGTTTTGAAAATTATGTTAATGTTATTTCATTTTAGTTTTTCTTTTTATCACTTATTTTTTTTACTCTTGTGTTACATTGATACAAAATCATATATAATCGGAATACAGCAATAAATTTCATAAAAAATAAATAAATATGTAAACAAATAAATAAGGATATCCTAATAAAAATCAAATAACTTTCACAGTAAATCAATAAATTGTGAAAAATAAACAATGAAATCTAAAAGAACTAATAAATTTATTTAGTTAAATACAGTCTTTATCAGATGTTTGATTCAATAGCACTCACCTTGATAGACAATACGTTTTATGGAAACGGATAATTTCGTGAATTTAACACACAACAAACATTTTTCCCGACAATTATATTAACGTTATTTTCTTTTAGTTTTGTTTTAATATCGCCTTATTTTTTTATTCGTGTAAGATTGATACAAAAATATATGTATTCAGAATATAGTAGTAAATTATAAATAACTAAAAAGAAAAATCAATATCCAAAAACCGATTAAATTATATAGCTAAATTTAATCAGTAGCAGATGCTTGCTGCAATAATATAAACTTTGCTTGGAAACATGTTTCACAGGCACAGTCAATTTCACTAAATAATTAACGAACATATTCTTTTGTTCTACTGATTATGTTTCCATTTTTCCGTTCTAGTTTTACAGTATTGCCCCCACTTTTTTTGGTTTTTACAGATGCGTCATATTAGAACCAAAAAATATGTAGTCATGATATAGCAATAAACTGAAAAGAAGAAAATAAAGGAATATAAAGAAACACCGATTGAGATTTCAGTTAAATATCTGTAGCAGACGTTTGCTGCAATAGCACTAACTTCACTGGAAAACACGTTTTACAGGCACAGTCAATTTTGGGAAATATATAACACATTTAATATTTTAGTGGTAATAATCATATTACTATTTTTTTTTATTTTCGCCGTATTTTTTATTTTTAACACTTTTCAACATAGTTGAAAAGTGCTTATGACTTTGTTCATTCTGTCTGTCTGTATGTATGTCTGTCCGTTCGCACGGTAACGGCCGTAAAAATGACTTTATCAAAATGAAATTTTAGTATGTTGTTGAGACGGTCTGTGGGACACATGGGAATGTAAATGAATAATATCATCCAATTAGTTTCGGATTGAACCCGAGTTAAAAAAGTGAAATATACATTGAATCCTATGAGACCTAATTTTTCAAACATTTTTTAAGCGAAGTTAAAATTCACAAATTGCTTCGAAAATTTTAGGAAGTATTCAAATTATCCCATAAAAATATATAAAAGAAATTTCAGCAAAATATGTGTCGTAGATTTTCAAATAAAAATTAAAATAATGATTACACTTATGATCACGTGACTCACTGCAAAATAAATATTGCATCCATTTTTTTCCCCCGATGTGTCAAGATCGTGATTTTTAAGATATTTTAAATTTATAGTGTTGCATACGGGCGTATGTAACACAATAAATTTAAAAATGCGACATAATTTAAAAATACGCAAAAAAATTTTGCGTAATTTAAAAATACGCAAAAAATAAAACTGCTTTATTTTTTGTGTATTTTCTGTGCCAACGTAATTACAATATTTTTAAGTTTAAATGATCATCAAACTACAACGATTATTTCTACAACGAAACATAATTTTAATGGGTGCAAAATGTAAACAAATCAAGTGATTGTAACATGAGTTGTATAATAATTGCTGAGCTTTATCACGTCAAATTATTTAGCTATGGAGTCTGGAATCTAAGTGATATGAATGAAATATTCATCGATTTTACATAGACAAGCAGACGATTTTGTAGCATTGTCTGTTTTGGTGAAGTTTTAAGTTCCAAGTATAAATTATTGTAGAATTCTATTAATTAAAAAAAATATCATCGTTGAATGTATCGCATTTTAGAGATGGGTTTAAATAAAATTCCATTTCATTTGGAAAGTGTTTCATAATCAATGCTTTATGCATGATTGATCGTTCTTGTTTAATATGTCGTATTTTGTAAGGAAAATATATGTGTATTTAGAATATAGCAATTAATTGTAAAAATAAAAATAAAGGAATCTAAGGCAACGCTGATTGAGTTTTTTGTTAAATATAATCTGTAGCAGACGTTTTCTGCAATAGCACTAACTTCACTGGAAAGCACGTTTTACAGGCACAGTGAATTTCGCGAAATACATAAACACACAACATATTTCAGTGGCAATAATCATAATTATGTTACTATTTTTTCTTTATTCTTGCCTTATTTTTTATTTCTAAATATGTCTTATATTGTGACCAAAATATGTGTATTTAGTATATAGCAATTAATTGCAAAAACAAAAATAAAGGAATCTAAGGAAACTCTTATTGAGTTTTTTGTTAAATATAATATGTAGCAGACGTTTTCTGCAATAGCACTAACTTCACTGGAAAGCACGTTTTACAGGCACAGTGAATTTCGCGAAATACATAAACACACAACATATTTCAGTGGCAATAATCATAATTATGTTACTATTTTTTCTTTATTCTTGCCTTATTTTTTATTTCTAAATATGTCTTATATTGTGACCAAAATATGTGTATTTAGTATATAGCAATTAATTGCAAAAACAAAAATAAAGGAATCTAAGGAAACTCTTATTGAGTTTTTTGTTAAATATAATATGTAGCAGACGTTTTCTGCAATAGCTCTAACTTCACTGGAAAGCACGTTTTACAGGCACAGTGAATTTCGCGAAATACATAAACACACAACATATTTCAGTGGCAATAATCATAATTATGTTACTATTTTTTCTTTATTCTTGCCTTATTTTTTATTTCTAAATATGTCTTATATTGTGACCAAAATATGTGTATTTAGTATATAGCAATTAATTGCAAAAACAAAAATAAAGGAATCTAAGGAAACTCTTATTGAGTTTTTTGTTAAATATAATATGTAGCAGACGTTTTCTGCAATAGCACTAACTTCACTGGAAAGCACGTTTTACAGGCACAGTGAATTTCGCGAAATACATAAACACACAACATATTTCAGTGGCAATAATCATAATTATGTTACTATTTTTTCTTTATTCTTGTCTTATTTTTTATTTCTAAATATGTCTTATATTGTGACCAAAATATGTGTATTTAGTATATAGCAATTAATTGCAAAAACAAAAATAAAGGAATCTAAGGAAACTCTTATTGAGTTTTTTGTTAAATATAATATGTAGCAGACGTTTGCTGCAATAGCACTAACTTCATAGAAAATCATGTTTTATAGGCGCAGTTAATTTTGCGAAATGTATAACACACAGTCTTTTAGTACTAATAATCATTTTACTATTTTTTCTTGATTCTCACGTTATTTTTTATTATTAAATATATGTGTTATAATGGAACCAAAATATATGTATGCATTTTGAATATAGGCAATAAATAAAATCAAGGATAAAGTGTTCTAAAAAACGAAAGGTCTTTTATTTAACATCCTAAAAGAAGTACAGAACATCATTAAAAACTGCCAGAGTGCTTTCGGATGTATATACGCCCTTCATCAGTGGCTACGTGAATAGTAAAAATATGGAAAGTTTATGTATATAGATACCAGTTTAAAGCAAATTTGCATAAAATATAAAATAGTAAATGAACTTACTAAAAATAATACAAGAAATATACACGGAAATTACAAAATAAGTTTAAACGCTTACGAATTTTAAAATATTACAAGAAAAGAACTAATACAAATTTTAGAAAAACGTCAAGCATGATATTCCTGAGAATGACGTCACTGATAACTTTTAAGAGGTTTGAATTGCATAGAATGACGTCACTGATAACTTTTAAGAGGTTTGAATTGCATAGAATGACGTCACTGATAACTTTTAAGAGGTTTGAATTGCATAGAATGACGTCACTGATAACTTTTAAGAGGTTTGAATTGCATAGAATGACGTCACTGATAACTTTTAAGAGGTTTGAATTGCATAGAATGACGTCACTGATAACTTTTAAGAGGTTTGAATTGCATAGAATGACGTCACTGATAACTTTTAAGAGGTTTGAATTGCATAGAATGACGTCACTGATAACTTTTAAGAGGTTTGAATTGCATAGAATGACGTCACTGATAACTTTTAAGAGGTTTGAATTGCATAGAATGACGTCACTGATAACTTTTAAGAGGTTTGAATTGCATAGAATGACGTCACTGATAACTTTTAAGAGGTTTGAATTGCATAGAATGACGTCACTGATAACTTTTAAGAGGTTTGAATTGCATAGAATGACGTCACTGATAACTTTTAAGAGGTTTGAATTGCATAGAATGACGTCACTGATAACTTTTAAGAGGTTTGAATTGCATAGAATGACGTCACTGATAACTTTTAAGAGGTTTGAATTGCATAGAATGACGTCACTGATAACTTTTAAGAGGTTTGAATTGCATAGAGTCGAGAATGAGTTGCCAAGCATAACTTAAAATTTGAACAGGATCAAAATTACAAATTGATTCACGGTAAATATAAATAAACGGGGATTCATAAAGAAGAATACTACGTGAATTGTTACAACGAACCAAAAGGAAAGTTTTTTCAAAAATGGGAAGAAATTTATCATTAACCACATATTGAGCAAGAGCCATAGAAAGTTTACCAGATTTGACATCGCGAGCATGTTCTGCTAAACGGATGCCAACAGTGCGTTTTGTACTACCAATGTAAAATTTATAATCACCAGCAGGGGATAACAGGGAACGGCAAAGCTTTTAAAGTCATCAAAATTCCCAAGTTTATCGGATCGAATACAATTAAATAAAGTGGTCGTATTAGAGTGAGCAGGTTTGAAACCAATTTCATGATGGAAATGAATAAAAGGACGGAAAATCTTAGGATGATAAGGAACACTAGATTTATGGACTAAACGATCTTTAATAGCAAAGCTTTTTAATTTAATAGGCAATAAATTTCAAAAAGAAAAAAACATTAAAATAAAAATAAATAAATAAATAAGTAAATATAAAACAAGAAAGATCAATCATGCATAAAGCATTGATTATGCAACACTTTCCAACTTCAGTGCAATTTTATATAAACATCTCTAAAATGCGATACATTCCTCGGTAATATTTTTAAAATTATCACAATACTACATTAATTTATTATATTTGAAAACTTCATTGAAGAAAATGAACTTCATTCAAATGACGGCATTGAAATATAAATTGTCTGGTTTACACATCTCTAAAATGCGATACATTCCTCGGTAATATTTTTAAAATTATCATAACACTGCAATAATTTATTATATTTGAAAATTTCATCGAAAACCAATGAACTTTATTCAAATGACGTCATCGAAATATAAATCGCCTCTATATAAAAGCAGAATTTCATTCATACACAATTTTCTAATCGTTTCATTCATCACAATACTATAATAATTTATTTTATTTAAAAATTTGAAAAATTGTTATCTACCATATTAATTTTAAAATGTGAAACCTCTCTTATATATAAAGTAATTCAACTCTTGGAGAGATATTTATTATGTTATATATCTCTTTTTTTCTTTCTGGAGGATATAGCAAGAGTCAAAATTTAATTGAATTTGTTTTTCTACCTATATTAAATAATTTTTATTTAAAAAACTGCCTAATATATCTTACTGAAATTTTTTTATATATTTTAAGGGATAATTTGAAAATTTCCTAAAATTTTCGAAGTAATTTGTGAATTTTAAATTTGCTTAAAAAATGTTTGAAAAATTAGGCCCTATAGGGTTCAATGTATATCATTTCTTCAACCCAGGTTCAATCCAAAACTAATTGGGTGATATTATTCATTTATATTTCCATAGGTCCCACAGATCGTCTGAAAAATATACTAAAATTTCATTTTGATAAAGTCATTTTTACGGCAGTTATCGTGCTAACGGACAGACAGACAGAATGAACAAAGTCATAAACACTTTTCAACTATGTTGTAATTGTTAATAAAGGAATCTAAGGAAAAGCCAATTGAGTTTCTGGTTAAATATAATCTGTAGCAGATGTTTGTTACCATAGCATTAATTTCACTTAAAAACACATATTACACCTACAGTTAATTTCGCGAATATTTAACACACACTATATTTCATGTTGATAATTATTTTACTATTTTCCCATATTAATTTAGCTTTATTCTCACCTTATATGTTTTGTTTTTACGGATGTGTTATATTACAACAAAAATATATGCATTTCGAGGGGTATAGTAATAACTTGCTTAAAGGAATCTAAGGAGTTTCATAGTTAAATAAAATCTGATGTGGGCAGCACATGACTTCCCCTGCAGACTCATATTCACATTATCTAATCTTCCTTTAATAATTCATTGAGTTTAATTGCACTAAATAAATCCCACGATTATTTTAAATTACACTGAATTTGTACTTTTAATTCATTTTTGTTGTCATTTGGTAAACGGACTTATTTTCAAAAGTGACGTAGAGAAAATGCGAAAAAAAAAAATAAAATATCTTGAGAACGGTTAGTTCTAGAGTAATGGGGTTGGTCTTATTTATTTCATTGTCAAAAATTACGTATAAAACAAGCATTTAATGGATATATTTGAGCATGCGTATTATTTTATGTTACATTTTGACGATTTTTGCTGGCCATTTCGCGAAAGAAGGCAGATTCTTTTTATTTCAAATCCTACCAAAATGTAGTCAGCGCCAGAGTAACTCACAAGTGTCAATTAGTTTTTCAGTTAGAGTGGATACATACATTGCACAGATAGACAAACACACAGACACACGCACAGGCGTCGCGCTAAAAAGAGTTTTTTCGTGTTCTAGAGGTTTCAAAACGTGAAGATCCGTCGAAAACTCGAGTTGCGATTTTCGGCACGATTCCAATACTCTGCAATACGTTACCATGTATTGCAGGGAAAGTAATAACATGTAGCAGATATTTGCTGCAATGGCGCTAACTTTAATGAGAAGCATATTTTACAGGCAAAGACAATTTTGCAAGATATTTAAAGCACCACAAATTTTATTTAATCACTGTTTATTTCTGTGAGTGGGTACATATTTGGATTGAGCACACTGTTTAATTAAGGGTTTACTGTATTTAGCTGATAATTAAATCTCCAAAACATTAATCGTGAAAGAAAAGTGTCTTCCTAGGATTCCAAAAATGTCTCTCGGATGTTGAATAAGTTATTCGTTTTGTATATCTCTAATCCCTGGGTACGAAAGAACTATTTCTGAATTATATCTGTCATCTGGTTATGATACCTCTCACAGTAATTGTGCAATTTAAATCTAATTTACTACGATGTCCGGCTCCTGTTTGATGCTGGATACGTGGATGGAGTGAAATTGTCCGTTCCCATAGATGTTTCAAAATGACTGCATATAGCAAGTTTCTAGCTGCGGTTGCAAACAATGGTTATTACACACTGACGAGTACATAATAAGCTCGACACCGGTTCATAGTTGCTGTTATTTACAATGGAGTATCTTTCAGAGTAATGTTTTGTGATTCTTTTCATAGGTAAACGTAGGACCTGTGGATTTGCAGCAAAATTGGGCTAAGGAAAATGGTTGAAGTTATCGAACATTTCTTCAAAAATTAAAAAATAAATAGATATTTTGATTTTGATAAAGAATTATCTATAACAGTAGAAACTATCACGTATAGAAACCGTATAGAAATCGTTGTAAAGAAACTTGCTACCTCAAGCGGGAATTGAACCATGTATCTTCGTACTGGCCAGCTGACTCTCAACCGTTGAGCTATTTTAACGGAATTGCAAGCTCTTATCATCGGAGCGGACTCTGCATTCTCCACTCTCTAATGTTAGATTGACGTGCAACGGACAATTTGACTGACTACATCTTACTATTTTTACCTCAGGTTAGTCCCCTGCTGTTATTTTTATCCTCCAGGTTAACTTCCTGTTTAGTTTTTTTTTACGACATTCCGTCAAATTCATCGCCAAAATCTCGCCAAGCGTTATGCACTAAGAAATAAGTTATTCTTACAGCATATAAATGACTATTGGCGTTCAAATACAAAAGTATTACTCAAAGTATCTTTTTTCATGAATGGAACGAGCTAGATCCACGAGAATGATGTCACCCAATTTATCGCATGGTATTACATATGAAAAGTGAACATGTTTCTCAATAGGAAATATTTTTTTTTTATTTTATATGACTTTTTGATAATTTTTTGAAAAATGTACAATATCTCGAGAACGGTTCATGTTAGCGTTCTAAAATTTATGTCAATCGTTTTCTAATGAAAAATTACATAAGAAATGTCTATTTGCGTAACTTTATTAGTGGTTTTGATTTTTTGACGATTTTTTCAAAATTTCAATTGAAAATTTAGGGCGTATAAAAACAATAGGCTTCCAGTGTTTATAGATTGTGATTTTTGTACTAAATTTGGTTCGAATCGATTCATTCGTTCGTCAGTTATCGTCTCCACAGACTCACTGACACACACACACACACAGACATCACTTCAAAAATGTTTGATTCGTGATCAGGGATGCTTGAAACGTGCTCTCCCGTCGAAAACTCGAATTCGAATTTTCGACCCCGTCACAATACTTTCCTTATACATTATGTATATAAGGAAAGTAATATGAATTGTTGCAGTTGTTGATCTAAATGCAGTGAGCTCCTACTTTTTCAAATTCAGGACAATATTACTACTAATTTAATAAATAAGATTGAAAACAATAAGTATTGAAATGAAAATTAAATCATAAACTCTAAAAATTATTCACGTTTTTACGCCAGCACATAATAAATACTTTATACCGGCAAGCGCGGTAATGAGACACCAAGTCTGGGATTACTCGACCAGCAGTCACGTGATATATGTAGTGTTCATTTTCTGAAGCTCTTTTCAAATGCGCAGTCTACCCATATATCAGGTCAAAACTTCGAATATTCATTGTTGATTGCCTTTGGTATGGGGTGGGGGATGGGGGTGGGATCCTCAATGAAACCTCAATTCATGTTAGCGATGGAACATGTTTTTTCAATATAATCAAACAGATCTTCCCTTGCAGATTCTGTTTGATTTAAATGAAATTTTTAGAACGCAGAATATATAAATAATTACGTATTCCAAAATTTATCTTCAAAATCCACGAATCAGAAATTTTATAGCACTAGATTGAAGTTTAGATCAAAAGTATAAGAAATCATCCCAAGCTTCAATTTTCTACAACGGACATGTCTTATTATAAAATTCAAACTATCGATTGTTAGATATTGATTAATTAGAACACAACATCAAACTGTTAGATTTTGTGGCATACTGTTTTTATATTCTAACCTGGAAAAGTAAATGATTTATATGTATTAAATATTTGAAAAGTTAATGAAATATTTTTGTTTTCAATTTGTAAGAGAAACATTAAATAATTTTTCGTTCAATGATTTCAGACAGACAGTACCAACATCAACTCCATTACAGCGATCCAGGGTCTAGTTTTTCCGCACAAAAAGAAAGACTGCTATAAAAATGCCAGCTCAGAGGCTGCTAAGTAATCTCTGAAAGATAAAAATTAAAGCAAACGGCTATTTTAGAGTAAATTCGCCAGAAGGAAGAACAACATACATTAAAATTACGAGAACATGAAATTAAAATGTAGATTTTGGAGCAGCAATTAGTAGTCACTACTAAACTGAATTCCATACTTTAAACCGAGCCATCTCGGCTAAATATATTTATTATTAAACCAGCTTTATAATGATATTTTGTTAATTATTATGTTGAACATTAACTTAAATATAGATACCACTCTCTTATGCGATTCTCAATGAACCGAAGATAAGAGATTGCTCTATTTTATCAAATTAATTTTGATATCACATTATTTCGTACAGTGGCCTGGCGAGGTTTCTTAAGGCTCTAAGCGAGCTTTTTGTAGAGCTTCCACCCATTTGCGATGCCAAGAATTCCCCATCATAATTGCTCGAATTCTTCTTTTCAATCTTAACAGTAATGATTCAATGATCCGAATTTTGTATAATCCGAATTGTGTAACTAAGACTACATTTGTTTTATTATTTTTTTTTATGGGGGTAAAAATGAAAAATCGGCTTCTTTCGAATTTTTATGATTTGTTTACGACGAGATTTTCATACTTCGTATATGAGAAATCCACCCTTCATGTGTAATATCACATTTTTCTGTACACCCAGCAGTTTAATCTACTAGTTTTAAATCGCATTCTAATTTCGCATTCGTTAATCACATAACAAGTTACATACTGCATAATATGGCAATGTTACAAAACATCATGCTGAATTTCATGTAAATCACTTTATTACTTTTATAGATATTAAGCTGTGTGAAAAAATTAATTTTATTATCTCGAGAACTGCTCTAAATAATCGACAGCATTGGCGTTTGTTCATTTCTTGTAGAAAGTAATTACAAATCAATACTGGATAGTAGTGAGAATATTGATTTTATTAAAATTGATTTATTGACCAGAATCCATTTTAAAGTAGCTTGTGATTTCTTTGTATTAATTTTACAAGGAAAATTTTGAAATATAGGTATCGTTGATCCAAATGATTACAATTATAGGTTGTCATCCTTCATTTTAAAGGGCTTGAAAAAATATGTCTATTGATACCAAGCTTAACAATGTACCCCGCCGGGGAACGGGGACATTTTGATGTACCAGCAAATTTGCATCTTATTTAACGTTTGCAATCATAAATTTGTTTTAAAACTTCCATTTTAATGCTTTCATATAAGTAGCGCAAATAGACATTCTTGCTTCATGGTATTCTTCAGAAAATTATATTTTAATTTTGAGAACAAATGTCTTGGTGTTGACACCATTGCAGAAATACTTAGTATACTTAATACATTGAAGAATATACAGGGTGTCCAGTGCTATCGGTGCCCAATGGCTATTTCCTCAACCGTTAGTCACAGAGATATACTTCCAATTGCAAAAATGTTTTAAAATTTAAAATCTATTATCTTAGAAACAGTTTAAATCAATAAATACATTTTTGAAAGAAATACAAAATATAAATTTTTATACGGCCCCCCGGTCCTACCAATTATATTTAGGAAAATCATCCTCATACAATTTCATGCGAAATAAAAAAAAAATCTTCCTTTTACGACCAAAATTCACCGAGTTATGAAGCATTAAACTTAATGACTTAAGTCGCTTTTCCACGCATAAAAATGTCCCGTTTCAGGCAACCAACCAATCAGGGATCGTATTGACCATTTCTCCGGGCAACCAACCAATCAGGGACGGTATTGACCACTTCTCAGCACAAAACATGCTCCAACTTTAAACAGCTGTAAGTCGGTCAATTTTGGTCGTAAAAGGATGATTTTTTTTTTTTATTTTGCATAAAATTGTGTAAGAATGATTTTCCTAAATATAATTGGTAGGATCGGGGGACTGCATAAAAATTTATATTTCGTATTTCTTTCAGAAATGCATTTATTAATTTAAACTGTTTCTAAGATAATAGATTTTAAAATTTAAAACATTTTTGCTATTGGAAGTGTATGCCTGTGACTAACGGTTGAGGAAATAGCCATTGGACACCGATAGCACTGGACACCCTGTATAACAGTTAGAATACTTCATATTTATTTACATTGAAAATACATTTTGAATTAATATATTTCTTTTTGCAAATGTTGCTGAAGCACAACGTGCTCCTGCATCATGTTCTATCACACAGTTATCTTCGGGATCTGCATCTACTGGAACTGGAACATCAAGATTCATTGGTGAATACATAATAGAAGTACATACATATTATTTTAATTCTGAGAACAAATGTTTTAGTGTTGACACCATTACAGAAATAGTTAGAATACTTAATACATAGAAGAATACATAATAGTTAAAATACTTAATATTTATTTACATTGAAAAACTATTTTGAATTAAGATAATTTCTTTTTGCAAATGTTGCTGAAGCACGACGTGCTCCTGCATCATGTTCTATCACACAGTTGTCTTCAGGATCTGTATCTACTGGAACTGGAACATCAGGGTCCATTGGTGGTTCAGGATCACCTAAATACAAAATATCCCATTATCTACATTTAATCAGGAACAAAGATGTTAAAAGCATTTTTCGTAATGCTCCGATTTCAGCCGGAGATACATATGGATTTTCTGAAAATTAATCTCAATATTACATTTCTGCTGCACAGTTTTAGTTGTCCAATATCTGTTACTTAAGGGGTACTACAAACAAATGTTCTTGTTGTGACAAACATGAGTTCAATACTAAGATAATCATGAAATAATTTAGAAATAGCATAGTTGAATTAAATCACATTCCTTAAAAGAAGCTTATGCTAAAGAGCCAAAAATATAATTAATAAAACTCACATTATGAAACCCGCATTCATCTCAACAGTTCCAGCCTAAAGTGAGCAGATTCTCAATTCAGGCATTTAATTATTTAAATGTTCAGTAAAGTTCTAAAGCTTAAAATTTGAGGACATTGCGTCGTGTAAGTGATTTGCACTGAATTGCGAACCTAGTAACCCTTAATGGTAGATTGTTTGACCCAAATAAAATGTACAATTTTAGTTATTCATTATTTGATACTTAAGAGCTGCAACACGGTAGAATGTTTTTTCCCTCTGCTCAAACAGCTGCTCATGCTCTAGAGTGAGTCGGCCGGTCTGGGTCTTCAACACCAGAATGTTTAATTCGCCAAATAAACGAGAAACACCTTTTAAATAAAATAAATGAAAAAACCTTTTAAATGAGATAAATGAGAAACACCTTTTTAATGAGATAAATGAGAAACACCTTTTAGTTTTAAATGAACTTAAATTTGATACACGTTAATTGAAAGATTTGATAATAAAGAATTGAATAAATTTGATACGAGTTAATCGTAGGATTCCTTAGGAAAAATAAAATATTTCAATAATGTTTTCTACTTTTTTTAAAACTATGCTTTAATGTGTTTTAAAACTCTGTTGATTTAAATTAGAAATTACAATAAGATCATTGTATATTAAATATAATTTTAAAATTACCAATAATCATTGCTCTATGTAACACAGCTGTGGCTAAGATATTTGTAGGTAATTTTCCAAACTGCATCTTAATCCAAATGATATGCAAGAGAATCTCCGTTAACATATGTCATATTGGCGTTCAATGGTATTTCTCGTTAGGATTTGGCACTCATTATACCTATAAATATGTTATGGGAATAGCAGAAGTACAATATTAGATGCATGTTATTTAATTCAACGTAAAACTGATACACAATATATGATGCTAACAATTTAAAAACAATATTTTGCATATACTATAATAGTTGAAATAGAATAAAAGAAGTAAAGTAGAGTACGGGTATAGCTTTTAATATTATTTTAACACTTTCATTTTGGTATGCATTTACTGAATTTCATATTTTTGTTTTCAGATCTGCTTGTAAAGATAATTATGTACAGCAAGAACATATTATGCATTTTTTAGAAGAATTAAATATTTTAATAGAATACTTTGAATAATAATGTCATTTAGAATACTAGAAGAATTTGTACATAACTGCGAATTATAAGTTTATTTATACAATCGAATCTGCTTTAAATGGAATTGCAGAGGACTGGAAAAATTTTCTGTCTAGAAAAGGTTTCTGTTTCATGCAGGTTTTAAGGAAAGTGAAATTTAAGACTTAGCTGGAAATGCAGATAACTCATATGTAATGTCTCATTTATACATCAGACTTTAAAAATTCTGAAAAGTGTATTTAGTTACATCTGATTAGCTAATTCAATTATTTTAAATATATATGTACATTTTTGCATACTACGATCACAGGAGTATATATAAATAAAAACAGAGTATACCCCATGTCCTTAACTGTTAGCTTGTTACAATACCTTAAAACCTAGATGAATTGACTTAAATGCAAAATATCACTGCTTACCATGAAAAAAAAAACATGGTTTATTGAGATGAACTTTTAAAAAAAAATACAACATGGTTTCTTTGGCATGGTTTTACTATTAATGCGACTTTTAGTTAAAAATCGTGCTTTGATTAACCTTTTGTTTGCGGGTGGGACAGCGTCCATCCCAAACGAAAAACCTCTCAAAAAGACAGGTATTTGACATACCTTATCCCAAACAGTTCGATCCTCCTTTGCAGACATTGGCGTCTATGGACGCCAATGCCTGCAAAGGACCTTGCTGTGCTCACAAAACCCTGCTGTGCCATTGATACGAAGCATTGGAAAACGCTGTGTGACATTCTTCAGCAAATAATTCCATAAATACAGCACTTTTTGGAATTTCTGTCAGTTTCAGTTAAATAAATCATGTCTTCAGCAATGAATTTTGTTATGAATATGTTTCGTTTACCTACAATGAGAAATTAAGTAATTAAGATTTCTGTACAAAACTTGAAGATGTTTAAAGAAAGTTTTGTGGGGGAAAAGAGAAAATTTTGTAATGAAATTTGGGGGATGATCCTGTCAGATATATCTCTCAATGATTTGCTTATTTGAAAAATAAATGTTCATATTGTCAATTAAGTGTAAAATTGTTAAAAGCAGTGTTCTAGAAAAAATATATGTGTCATCATTATTATAATAGGAAAAACATCTGATGTGGGCAGCACATGACTTTCCTTATATAAGGCAGTGAATTTACTACCTTTACAATAAAAAAAATAGATTAATTTTATAGTAGTTATTTATATTCTTTCCAAGATATTGAATTTTCGACAATGAGTCGTCATTTTCCATGTCGTCATCATCAATGAGTCGTCATTGATTTAACGTCATTTTTATTCATTTGGCGTGTTTTTCGTTAATTTAGCAACATTTAAAAAGTCGCCAAGTTGGCGACATTCCACCAAATTCGTCGCCAAAATCTCGCCAAGCGTTATGGACGAAGAAATAAGTTATTCTTACAGCATATAAATGACTATTGGCGTTCAAATACAAAAGTATTACTCAAAGTATCTTTTTCATGACTGGAACCAGCTAGAATGATGTCACCCAATTTATCGTATGGTATTACATATGAAAAGTGAGCATGTTTCTCAATAGGAAATATTTTATTTTTATTTTATATGACTTTTTGATAATTTTTTTGAAAAATGTGCAATATCTCGAGAACGGTTCACGTTAGCGTTCTAAAATTTATGTCAATCGTTTCCTAATGAAAAATTACGTAAGAAATGTCTATTTGCGTAACTTTATTAACGGTTTTGATTTTTTGACGATTTTTTCAAAATTTCACTCGAAAATTTAGGGGGATTCTGAACATTCGATTGCGTTTAAAACAATAAGCTTCCAGTGTTTACGGATTGTGATTTTTGTACCAAATTTCGTGTGAATCGGCCCACTTGTTCGTCAGTTATCGTCTCCACAGATTCACTGACACACACACACACACACACACACACAGACATCACTTCAAAAATATTTGATTCGTGATCAGGGATGCTTGAAACGTGCTCTTTCGTCGAAAACTCGAATTCGAATTTTCGACCCCGTCACAATACTTTCCTTAAACATTATGTCTATAAGGAAAGTAATACACTTAGTCGTTGTCGCTCCAATTCTGTATTAGGCATATAAATAATTTCTGGAGCAAGTCCGGCGATCGCGAGGACGACTCTATGAATCACTTTGGACACTATGGGCTCACTTGCATCACACAAATTACCCACAACTATCTGAAAACATCCACAAGCATAAAATCGCAGAGCTAGAAGAAGTTGCTGCGTTGGATTACTTTTTAAACTTGGATGAAGCAACTGGCTTTCCAACTAATCTAAATATTTAACTGTTGATTTAAGAAGGCGATACCTCTTATGAAAGTTAATGTCGTCCATCGTATTTAAATCATTTTGGCGACATTTAATATGTGTTTTCAGCCGCTTTGATTCTTTTTTGTGTAAAAAGTCTATTTTACGTTATTCTCTAACTTCATCTGCTACCACCATTTTGACTAGAAAAGCGCATGCGTAACCTTTGCAAGCCACCTAAATAGAAATTTACTACCGAATACCCGTTGACAATCAACGGTCTCGCAATTATCAACCCCCTGAATAATGTAAATTTTTGAATAATTCGTGTTTCACGTTTATTCGGCAAATCGAATATTTTGGTGTGCGGAACCCCCTAAAGAAGAAAATATTGTAAATTTTAAGTTGCGCACGTCTTCCTTTCGAACTATCTACCAGTATACAAAATTAAAGTCTCTATCTCATCTCGAAGCGTACTATTTTATCATCTCCCCTTTCGAACGTTTTTCTGTGGAGCGCACCCGAAAATGAACATGTTTGGAAAAACTCTGTTGGCCTTGGGTTTCTTATCAGATGATTGGCCACATACCAAATGTCAAGTCTCTATCACATTTAAAGGAAGCATGTCTCATTTATTCCGAAAATCGAACATATTGGTATTCGGCACCCCTAAAGTTGCAAATATTGGAAATCTGAAATTGCACACTTTCTTCCTTTCAAACTATCTACCAGTACACCAAATTTGATGTCTCCATCCTATCGTGAAGCATGTTTCTCTATCACTTCATATTTCGAACATTTTTCTGTGTTGCACTCCTTAAATGATCATTTTTGAAAAACCGTAATAATCGTAGGTTTTTTTTATCAAATGATTACCCCATATACTAAATTTCAAGTCTCTATCACATTGTAAAGGAGCCGTTTTTCATTTGTTCATCAAATCGAACATTTTAGTGTGCGGCACCCCCTACAATAGCAAATGTTGGAAAACGGAAATTGCACACTTTCTTCCTTTCTAACTATTTACATTTATACCAAATTTGAAGTCTCTATCTTATCGCGAAGCATGCTTTTTCTATCATTTCACCTTTAGAATGTTTTTCTGTGGAGTACACCCCCCCCCCCTTAAATATACATTTTTGAAAAACTACATTCTTCTTGGGTTTTCTATTAAATAATTTGCCCATATACCAAATAGCATGCCTCTATCACGTTCTAAAAGGAGTGTTTCTACTTCTTTCCGAAAATCGAACATTTTTGCGTGCGACACCCCCTAAAGTAGAAAATATTGGAAAACTGAAATTGTACACTTTCTTCCTTCCAAACTATCTATTTGTACACCAAATTTCAAATCTCTATCTCATCCTAAAGTATGTTTTCTTATCAATTCACCTTTCGAGCGTTTTCCTCTGGAGCACCCCCTTAAACGAACGTTTTTGAAAAACTATAATCGTCTTGGGTGTTTTTACCAAATGATTATTTCGTATACCAAATTTCAAGCCTCTATCATATTTTAAGGGAGCCGTTTCTCATTTATTCGGTAAATCGAACATTTTGGTATGCGGCACCCCCTTAAGTAGAAAATATTGGTAATATGAAATTGCACACTTTTTTTCTTTCGAACGATTTACCCATACACCAAATTTGAAGTCTCTATCTTATGGCAAAGCATGCTTTCCTATCATTTCACTTTTCGAACGTTTTGGTGTGGAGCACCCCCTCTAGAGAACGTTTTCGAAAAATTCGATTTTTCCAGGGGTTTTTATCGAACGATCGAGCTGTGTAACAAATTGCAAGTCCCTATCTATTTAGGAAGTGCCTAAAAAAAGCGTGACAGACAGACAGACGGACACTTGGCAATTAGTATATATAGATAGATGTGTTCAAGCTAACGACGGTACGCAATAATGGCGAGTAAATTCGATGATGAATATGAAATTGGCGGTACGGTTCAGTTTCGCCATGGTTAACTCCTAACCTTTGGTGGTGAATAAGGGTGTTAAAGTTATTTCTTTCTTTCAACTTATGAAATCTGTGATATGATTAAGAAAAATATATTTTAACTGATTAAGCATTTCTTTTTTCAAAATTTTTACCCGAGAATCCTATGTTTAGTTGGCGGGAGTAATGGTAATGTTCATTACTGACGATTGAATTCCTTGACGCTATAAAAATTGTCAGCTCCAACGAAATTTATCTTGTATGCAACACTCTTAAGGGATCTCAGGATCATAAACAGAGTGAATTTCAATGTTTCACATTTCATTTTGTACCTCTTCTCCTATGCATCGATAATACCTAAAAATCTTATGGCTAATAAGTGAATACATGTAGCATATATGATAATTTTTTCAATGAGGTGAATCTGATGATAATATTTTTCAAAATTGTATAATGTTTATGAATTTATTGAAATTTTTTTCTGATATAGGTTGCTTGCGCACAGGATTGTAACAAAGCGATTGCTTCCAGGAACAAAAATATTGCTGATTGTGATGCAATAGTATCTATTCAAGAAGTTATACTTCAAAATAAAAATATTTGCACAATTTAATTTAAAAATTAAATTTTTAATTTCTTAATATTTTAAACTTTAAATATGCGAATGTTTTTATTTTGAACTATGACTTCTTCAAGGGATATTTTTGCCTCATAATCAGCAATATTTTGCTTCTGAAGCAATCATTTTGTTGCAATCATGTGCGCAAGCAAACTACATCAAAATAAAAATTTTATAAATTCATGACCATTACACAATTTTCAAAAATATTATTATCAGATTCACCTTATTGAAGTAATATCATATATGCTACTGTTATTAACTTGTTAGCTCTAAAATGTTTAGGCAACATCGATGTATAGGAGAAGAGGTGCAAATATAAAACGTGAAACATAGGAATTCACCTTGTTTATGGTACTTGTAAGAGTCCTTGCGGGCCTTTAGAGTGTAGAAGTCGCTTCGGAGTGATAAATTGCCAGTACTCAATATCCAAACCAAAATCCAAACAAATCATCTATCCGAAGAGTAAGAATTTTAAGCCACAATAGCACTGCTTTTCAATCATCTTCATTTAATATATATATATTTCAAGGGAACCAAACCATCAAATACATCACCATAAACCAGTGTCCTAATCCTTACCCATAAACACCTGAAGTCAATATCTTCCTCAAGACATCATCAAGTCAATGCCATTTTAAACTCACAATGGATTTTCCTCAATCACGAACAGCTCCATTAAATGGACGCCCAAAGTGTCAGGCAATTAGACCAGGAGGACAATAATAGAGTTGGTGCAAAGTGATCTCGCTGACTTCCCAGAAATAAATCAAGTTCCTTCCACAGATTCTGGGCAAGGTGTGAAATGCCTGGAGAATTTTTTCACATTGTAAATCAATAGACCGCAGGGAAAGGGAAAAATATAATCCGGGGGGGTGAAAAGGTGTATCAATAGCAAGGAGAAAACAAGAATGGTGAGGTGTGAACGGTGACAGGTTAAGTGTTATTTAGCCCCCCAGGGTGGGGGAGAATACCTGGATAGGTGGCAAAGAATGTAGGTGGTCTGAAAGCTGGATTTCCTGAATTCATTTTGAAAGTTGGATACCAAGAAAGTCGGTCAATTTCACAGCAGTTTTCAACGAACGGGAAATTTCAATGTTCACATTATTTACTAAAACGTCATGGCGACACGTCTAAAACGCATGGCGACACGTTTTAAAGAATAATGCTTTATTATAAAAGCTCTTTGTTTGATCACATTAATAAAATGTTAAAATCCCATCGAAACAGAGCGTTTTCGGACGTCAGACGCCATCATCACTGGCAATTGTGAAAGAAAAAAAAAGGGGGTGGGAATACATTGGTTCTTATAACTCAGTCAAAAACTGCGAACAAAATTTTCAATTTTGTTCGTGGTTTTTGACTGAGTATAAGTTCCCATGCATGCCCCCCCCCCCCCCTTTGCAATTGTCACTGATGATGGGCGCCTGATTTCCGAAAGCTTTATGGTTTTAATGTGATTTTAACGTATTATTAATGTAATCCAGTAAAGAGCTTTTATTATGAAATGTTATTCTTTAAAATTCAAATTATTTTCTTTTTTATATCTTTAGTATCTTTAACATTTGTGAAGGTTCTGGATACCGTTTCAAATATTATATATTACACAGAGTTTCAAATGTTACATATTATAAAAGCTGGTTAAGTGACTATTTTGATATATTGACTACATGAGTGCAGGGACCAACAAACACATCAGTGGCGAATCTGCTATAAAGTTAATGAATCTTAACCTTCGGGGACTGTTGTAAAACAGGGGACTTTACTTTACAAAGGAGCTGTTTTACAGCTTTTTTTTTCAAAACAATTTTCGTGTAAATCGAAATAATAGTCATAAATCATCTTCCAAATTTGAAGATGATTTTGAAATTCCGGTGATAATGAAATCTGGGATAAAGACTTTCAAAATGGTCAGCGAAGGAAGACAAGATTTTCTATACAACTAAAAACATTGTTGAAAAGTTATAGTGGAAACTTCAAGTGGACATATCGCGTTTGAAAATTTGAATTGATACACGGAACATGCATTTTATGCTAAATGTAATTATTCATATGAAATTCAACTATTTCAGAAGTTACAATTAGCTTAACAGGGTTGTTTGGAAGCAAATATATAGAATTGTATGAGAATTATTGATATGAAACTTAATTTTGTATAAAGAATAAATCATGTTTTGGGGTGATGCACAGAATAAGTGGTTAGACTCTCAAATAGTACTTATTTAGAATAATTTCACTACTTTAAATGTACCACTGTTAGTTATTTATTTTTCTACTGATTATTAATAATAATTCCATGTATAATGGTTTTAGTTTTCTTTAATTTATTTGAAAAACAACAACAACAAAAACAAGATTATAACCGTAATACTATTTTTTCAAAACCGATTTCTTATAGTGGCCAATTTTCTCTATCACATAAGTGGTCACTTTTTGAGATTTTGAACTAAATTTGGTAGAAAAATTACAATCGATGAATACTGGAAGCTTATTGATTTTAAACGCAACTGGATGTTTGGTAGACCCCCCCCCCCCCCCCACACACACACTCAAATTTTCGAATGAAATTTCGAAAGAATCATCAAAAAATCAGAACCTTCAATAATGTTACGCAAATAATCCTTTCTTATGAAATACTTAACTTGAAAACGATCGACACAAATTTTAGAACGCTAACATGAACCGTTCTCGAGATATTTTTAATGCACCTTCATTTCATTTTGAAACTTAATGAACTTTTAGAATTTCTTAAAAAATTTCACTAAATAGATTTTTAACTACAGTGAAAAATGTCTTAAGTTCCTTTAAAAAAAAATGTTCGAGAATGGTGCATCTTAAAATAATGGGGTTGGTCTTATTCTTATCGTCGTATACGTATAAAAGAAACATTTAATTAATACATTTGCAGTATTTTATTTTAGATCTTGACGACTTTTTGCAAAAATAGGCAAATTATTTTTTTCAAATCGTACTAATATTTTACCAGCATCACGGTAACACACAAGAAACTTATCTACCAAATTTTGTGAAATTTGGTCGAGTAGTTTCTCAGCTGGAGTGGATACATACGTTTTTTGCGTGTCATTTCGCAGAAAAAGGCAGGTTCTTCTTCCGGAATCACCAAAATCTAATCAGCACAAGGGTAACTCACAATTGATTTATCTATCAAATTTTGTAAAATGTGGTCAGTTAGTTTTACATCTAGGGTCGATATATACAGTTTTTGCAGGCCATTTTATAAAAAAAGGCAAGTTCCGAATCGTACCAAAATCTAATTAGAACCAGGGTAATCCACAAGTGACTTACCTACCAAATTTTATGATTTGGTCAATTAGTTTTTGAATTAGAGTGGATACATATATTGCACAGATAGACATACACACACACACACACACACTAAATATAGTGTTTCGTGTTCTATGGTGCTCGAAACGTGTAGATCCTTAGAAAGGTCGAGTTGCGATTCTTGACACGATTCCAATACTTTCCCTATACATTACTATGTATGGTAGCGAAAGAAAAAGTATTAACTATTATGAATATGTTCCCTTTTGATATGTAAGATTATGCTATAAATTTGTTAATACCATTCTCGTGGATCTAGTTCGTTCCATTCACGACAAAAGATACTTTGGGTAATAGTTTTTGTATTTTAACATCTAACAAACCTCCAACAAATATTTGTATACTATAAGAAGAAGCTAGAAAATATACTCGTCGTTGCCCGTGTGAGTTAAAGTAGAGTAGTTAAATAAAATAACAATATAAAAATCAGTGCACATCGGCGCAATAGGCGATGACCCCCCCTCCCCCCCCCCATACAAATTACAAAACCGGCACCCGATACTTGCAGATACTCTACATTCATTCTACGTTAAAACCCAAGGTCTACTGAAAGGAACTCTTACTTCCATTTACTTTGGTTAAAACCTACCGATGGAATTATTTTCGCAATAAGCAAAATATCGCCAACTTGGCGATATTTCGCCCCAGATTAATGGAAATATCGTCAAAATGACAAACATGACTCTAAGACTCTTCAAGAAACTAACGAAAGTGACGCCAAATTGATGAATTAATTATTAAAATATTATATATATATATGAACTATATTGCTTATGGAGGATGCTATCAATATTGATAACTGTTAATTTAGAATTGTGTGAAATATAAATTTATTGGGTTCTACGAAATAGTTTTACAAGTTGTCATCAGAAAAAGAGCCCAATGTACAATTCAACGTTAAAAACATTGTGCCGTGGATATTATACATCATTTTTTCACTGTGAAAGAAGTAAATTCATTGCATTGTATAGGGGAAGCCATGTGCTGCCCACAACAGAATTTTATTTTAAAAGAAAGCGAAATATTGAGTTGACATCATTAAAATGTTTGCTAAATGAAAACCAAACACGAAGAAAAAAAAAAGGCATATAATTCATACCAATCAATATAAATAATGAAATACAAGCAGTCTGTAGACAAAGTCATGTTTTGTTTGCAGTAAATTATTCTAATTTTTTGCATTAAAATATGTTAAAGACAATCGGAGGGAATAAAGAAACATAATAACCCATTCTTAAAAGATTGAAGACTTCATCATTAAAAAGCTCTGAACATAATTTATTTGCATCGCGTATTGATAAATGTTCCAGCAAATGATTCTTATCAGATCAGTCTCTCCATTCAATCCTTTTCATTCCATTATCAAATACTGAATAAGAATAATCCCCCAATTTAGGAGGTCTTAAAATTATTCATTTATTCAATTCTTCTGGTGATATGCCGGGCATTATCGCCTTAAATTTCAGGAAGTCACGAGTGCTCGAATATAATTGTCAAAACTGGGCGCTGTGAACATCAATTACTTGTTATCCAGTCCTAAGAAAATTTCGGCCGATTCTTCGCCAAAAAGAACGCCAAATATTTTTGCGAATCTCAGAAATCGGCGATTTGAAGCCAAGATGGTTTTCTCCCGTGAAACACTAGTGGCGCCCTTTTCGGTGACGTCACGTGTCGCGAGCTCGCACCATACTTAGCAGGCAAAAGAAACGAGGCTTATTCCGTCTTTGCCGCGAGGTGAAACCGTCTGCTCTTTTCTTGCACTGAGAAAAATCTTGGTTTCGATTTTGATTCGCGCAGACGATTTTATTCTGTTTTCTCCCAGCTTGTTAAAATGATTTGACGAAGGATGCACTGATAGTTTAGGATTTTTTTGTGTGTGAACAATTGAAAAGTTGTGCTATCTGCTGAATAATAATATTGAAGTGTGCATCCAGGGTGTTGATTTGCAGCAATTAAAAAGCTATTAAAATGGGGCTGCCGAGGGCGGGCTGCCTAGTGTTTACGTTTGTGGTGATTTGCATCGCAATATCTTACGCATCCTCTGATCGTAAAAAGGTACGACCTCCGCTAGTGGAAGAGGAAGGCCGACGGAAGTTACAAAAACAAACACGTAAGTCAATTTTTTTTTTCTATTCTATTTCTCCGTTGTGGCACCACGTGGTTTTTCCACGATTGAACTGTTGCTGTTTATAACATGATTTCGCAATAGTTTCCATTTGTAAATGATGTTACTCAGTAGTTAATTTTTATGTTGTTATGTAACAGCTTTTATTTTTCTATTCATTCTCTGTGTATAGATCATAAGGATTTTCCTCATGTTTGTTTTTAAACTAGGGCGGGATTAATTTTATTAAAAAGAAGGTCCAGCTGTACTAGGGCGGGATAAATTTTATTAAAAAGAAGGTCCAGCTGTGGTGACATTTCCAAGTGAATGTTTTTCATAGAAGATTTTCGAGAGAAACTGGGCCGTATTTATGATTTTTGCTAAGACATGAAAATCTTACTCACGGAGCTTGCCAATATGTGTAAACTTTGCCTCGCGCTCGTGCTGTATGCTTTCCCTGAATTTTCAATTTCTTGATTTTGCCGGCTATACACATTTTAACACATCAGGAATCCATTTCAAATACATTAGGGATTATGTTCGTATGTGTGTGTATATGTCTGTAAGGTTTGTACACGATAAATCAAGATCGTATGCACCTATCGTTATACAATTTTATGTGTAGTTGCATTATGTGAAAAACTAGAACGAGATAGAATGTTTAGTATTTTCCATGTTTACAACTCAAATTATTGTAATATGAGGGGTGGGTGGATTATAATTTGAACTACGCAATGAATGCTAATAGTGTCAAATTAGTAACTGTTGCCAATTTGGTAAAAGAAAAAAAAGAAGTTACGGAATATTTTAAAACAGTAAATTGCGGTATGAAATCTGAAAAAGTTATTTTTTTTTTTATTCTTTTAATGATTGTGACATAAGAAAGGGAACTGAACTGGAATATGAATGTATGAAATGCAATATGACAGTAATATAACTGGATGTGCATTTCATTTCGTTTATTGTGTTTTCATTTTGTGACATTCATTATTTCAACGTTACATTAAAATAATGAATAAGCGATTGTTTGTTATTTTAACTTCACATAGTCTACTTTTGATACGTTGCGAAATTTTGTTTTAAACATTTCCATTACAGGTGATCGTCGCTCGAGAATATTTGTAAGGGGAGATCATGGAGGGGGTGGATGACACCCCCTCCCCAAATTGCATTTTTTTAAATTTTAGACATATCCCCCCCCCGCCTATCTGTTCTAAATATGCAACTGACCCCGCAATTTTACTGAAGTTGAGTTCTGTTTTGAACTAATGAAACTAGTTTATGAAAAGTTTAAAGTGTGCATGGTGTGGGCCGATTTTGTAAGGCAGTCTGAATTTGCAAATAGTTTTCTACAGGTTTGTTATTGCATTTTGGGGATCAAATCAGGCCTGAAATTATTATATAATTCCGATTTACCATTAATCATTTTATTATTACTTATCAAGAGGACTTTATATCCCCTATCACGGCTGTCTTTGACCATAGGCAAATTAAGCAGATCCTGGGGGCCCATCTTCCTTGCCCCAAAGAAACTGGATATAGGAGGATTGAATGGCGTTATTGTGTAAAGATTGATAGAGCTAATTGTAAAAATCTAAATTTAGGTAAAGATTGATAGAGCATCTGTCACCATGATCGGATTAATCATTCTCCCGAAGTTTCGGTTGGATCTTTATCATAGACGTAGCCAGGATCTTGGCTACGTCTATGATATTTGTAAGGGGACACATAGTGGTGTGTGTATGTGCGGGGGGGGGGGGGGTTGTTACTAATTGTGCGGCATTCACTAAGCATGAACGATTGTTTTAAAAAAACGCTTGGGATTAAATGTAATGTTATTCTCACCCTATGTATCATAATGGGAGACAATTTTTAGAAATCTGTGCATAGAAAAAAAAATTCGCCATTGATTCCCACTGTCCCCGTCTTCGCTGGAGATAAAATCAGATTAATTTCGCTGGTCCAACTTCAACGGACAGCGCGGATGTTGATGATCGAATGATCGCGAAAAAGTTCAGTTTTATTTTTTGTATTGTATTCTCACTTATCGGACCTTTTAGTATTTCTATTGTACGAATTATTTGTTTTAAGTGGTGGATGATGTCGCAGGAAATGTCGATTTTTAGAAACTTTTTAATTTTACTATATGTTAAGGAATAGTACTGGGTAGGGTCCACAAAACCCGACTTCCGGATTTTGATTAAATAATGTGTTTTAGGCATCACTGAATACTATTCAATCATATTTTTAATAATGTCCGAGGCCAGAATATGTCAAATACATTCGGCTTTCTGTACGATATTTGGTACGAAAACGTCAATTGTTCAACGTAAAAGGCTATTATCGTATTTTTTATCATTTTATTTTCGAGGACAAAAAACAAACATAAAATTTTATATAATAAAATGAAAGAAAACGTTTATATGTAATTATTTTTTTTATTGAAAAACGATTGGCATTATTTGTAGGGAGATAACGTACGGTATACGATGCTTTTGATTGACAATGCGGGGATGAAGAAATAAAACAAATATGCTCAATGTGTTAAAACTGAGTAGATGTTCAGTGGTTTTTATCAGAAATGAATTCAACACCAATGTTCGGGAATTACAACAGATTGTTCTCGAGATATTCAAAATTTTACTTTCCCACAAAGCGCTTAAATATATCTCGGAAGGAATTAAGTGACTTTCCATAAAATTTGGATAGTTACAATATGACACCCAATTTTGTTATTCATTTTCAATAAAAGGGTTTGTTACGTGATTTAAAATATATATGTATATATATATTTTTCTCAACTTAAATCTGATCGAGCCCTTTTTAAAGATCTGCACGGGCTTGGTCCACTAGCCCACGGACTCAAAACCCGGATCGGACCACATTTCTAATCGGGCTTCCTTTGAATGAGGGATTTGTTTTGACAAACTGTATTGAATACCAGTAGTATAACCGTTCTGAGTACGGAATATACATTATAAATAAACTTAAAATTCACAATTACGTGCAAATTTCTATAGTATTCTAAATGGCATTGATATTCAAAGCATTCTATAAAAATATTTAAATTAATGCTCCTAAAACGAAGTTTAAGAACCTCTGTTTTCTCTATACAAAATTATTTTCACTGGCAGATCTAAAGAATATCCAGCTCCCGTTTATAAACAAATTTACAAAAAATATGAAACGGAATAAATATATGCCAAAATGAAAGCGCTAAAATTGTATGGAAAGATATACCCGTACTATTTATATTTTCGTAGATTAGAAGATATAACCCGCGTATTAGTAGAAGATTACCCGCACTACAATATATGAATTTCAAAAATATTTGCCAAAATAAAACAAATGACGTAATAAATTAGAAAGTATCCATAATCCTCATAATCTTTAAACCCGAAGGCCGTAATGGATATATATAACGCAGTCAAAAATGCAATTGCATTACAATTAATTTTATATACATTTCTTTATTATTTAAATCGGAAAAGATTTAATAAAAATCGACTGCTATATAAACACATTGGATTTAAATCTGTAGCTAAGCCATGGTATAATTTTCTTCAAATAAATTGCGGAAAAAATATCGTCTGCATAATGGGTATGGTTTTTATGGAAGGTTTTTTTTATTAATATTTCAATAGCCTCTTGTCCTAGAAACTAAAAGAATGGACTAAATTTTAAGTGGGGCTATTTCACGGCTACCCACAAAATTTCATGAAATTTTGTGCAACCGTTCCCCCGTGACGATGAAACAAACACACAGACCGGCAGATTTTCTATTTTATATATATAGATTAACGCAATATATATATATTGGTTTTAGCAATCAGAAGTAAAAAGCGCTAAAAACCTTTCTATATAATTCTGAGCACGCGTATGATTTTAACATATCTGAAGAAACAACAGTTTGGGTTGATTATGGCCGAGACTCCGTATTATCCGGTCGGGGTCGGGCTTCAGATTGCAAAATGTTTCCGAGCTCGAACCGGATTTAGTAGATATCGAAAAACTATTATTAACTACAGATCTTACCCTTGTTCGTTCATAAATTATGTATCTGCTGCATGTCTGATAGAGCCAGTGCCCCTAAAGAATTTTTCGGGCCCGCATGCAGCAAGCAAATAAGCGCCCCCCTTATTTTACAAGTTCTTAGCCTTCCCCCATAAGCTGTTTATGTAGTACGGGCCCTGGATGGGGCTCGGGGCTTTACTTGGCTTTTGGAGTCCTCGACCAAACATTTTTAAAATTGTATGTGCTGTCAACCATAAATAAATGACTAAAATAGAAATTGCGTTAGAGCATTCTAAAAGTAGGTAATTACTGCGATATATATTTAGTATAGAATCACTGTATACAGTTAAATTTCAAACAAGTAAAAACAAAAAAACATAATTTTTTGAAGTACACCCTTTTATTATTTGTATGTAACTTAAATGTATAAAAATGTATTTATTGAAATGTATGCAACTTAAATGGTTGAAAGACAACGACAACAAAATTCGGACTTCCTAGTACATTCCAATGGTGGACACAGGACAGTCTAGTCCCATAAGTTTCAAAATGTAGAGTTAAGTATACTGCAGGAGATAAAGACTTGCTAAATTTAATGTTACAGCAGGTGCAATGTTTCTGTCGGCGATTTCCCCAAACGCTGGCAGAATTTGATATTCGCACCTTGTTCTTCAAACGCCATTTCCATTTTCGACGAACGCGAACGACTACAGTTCACTGACACGCATTGTCTGGAAAAATCTTGCACTGCGGACCTGCTTCTTCCTTTTCACATCTCGCGTCGCATGTGCCTCTACGCCACCGTAAAATAGTTCCCCTCTCCTCCAATCAGGGTTGGAGATATCAGCACAGTCTCCGAACTTTTTGATCCTACCTTGTATTAATCCGGGTAATAAAAATATAAATATTTTCATTTTACGAGTGTGCTTACGGGTTATAAATACTGCAATGGTTTTGCGTTAATATAATTGCCACATTCAAACGTTAATAAATTTGGTTTTTTACTTAGTTACAAAAAACATGGCAGCATTTTTTTTTCTCACATTCTCACGAAACCTTTATTGGGAATCACCAGTTTAAACAGCAGAAAATGCAAAAACTTCATTTCTGGGGAAAACGGCATATTGTTTAGTTTTGCATAATTGCTAAACATCAGTTAAATACGTTTTCGTGTGAATAGATATATAGTATGTCATTTTTTTATTGAATAAATATATTATTTGCAGCAGATTATTTTAAAATCAAGTAATAACATTGGGAAACTTAAAATATATTTAAACAAATGAAGCCAATATTCACTTTCTCGAACGTAACGAGGAAGTATTGTTCTCACGAAAATGTTCGATTTCGAGATTTTGATGCCAATATATGTTTTAAGTCCTAAACACGTTTTGACTTTTTTTGGAATGATGTCTGTCAGTCAGTCTGTCTGCATATCTCTGGTCGATTTCTTGTGTACACAATAGTGGCCACAAATGTTAATGGATTTTTCCACGGAATTTTATATCCGGCTTTGTTATCAAAAAATCTAGAACTAGATAGAATTATTTTAAATTCGAACGAAAATTTCGAAATTATATATTTTTTAACATGGCAGCATTGTGACAATCATGCATAAAAGGGTTTATTTATGGTTCAATGATCACGACATTTTATAGTTTCAATCATTGTTATGTAAAATAACCGCGATACCAATTTTTGTGTTCGTGACGTCATTAGCTCCCTCTGGGGACAAATTTCCCGCCCCCCGGGGAAGGGTACATTGTCAATAGGGTATCAATTAAAATATTTTTTCAAGCCCTTTAAAGTGAAGGGTAACACTATAATATTCATGATACCGATTTTTTTAAATTTTTCTTGTAAAATTTGAAAATAAAAGCTACTAAAAAGGGATTCTGGTATGAGAAGGTCGAGTTGAGCCACACTCGGTTAATTTTTTTTTTCTAGTTATAGCTCTGTGTTTCTTTAAAAAATAATAACGGAATCAACACCATGTAAATTTTCTTAGACCAATATATATATATATATTACAATCTCTCAAAAATTTATTTTATAACAACTCGCAATGTTTTATTTGAATTCCTATCTTACTATCATCACTTGAAACTTTAGTTTTTCTTCATTGAGTCATCTTGCATGTGGTGCAGAGTCAGTGAACCCGGTGGGGGGGGGGGGGAATCTGTATTGACTTATGATTGTTTTGATATACATTTTTACGCGTTTATGTTTACTCTATACTTGTATGTAACTAATGAGCTACGTAGCAGTAGTAATCGAAAATCATTCATGTATGTAAGTGTAACGGGAAAGGAGGAGAGTCAATGAATGATATGTTGGTAGTTTTCTCTGGTATTTGTTATGTTGTTTTTATTCAAAATCAAATCGTATCCATGGCCGCCTATAGGGGTGGGGGGGAAAGATGCGTTAGCTCGAGTAGGGTGGCCTCCGATATTTATTTTTTTAGGGAGGGGAAGACATGAAAGATTCAGAATATATCAATAGGAAAATCAAATACGGAGAGGAAGGGCTTCATAAATGTTTGTATGGGGGGGGGGGGGGGGGCAATATATTCGGGGAATATTTCAGGCATTTTTTTTGGGGGGGGAGGGGACATTTGCCTCCTAATGGTATGGATTAGACTTTTAAAGCCCTGTGTACATTTTGCAACTCTTGAAGAGAGGTTTATTAAATATTTCTATGTAAAATAATCTCTTTCCTTCTTTCGGTGTACTAACGAGGATGATTGGTGCCAGATTTCAAACGGAGACGATTTAGGACGTTAAAGTAATTGGGAAAAGGATGATTTAGATCGTAAACCCATGGGATCCGGATAACTGTCATTCATATGCACGTTGTTCGAATATACTTCTCACTTCCGGTGGATTTTCTCGGGTCCGCCCTTGTCTGTGATACCCGTCAGTCAAGATGGTTTATTAGAGGTTACAAAAGACGGGTGACCACAGACCTGGAAAAGCGGGAATTAGCCTGGAATTTTATGCTTCTGGAAACATCAGGGAAAAATTAAGGAATTCTGTTGAAAGTCGAGGGAAAATTGCAAATTTCTCAAAATTTTTTTTTCATTTTCCGACCTTATAGTTTTCTTTTAGGGGAATGAGCAATGCTTGTTCATTCCATGATGTCACATTTTTCATCTCGCGTCACAAGACCCATAACTCATTTCCTTTAAATATACTTCTGAACAAGATGCTAGAGGAGAGTTTTCATCAATAGGCGACGTGATTTCGATAAACATCCTTCGAAGGGAAACGATTCAGGGAATTAATTATCAGGAAAATATCAGGGAATTAATTATCAGGGAAAAATCAGAAAAATATCAGGGAATTTCAAAATTAATTTTTTGTGACCACCCTGAAAAGAGTAAATTTCTAACGTAATCGTTCATCCTCAAATCTCATGAACTAAAGTTGCATAGTATAGAGGTTTATTAAAGCCCTCCTAGCTAAATTATTACCACTTTTTGGTGATCCACTACCGGGCAAGCTAGATTACACCTATATGATACGCTTTTTACAAACGCGTGTGCAGTATGCGTTGGTCTGAAGAAAACGATTTTTAAGTTACAATAAAATGAAACTGTAGAAACTTCGTTTGAAGCAACATACAATACAAAATTAAGAGTGTCGACCGGTTTCGAAAACAAGAAACAGCCTTCTTCGTTAGGACAAACAAGAAGCGCAACCTTCACTTGTTAGAGCTAGATCGGCAACTGGCAGCTTATAGGGTGTTAATGAGTTGCACGTCAAAATTTATAAAAATATGTCAATTGCACGGCTCTGAAAATGATCAGTTGCAAGGGAAGACCTGAAAAAGGTTATTTGCACGGACTTTATCACCCTCTACTGTGAAATGAGTTATGTTATATGTATATGGAGACAGTGCTATGGGATTCTGAGGAAAGCACATGGCAAGGCTTTAGAGAGCGCCCACACATACGTATAAATTTATATCTTAAAAAATAATCCCACTTTTTCATAAATGCAAACTATAATATTTTGCACAATAGCATCTTCCTTTTTATATAACGTATTTCCTTTCTAATCGAAGATTTAAGACAAAAGTAGAATATACTTTACAGAAAATCAAGCCTTGAAATTTTCCATTTTTGGTGTCACTTCTATTATAAGTTTTCAATATTTGCTTTTCTCTTTTTATACTTCACATTTCTGATTTCGCTTAATTATCAACACCACTTTTAGTGTATATACATCAGTTTGTATTCCCATTCTTATATATGAAGCAAAATTTATACGGATTAGGGTTCGTTAAAATTTTCATTGAATATAGAATGATTTGCAGCCATTCATTGTTCTTTCCGGATTCTGCGCTGGGGCAAGAACACGTAATAGATGAAAACTTTGCTTCTTCGGCGATGTAATTGTCAGTTAAATAAAATCCAAATTTTCTAACCTCTTCATTCTTTGTTGAGACATTCATGTATTCTATAAATGAATCCCATACTTCATTTTTATGTAACTACTACAATCCAAAAATCCACTGAAGCCATGGACTCATTTTGAATTTGCTGTCTTTGTAATCCCCGTCTCCCCGTACAACTTACCATTTTGATAAGAGAATGGATTTGAACTATCCGTTCCCTGGGTAAGCTTGGTCTACCAGCACAGCTGTACAGTTCTTCTATTGTGGGGCACGGTCACATGATACCATATTCAGAAGGCTTACTCCCATTAGACCCCATGGCAACATTTTTAGCATTGGATTTTGCATAGACACTAACACGCGTAAGGTGGACCACCTGAACTACGACGTAAACAAAGCACGTCTACCAAATTTGGCGTGTTATCGCTTACTGGGGCGATTTTTTTTTAATGCGGGCGGGAGAAAAAATGTACAGGACGGTTCTTTTATAATATTTGAAACTATAAAAATGATCAGGATTTAAAAATACATTATTTGTAACATATATGAATATATTTAGTTTAAGTAAATTTAAATGAACATAGTTATATATTTAATTTAAATAATCATAATGCACAAAAAATTACAAGCCAACGTACTTAAAAGACTGAAATATTATATAATATTCTCAGTCTAAACAGTATACTAACATGTTGATTGTTCAATTACTTAGTTCTTCATTTGTTCTGGGATACTAATATATTAGTCTGTGGCTTGGTCTACCAGTACAGCGCATTCTATTGTAGGGAAGGGGTGCAGTGGAATGACAGAACAGCTGTGCAGGCAGACCAAGATGACTCATTGGGATATGGTAAGCTCAGGTATTTTGGGGCCCCCACGAGGAATTTACAAAATTATGAATACTATGAAAAAAGCAAAATTACACATTCGGTGCAGAATGTACATAATATTTAATTTGAAAATAACCTCTGAAATGCTTTTCTCACTATGGAAGTTGCTTTTCGTACACATTTTAACCTCATGGTATCAGTTGCTACTGGTAAATGAACAATCTTAAATTGAAACTGGTAAAAAGAAGTTTCGTTAATGTATTTTTAAAGAAACACAGAGATATAAATTGAAAAGAAAAATATATATTAATAATTAAAATACACGTTGTGCAAAAGATAAGGAAAACTTGAACAATGTATATAAGCACTAATAACACAATAATGCAGCATACAGCTGTTTCGAGACTACGCTGAATCCTCTTCATCAGTGCAAGACAACCAACAAACCCGAAGTCCAAAAGAGAAGTGGGTGAGTCACCTATTCCTCTTTTGGACTAAGAGTTTGTTGGTCCCCTTACACTAACGAAGGGGATCCAGCATATCCTCAAAACAGCCGTATGCTGCATTATTGTGTTATTTGTGTTTCTATATGTTGTTCAAGTTTTCCTTAAAATATATATTATTGCCTTCATTTGTTTGACCATCTTTTCAGTTTTCCGATGTTAGTTATTATTTTTTTAAAAGAAATCTCGGAAATTTATTAGTATTATTATTTTAATAATTGGTTTTTCTTTTTAATGAATTGTATTATTAAATTTATTTTTCAAGACAGCCTTGAAATCTGCTAATTTATTCCAAAAGAAAACCCTCCCCAAAATAATGTCCTTGGAGTACAAAATTTAGTGGTGGGCTTGGAAAGATTATTCGCAGAAAAATGTCAAAAGGCTACCTGGGCATGAAATGATGCATGCCTCTCCGTTGTCTGGAATCCTACACTCCGGTGCAGCTCAAGCAAAATTTGCGAATTTCAAGCGAAAGCTCAGTAACTTAGAACACTCAATAGTGACTAGCAAGTTTATGCTATTTATTGAAACGGCTTATCGATATAGTTTAGTGATGTATTCATATAATTAATCACTATTCTGACCTAGCTAATTAAAATTTATACAATATAAGTTTTACAATTTTAACATTGGAATGTGCAAAGATTAAATTAAAAACTTATTTAAACAAGTGAATAATTGTAATACAATTCTAGACAATAATGATTATAACATGAATAATTTAATAACACTGGTATAAAACGTGATCTAAATACGCAAAATACCTCTTAATTCATAAACATAATTAGATCTATACATTACATACTTAATACTAATGCATCATTAAATTAACTTAAAATAAAATATCTCCGTATTTAATTACGCAATTTTTAACGTATTTTGAAGGATGCAGTTATTTCTCAACATTTTCATAACAGGCTATTAAGTTTTTCAAAAAGCGAAAAAGATAATTTGTTGAATTGAATTGCTTTGTCTTTATAATAAAATTCTTATAATTTTTGTGAAATTAAAAGAAAAAAAATCACTTAAAAGAAAATATTACAAATGGAGTAAAATAGGTTGATACGATATGTATATGAAGATATTATATTTATGCACATTTAATATCGTACATAAGTGTATTGTTATGAAATATCATATTATAATGTGATGTATCGATATAATCTTATCGATCTTTCCAACACTAGTTTGTGCTACCACTACCTTCTATATTTATTCCATCACGCTAGTTCTAAGTATAATCAGGTGCAATACGGTTTTCTCCTTCACACTCGCATCCACTCTTCCCCTCACTCCTTTCGTAAATCTCCGTTTTCTAAAATCTCCGACGACGCCCCCCTCATCTCCACGAGTGTAAATTTCTTTTTGTGGTTTCCGATCTATCTTCCCGAATTCCCCCGCATTGTTTTCTCTTTCTTTTCGCCTGCAAACAAAAGTGTTTCAGACGTTTTGGCAAGTTGTCAAATCTGGCATTCTTCTGAGCTTCGACAGCAGACGACGATGGGAACACTTTACTGCCTGCTATCGTCTGCAGAATTTGCATAGTATATTATCTGCGTTTTGAATAAATAAGGACGTGACGTCGTAGCGCTTTGTTTGCATACCGGTGTTCGAGGAGAACGGTGATAAGTTCGGAGAGCGACATTATTTACCTACTTTTCCCTGCAAGGTAAATAGTGTAAAGGAGATAAGACATAGGCTTAAAAAAGAATTGGGAGGTTTTTTTTCCGGGAAACCTTTTACCCTGCAGCAGTAGCTCCCAATACTTTTTCTTTCATTCGAGTCATCCCCTGACTGTTAATTTCTTTCAATTGTAGACCCTGATTGTCAATTGTTTTGTATTGTACCCCTTATTTTACTTCCAAATTAGCACTTGTCCAACTGTACCCATTGGTTCAATATCTTTTATTTTAATTCCCAGCCTAAGTTTTTTAATTTAATACACACACATATATATAATAAACAGTTTATAAAATCCAAAGATGTTCATAATTAAAGCGAAATCAGAAATATGAAGTATAAAGTGAGAAAAGCAAATATTGAAAACTCATTAGAAATGGCACCAAAATCAGAAATTCCAAGGCTTGATTTTCTGTAAAGTATATCCTACTTCTGTCTTCCCTTCCTTTGAATCTTCTGTCTTCCCTTCCTTTGAATATAAGATATTCCCTTTCTAATCTTCGATTAGAAAGGGAATATCTTATATTCAAAGGAAGATGCTATTGTGCAAAATATTATAGCTTGCATTAATGAAAAAGTGGGATTTTTTTGTTTTTAAGATGCAAAATTTTAATATTATATATATATATATATATATATATATATATATATATATATATATATATTATTCATCACACTGGATCAATTACTTAGACGTTAGTTTAACATTTTCTGTAAGCATTCAATTTAAAATATACGACAAAACGGAATCATATAACTTCAAAGTAAACAAACTTCAACATTATGCATCCAATCTTTCAAAATCAGTATTTAGAAATATTATTAATAATCAGTTATTAAGAATAAAAATGTTAAGTACACCATGTTTCTATAAAGAACATCTTATTAAATTAATAAACACCACTATCAAAAATAAATACCCACCAAACCTTATATTTTTAATTATTAAAACACAATTTAAATTCAAAACCATGCTCCAATTACAGCAACATATTGACAGGTCAATATCAACCACTTTTAAATAATCAAAATTTTTTTTAAATAAATTATCATCAAAGTGACCACCACTAAGAATGAAAAAAGTTTACAAGTATAAATTCACTATTAAAATAGTTATCAATTATTTGATTTATAATAAATAAATAAATAATAAAATTTTATCATCTCGACATTTCACATCCAACAGTTACGCACTTAGTCTGTCACCCTAACTGTAAACTGTTTTGAGTTGGCTCAAAGCTTAGTCAGTCTCAACTGCTCTCCAATGTATGGAGAACATGTGGTAACTCAATTTATGTTATTTTATTCTTATTCCTTTTCATCTTTAAACATTACATTGTATTCTCATATAATTACAAGGCCATTACGCTGGTATATTTGATTATTTTTATATTTATATTTGATCTATTTTCTTCTATATCGGGCCATGTGCATAATTTCTGTCATACAATTTACAGTAATACACACAGAAACGTAGAAGTTCAGCATTAACGGACCAAGTATGGCCTTTGATAACGTACATGGTTTCGGAAATGCTTTTACCTTTTTTCAATTTATTCATTTTCAAAAAAATTTTGGGAGCCAGAAAGGCCTAGTTCCACGTGCAAATTTTTCATTTTGCAATTTTTCATCTTATACACTATTCATGCTTTTACACCATGTATGTTTATGCAGGGAACAAGGAGATTAGTACCTTAAGTACCTGTATTACATATATGATTTATAACACTTAAAAATTTAATCTAAGGGTGTAGTTAAGGGATTATATTCACCAATCTTTCACCACATGTAATTCTCTTTTCAATTGCTTACCTTATTTATGGAACAGGGAAAGAGGGGTATTTAGTACCTATTTAGTACCTGTTTTATTTATAATGTTCTATTTATTATTTTCAGTTTGTCGTATAGTCATTTTTGATTTCAAATTTTCACTTTTTTATTAATTAGAGAATCATCAATCATGAGGAAAATAAAATTCAAATTTCTAGTCATCAAGCTAAAGATAATCAACAAATATCAATGGAGTGGATTCGAAAATAGAATAACAAAAAATACCAAAGCATTAAAGCTATACACGTGGATAAGCACCAGGCCTAAAAAAATTGTTCATTTCGAAAAAAATATTTTTCAAGTCCAAGTATTTGATCAAAATGAACACAAAATATGCATGTTTCTGAAATAAGAGATAGATTATATCTGTAAACTCTTATTACTTGGACTACGTACACACACACACACACATATATATATATATATATATATATATATATATATATAATTGATAATAATCGAAAACTATGCATAAACTACAGTAAGTACAAAAAACCAATCTCTAGCATATCCGTTACAAATAAGTGACTATAGACCAAGACTAAGGATCAAAATAGTAGGTAACGCATAGCTATAATGGTAAAATGGGATGAGGGGAATAATTGTATACAAAAATCATTATTAAATATATATATATATGAAAGAGCAAACGTGGCAAAAATGAGAAAAAGCAATAACAATTAGCTCAAGCTTAAAGATCAAGACATGGAGAATAATCAGTTGAAACTACATAAAAAATTATGGTTAATTCGGAGTTACACACTCTTCATAGAGCCCATTGGAACTGTCTACTGGCTAATGGAAAGAAAAATAATAATATAATCCATAAGAATTAAAAAACAGAAATAGAAACTTACATGTGCTGTGGCCACGTGTGCTTGCCAACTGAACGTACAGCCACATTACATAAAATTTCTGGTCAAAGTGAATGGAAATCGAAATGAACTGAGTAAACGTGAACGGTAAAGTTTTAATAATAAACTTTCAAAAATAGGAATCAGTATAGAATTCAGGACAAGTGGAAAGTCAGGTTAAAAGAATGGGAGAAATTCATAAAAATGAGTTATCCATGCAATGATAAATGATGCAATTGTTAAATTACTACGAGGTGTATTTGAAATTATTAATAATATTATTAACAAAAAATTCCGGATAGTGGTAATTTTGTATGTACAGGGTGTCCCAAAAACATTGCCCTCGCCTTTTATTCCTTAAATATTGATCTTAGACATATATAATAAATTTCAAAGTTGCGCATAAAAAAGTTACAGAATTTTCGGAAATCGATTAAAATTTACAAGGGAATTAAATTTTAAGAAATACAAAATTTAAACTTTTATACGGCCACCGTACAAAAACATTTCCAATGAGTAAAATGTGCCCCATACACTAATAAGGTGATGTACAAAATTTCAGCATTTTATCATAAAAAGTCCCAGAGATATGAAAAGACAAAAATGCTGACTTAAACCACTTTTCGATGCATTGACATGGTTCTCAGAGGGGAAAAATCATGTCGGCAGATCGCTTTTCAGGTGTCATACAGAAATTACGAAAGAAAACAATGATTATATAAATAAATAATAATTTTGCTATTTATTGGTACAAAAGTATCTACACTGTGTATAGAAATAATAACTTTACACAAAGATTACAAAGCTTGTTCAAAATGTTTTCCGTCCATACCAATGATCGATTAAAGATAAAAGGCAGTTACTATTTGCCTATGATGCATTTCTATGTTGCGTCATTTGCACTCTTGCTGTAAACATTTACATTTTAATTTGTGATTAACCCCCAACTTTGTTTAAACATATATCTGGGACTTTTTATGATAAAATGCTGAAATTTTCTACATCTCCTTATTAGTGTATGGGGCACATTTTACTCATTGGATATGCTTTTGTATGGGGGCCGTATAAAAATTTAAATTTTGTATTTTTTCAAATTTAATCCCCTGAAAATTTTTATCGATTTCATAAAATTCTGTGCCTTTTTTTACGCAACTTTGTAATTTATTATATATGTCTAAGATCAATGTTTAAGGAATAAATGCCTAGGTCAATATTTTTGGGACACCCTGTTTATATATATATATATATATATATATATATATATATATATATAATGTATGTGTATGTGTGTATAAAATAAAACGCATATTTTATAAGTTTTAGGAAATAAAATATGCACTGTACTTTAGATTTTTATTTTAAAATTTCTTATAAAAAGAAAAAAAAAATACAAGAAATGTACAACTTTCAGAAATATTATTAAAGTATATAAAAGTAGTATAACTAGCGCAAATGTCTGAGTAGCAATATACATAATTACAAACTTCCCAGAAAATGTTGAAGAAAAAATATTCTGACGGTTTCTGGAGCGCGATATATTTAAGCACTCAATTATTTGATAAGGAATAATACACATTTTTGTTCCCGAAACCAAAATCCTAGTTACGCCATTGTCAGAGAAAGAGGTGTTAACTATGTCTGCACTGAATCGAGTTTGAACCATTATTAAAATTTCTGTTAAAAATTTTCGGACCCTATCGGCGAGTTGAATTTGGAAAATAAATAAATAACTACGCCGCTCCAGACATGGCTCATGTTTTCGCAAGTTATAAATGAATATTAAAGAGAAATATTTTCTGATTTTAGATAATCACACAGAACGATAGTTTGTGCCTGCTCGGGTCTCAATAGAGCACTGTGCTATCGCACGAGCTGAGTGAAATTGTAAAATTTCAATTTTTGCAGACAACTAGAGGTGTGAACATAAAGTTTATTTTGAAGCATGGAGTTAAAAGTATTATGAACCCCTGTTGAAAATACTTTGATATCCCATATAATAAGAAAAACTTGAGCAACGTATATAAGCACAAATAATACAATGCAACAGCATACAACTGTTTCGTGGATACGCTGGAGTCCTCTTTTGGACTTCGGGTTTGTTGGTTCTTTTGCACTGACGATGGAGATCCAGCGTATCTTCGAAACAGGTGTATGCTGCTGCATTGTATTATTTGTACTTATATACGTGGCTCAAGTTATTCTTATCCTTTGCACAAAGAGTACTTATTGAAATCATATTTAATAGATGGTTGATACCTTCTTCTAAAACGGGACAAAGTTCTTTCTTAAGTATGTTGAGCCCAAAGAGCTATTGATTGCTTCTCGAAGGTTGAGCCTGAACAGTAGGGGAGAGGGATTCGGAAGACCCCTAATTCCTCGAAGTAATTAAGAAGGGGCATCGGCACTGAGGATCCGAACGGGTGGTTGACGTTCAAATCCCATTAGCGTACGAAAAGAAGGCGTGGACATAAAGTGATTAACAATTGACGAGCAGAATGTCAAAAAAAAACTAACCAATCGGAAAAGATTTTTGATTTTGACACTTTCTCGTCAAAACCACGAGGTCAACGTGAGAGTTCAGAGTGAGGTGCTACCAACCTCCGGATTTCTAGCATTGTAAAAAACAGAAAGGACAGGGATCCATTCTTTAGGATATGTAGTGCAAATACAACCTCTTATTTCACGCTCATGATATCTGGGCAGCGCTGTTGATTTATCGCGCCACACGATTATCTTAAACGCTGTTCTCCAGTGTTCAGCGACCCTTGTTGGACATAAATAAATGGTCCGTTCAAGTTCAACAGCCATCGTGTGTGCCCTACTGCGAGCGCCGCCAACTCGGAGAAGAGACCATCTGTTTCTCGCCTGATTAAGGTGGCTCTTCTCTTAATCTTTTAGGATTGCCTTTTGCTTGTTCGCTTCATTCGTCGTTTAATTGAAGACCGGTAGTGGCGATTGTTGTTTATTTAATTTTTGTTTTATTTTCGTGATTGCTTGTTCGCCAAAGAAGCCGCTGCTGGGTGGCGGTGCGCGAGGCCTGTCATCACGCAGACACTCCCCGGCATACGATATGTGGAAAGAAAGGGGTCGCCCACAAAGTGAGGAATCGTGTGGGTAATGTGATGTGGGATTGGTTAGGATCGATATTTAAAGTGGAATGCAACTACCCCCACCCCCTCTACAGAGTGTAAGGGTTATGTCCTGTGGAAATGACGTAATTCGATATTTAGATAGTCTTTGCTGTTCATCCACTGCATGATGGTAAAGTATCTCGAGTCCGAGTCTTCACGCGACCTTCTCATGCATTCATATTTCATATTAGAATATGTACCGCCTTTGCCCGGTATTTAAAAGATAGGAATTAATTCATTGGATATTTTATTAAACGTAGTTGCGCTTCGTTCGTTTTTTAGCAATCATTATTTGAAGCAATTGAACGAAAAATACGTGCACACCTTGCATAAACGCCATAGGATCGCCGCACAGGGCGCTTTCGTCGCTATGTGGCATTTGTTAATAAGCACCCCCGTAGCGGGCATATAGGTAACTCCATCCACTTATATAAACTAGATACACGCATGGTACGCTACGCCTTAAAATACTGTGATTCTGCGTTAAGCAAATTTCTTTTAAACAAATTCGAATTCCTATAAAATCTCGCAACATTAAGATTAAAAAAACATTTTTAAACAGAAATTTGAAAAAACATGCTGCAAAGTACCTCATTATCCAATTACAATTCCATAATAAAAACTTTTTCAAAGGAGTAAAAGTTCTTTTACGGAGAGAAATAAAAATAAATTTTTATATGCTATTTTTCAAAAGTTTTTGTCCGATTTAAGTCAAATATTCAGAACACACTTATACTAAAATAATTTTATATTTCAAAAATTGAAAATTTATCTTCAAAATCCAGAAAATTGAAAAATCGCAAATTTTATAGGATTCAAGTGTGTACTAGATCAAAGGTCTGAGACATCGTTCGCAAAACACCTATGAATGAAAGTGCCTGGATTCGAGCAGAATCGTCTGCTATTTAAATTGGATTTTAAAATGGCCGAATTTCGACTTTTAATTTCATAATTTTCAAACTAATTTGAATTTAAAAACATTGAAATTGCCTCATTTAAGTGTCCAGTGATGCCAATTTTGCTCTAATCGATCTGAACTGCTTCAAATTGGCCCCAAACACTGTATTTTGTGAAAATTTCTCCGACTCCGAACATAAAATTTAGAATTCACTGTTGGTCAATTTCACATAGAGGTCTCATTTTTGCCCCAAAGTAAATTAGAAGAAATGCACGAGTAGCTAGCTAGAAATCTATATTTTTATGATTTAATTAAAAATGTAATAAAATATGCATGTGTATTAGTAAAAAAACTTTAGATTTCATATAACAATATCGAGGCATAAAAATACACTACAAATATAGACAATAAATTGATACTGTTACATCAGCTACAAAAGATATTGTAATTTTTAAAATTATGGTTGATAAATAAAATGTAAATAGGTATGCATTTAGTCTATTAGTTATTTACTATTGTTTATAAGCAAAAAACACTATTCTAGCTTTAACATTGTGATAGTATTTAACTTTTTACTGAATCAACAATTACGTCTTGTTCAGACGTAACACACTTTTAAATGAAATTGAGGTATATTCTTAGCAAGAAATTTTTTTTTGAAAGTTGCTATATAATAGATGTAGGTAATAAATATTTTAAAGCATAAAGTTTTACTTTGTCAATTTTAGTAAATGTTTCCTGATATAAAGAAGCCACAAATCTTGTATTAATTGTTACGTCAGTTACAGTGGAACTGATCTGTTGTCAGTAATGACTTTTTTAATCGGTTTCAAATGATATTTTCTTAAGATGATATATTTAATGATCAACATTTTAATTTTTGTGTGCATCTCGAAATATATGTGTGTGTATATATATATATATATATATATATATGTATATATATATATATATATGTATGTATGTATATATAAATAAAAATTGAAACTATTTTAAACGAAAACTATGCATAAACTACGGTAAGTACAAAAAAACAATCTCTGGCATATCTGTTACAAATAAGTAACTATAGACCAAAACTAAGGATTAAGATGGAAGGTAACTTATCACTGTAATGGAAAGAGGGGGAGGGGAAGATGAGTATACAAAAATCATGATTAAAAAGGTATATATATATATATATATATATAAAGATATATAAAATAAAAAGCAAACAAAGCAAAAATGAGAAAAAGCAATAATAAAAAGCTCAAGATTGAAGATCGAGACATGGAGGACAAACAACTGAAAATACACAAAAAACGGCGGTTAGTTCGAAATTGCATTCTCGTCAGGACAGCCATGCAATTCGAATTAAAACTGAAAGAATAGCCAGTTTCAGACAATGGCGATAGTATTTACCTATGGACACCATTGTAACTGTCTACAGGCTAGTGGAAAGACAAATAATAAAAACTAAGTGAATTATATACCAGAAATATATGTATGTATATATATAAATTAAAATAACAAATACTAAAGTGCAGGAGTGTGAATCAGTAACCACAGTATCAAACCGCGAGCAATATAAAAGCGTGTAGTGAATAGCAAAAGGCAACGAGGAAGGGCCGGAAAAGTAGAGCACGGAGAGGCCAGGACAAGGAAAATATATTAAAGAATAGTATATCTGCCAGAAACGTCTTCAGGGGCACATTCTAGACAGACATACTAAAATCCGTTGTTTCTATGATTGCATAAAAACACGTGGTTAAAATATTATGCAATCTGTGCCCAACAACGGAATAACGAGAATAACAGAAAAAACCCAAATAGGATAAAATTCAATTATGAAACATAAAATACCACATAAACATGAAATATAAAATACCACATAGACATGAACATGAAAAATATAGCACACAAATATACGAACTTGCAAAAAAAGAGCTACTCACATGTCGAAAGGTCGCCACCGTGAATAATCTTCAAATGAGTCTACCACATGCTACAGTCTGAACGCTCACCTCGCTTAATACCACGTGGGAATAATCCAGACCAGAGGAAGTGGAAGTAGCAGTACATACTTTCGGAGAGATAAACCCAAGAGTTTAGAAACTGGCCGAGATGATATATATATATATATATGCATATGTGTGTGTAGTGTGCATATATATGCATATGTGTGCATATATATGTGTATATATGCATGTATATGTGTATGTATGCATGTATGTAATAATAATTAAATTATGTATATATGCATGTATATGTGTATATATGCATATATATGTGTATATGTATATGTGTGTGTGTGTCTATATATACATTTTATTATTATTATTATTATTTATGTGTGTATATTTATATTTTATTTATTTAATTATTATTTATGTGTGTGTATTTTTATTTATTTATTTAATTATTATTATTATTATTATTATTATTTATGTGTGTGTATTTATATTTTATTTAATTATTATTAGTATTATTATTATTATTTATGTGTGTATATTTATATTTTATTTATTTATTTAATTATTATTATTATTATTATTTATGTGCGTATATTTATATTTTATTTATTTGTTTAATTATTATTATTATTATTTATGTGTGTATATTTATATTTTATTTATTTGTTTAATTATTATTATTTATGTGTGTATATTTATATTTTATTTATTTATTTATTATTATTATTATTATTATAAGCCGTCTTTGAAATCTCGAATTCGAAAATTTTCTGTAAAACAACACTTCTCTCCCCTACAATAAGCGAAAGTAATAAAGAATTAATGCTCATATTATACACGAAGCCCCGAAATAAATTAGGTGTAATTCGGATCTGAACGAGCTGAATGTTGTCAGCAAGTACTAATAAGTTAGTCTGGCCGAAAACGTCCATTTGCTGTAAGTGCTGGTACTTTGAAACAAGAAGCCGGGATACGATTACATGTTTTATGTATTAGTGAAAGTCAATGCATAATACATGTTAGGAGAGAGTAATCTCCGGAAGCTCATGCCCCATTCTGCGTTGGAATTATTTTATTGTGTTTTAGATGAGTTATGGGACCTATTGTCTATCCTCTCTCATGTGAGGAATTACAATAAAGAAAGGGTTTTTTTTTTGTTTAGTTTTATTTATTTACACTTTCTTTTGAGAAATGCACTCCAACATTCGAGTTTTTAGAATATTTTCTCAGTGACGGTGATCATATGTTTTCTCGGAGAAGACATAGAATAAATCTGACACAGACTGATAATGTTACAAACATGTAAAATATCTTCACTGCAGACTGTTTTGAAAACCAGAAGGGAAAAACACCTTTACAGGCAGCCATTCCTATTACGTCAACGTACGGTTGCCATATTTGAACAATCTGAGCAGGGTTACCAGATTTGGTGATTTTTCGAATTTTCTCGAAATAATTTAAATTTCTTCGGAGAATATATAAAATAAGTCATCACTCAGTTGGATAGCAGTTCACTTGTTACGAGCTACATTAAGTTGTGAGATATGTCAATGATTTGAGAATATTTTCTGCTGATTTGTGAAATTAGTGAAGTATTTAATTGTTATTTGACTGTACCTAATAGTTGTTTAGTGATCTTGAGATAGCTATCGAGTATTTACTATATACTGTCCCGTTACGCCGTGCCGTGTTATTTACTATATACTGTCCCTGTTTACGCCGTGCTTGTAAATAAACGTGTTAATTATCCAGATATTTGGACTCATTCTTGTATCCTGAGGGTACACCCACGATTCCGGAGAACAAACACATCGCAACATTAAGAATAAAAGAGCAGTCTTGAGTTTGTTTCCTTATATAATTTTACTGAACATTCTCCCGGATAGAGAGTTACATCTACTTGTAGTGAGATAAATTTAAAATTGCCTTATGATGATGTATTTGATTTCTTCATGGTAAAAGACATTTTTTGGGATGAATTTAAAATTGCGTTATAATCTATTTGATTTCTTCACGGTAAAAGAAATTTTTTGGGATGAATTTAAAATTGCTTTATAATGTATTTAATTTCTTCATGGTAAAAGAATTTTTTTGGGATGAATTTAAAATTGCCTTATAATGTATTTGATTTCTTCACGGTAAAAGAAATTTTTTGGGATGAATTTAAAATTGCCTTATAATCTATTTGATTTCTTCATGGTAAAAGAATTTTTTTGGGATGAATTTAAAATTGCCTTATAATGTATTTGATTTCTTCACAGTAAAAGAAATTTTTTGGGATGAATTTAAAATTGCCTTATAATGTATTTGATTTCTTCATGGTAAAAGAAATTTTTTGGGATGAATTTAAAATTACCTTATAATCTATTTGATTTCTTCATGGTAAAAGACATTTTTTGGAAAGAATTTAAAATTGCCTTATAACGCATTTGATTTCTTCATGGTAAAAGAAATTTTTTGTAATGTAATGAAAAATAAATATCGTGGAACACCTTAAGTCCTATAATGAAAAACATTGGTAACGTTTTAAACAAGATTAGAAAACAGTTAGCCAGCATAAATGTTTAAAATATTCAGAAAATCAACTAGAAATAAATAAAAAAATGGTAAATTTAGAAAATTTTCAAGAAATGGAATAAATGAAGGATACTAACAATGACTGAAAGAAACATAAAATTGGAAAAATGCTAAGAAAAACAACCGAAATAAATTTTAAAATTTTAATATGGAAATGAATGTATTGAAAATGAGAAGGTAGTAATAATAAATACATTAACAATATTACTCTATAATTTTTTTTTATATATATGAACATGAATTTTTTATTGTATTATTTTCAGAAAAAATATTAATTTTTATTTTGTTGCGGATCTTTTGAATTTTTCTTTGATATTTCAACTCTCCCCCCCCCCCATCCCCCCCCCCCCCCCAGCAGCCAAATTAAGAGGAATTCCCACTTCATTATTGAATGCGGGAGTTACTCATATATCTGGGCTGCTTATATAATTATGTAGACAAGAAAATGTTGTTATGTAAAAATAAAATGCTGTATCTATAATGCCACAGTAGGGAAAACATAAGAAAATTTCGAAAAAGCTCGCTTAGCACACAAAGTGCGGTTGATTTTCAAGTGGGCAAACTCGAAAAAATCCGGTTGGGTTTTTTCGGTTTGTGACCATTTTGGCGAACCCTGTATTAACTTATTAAAAATCAACGCCAAAATGTTATTAAAAAAAAACTATTTTAAAATATTTAGGTTGGTAAAATGTGCATATTTGCAAAAGGGTTAACTTATAATTTATTCGCTCGATGTCGGTTTTCAATTCTTTAAATCTTCAATTGTACAGTTCTGGTTTCTTTTTTTTAATTTAATTTTGTTTGCATTTGTTCGTTTTGTTTATCAACGTGTATATCAGCAATTATTATTGTTTGATCAGTAACGGTTTTGTGCTATTTTTGTGGATCTCCGTAGATCTCTAATTTAATAATATTGCGTTTTGAACTCAATTTTAACCTGATTGTAATACGAAGATGGTTTAAACGGAACTGAGAAAAAAAGTAGAAAACAACTGAAATACAAACAGTACTGTTATAAACAATCATATAACTGAAAATGGGAAGCGGTTAAAGTTAAGTCACGATTTCTTTCAAGATTTTGTGCTTTGACTGCCAAAATGGTTTACCCAATTCCATGTGGTTTATGATAAACAAACAAGATTGTGGATCACTTGTGAGTTTGCCAATCCTCATGGATTATCCGCTAACTGAAGTTTAGAAAATTGGTTTTAAATTATAAACTGGTTTGCGCCTTATTTTAAGCGAAAATTGCTCCTAGTTAAATGTGTTTCTCAAACATTAAACTTTTGTGATGGCATTTTGCTGCCTCTATTCGTGCACGCATTATTTAAATATTTAAAGTGTTGTGTTGTGTATTAGAATTTAAGAAAGAACCTGTATATAAACAGGAAATATGTAGTGAAAAGAATGAATTTGAGGTTCCATTGTTTTGAATAGATAAACTTAATAAGACGTAATTTTAATATGCAATCAAATTGTTTTTAGAAAATCTTGCATAATAAAAAATGCCTGTCTGTGTGAGACTTCTGTAGCGGAAAATCTAAGCTTCGGACAGCCATAAAATTCAGTAGGTGGGTTGACTGAACTCCTGGGACGATACACCTTCGCGAGAGTTTTTAAAAATTCGAATTAGTTTTTCAGATGTTTTATGTTGAAGAACAATTTTGAGAGATTTTCACACAAATCGGTTCCTTAGCGATTGAAAAGATTGTTACGATGTATCCTTAGGAATCGTGGGTGTGTGCTCAGGATACAAGAATGAGTCCAAATTTCTGGGGACTTACTAATACGTTTATTCACAAGCATAGCGTAAACAGGAACAATATATAGTAAAATAGCACTTAAATAAATGCTCCACTAATTTTACAAAACAACAGGGACCATTCTTAAATCAATGTCGTATCATATTTTACAAAACAGCAGCTACCATTCTCAAAACATTGACGCACGTCACAATTCAATGTAGCTCGTATCCCGTTAATTGCTCTCCAACTGAGTGATGACTCTGTAGGGATTGATGTTATTGGGTCCCAAGCGAGGCTCGAACTCGGGATCTAGAGCTTACAAAACCGACATTATAGGTTAGACAAAAGCTAGCTTCGGATCCGAACTTATAATTCGGGTACTGATTCCCAGCATGTCACCATTGTAGAGATTGATGTAATTGGGTCCCGATCCAGGCTCGAACTCGGGATCTAGAGCTCACAAGACCGACATTATAAGGTTAGACCAAAAGCTAGCTTCGGATCCGAACTTATAATTCGGGTACTGATTCCCAGCATGTCACCATTGTAGAGATTGATGTAATTGGGTCCCGATCCAGGCTCGAACTCGGGATCTAGAGCTCACAAGACCGACATTATAAGGTTAGACCAAAAGCTAGCTTCGGATCCGAACTTATAATTCGGGCACTGATTCCTAGCATGTCACCATTGTAAAGATTGATGTAATTGGGTCCCGATCCAGGCTCGAACTCGGGATCTAGAGCTTACAAAACCGACATTATAAGGTTAAACCAAAAGCTAGCTTCGGATCCGAACTTATAATTCAAGTACTGATTCCTAGCATCTTCGATCATCGATGTTTTGGGCCAGAGTCGGCTGCTATCACAGCTCCTTTCATGGACTATCTATAGAAATATAACTATATCTATAGATATATGACGATCTATAGAAATATGACAAATAATTCAAAAATCGTATATTAAAAAATAATTCAAAAATAAAAGTGAAAAAGGCGAGAAAAGAAAAATGATTTAGGCGAATGAGGTAAAAGAGCCCCCCCCCCCCCCCCCCCCCCATAAAAAAATAAATAAATAAAACCAAAAGAAAAAAATTACGTAAGAAACGATAGTTGATTTAGGCTTAGAAACTTTAAAGCATATCAGGGATAAGTGCAATATTAAGGAATAAAATGTGAAATGTAATAACGATAAGCAAATGATAATAATTATCAAAACACAGAAAAAAATTAATAGGTAAAATTAACTGAAAGTAAATACATTTAAGCTAATTAAATGAAGGTTAATTTAGAAATAACTCTTTTTCAGGACAGACATTCATACCAAATTAACCCAAAGCCTGTTTCTGAGTATGACGATAGTATGTTACTGTAAACATCATATGTGAATAAACAGAATAATAATAATTAAAAAAAACTGCATCTATAAATAATTATTAGAAAACAAAAATGTATACTAGAAAAATTCCACATGAGAATTGCACAGTATGCCAAATGTAGAGGGGTGGAAATAGCGTGATTGAATCAGTGTAACAGCATGACGGGATTACTTAAGAGTAACTGCAAAGAATCGAACTAAAATCAGTTGAATACCTAATTTGGATTAAGAAGTACAGTGACAAGGAGAAGAGATAGAAAGTATGGAGTCAAGAAAATAAATAGTAGATGAAAGTATAGCATACAGTTTCCATTGCTAATTAATAAAAATATAACCAATTACAATTAGATTATGAAAAACACTTGAAATTATTAATAATACTATAAATAAAACAGTCAGGATAGTGATACATTTTACTGATCCGTTTAAGATTATTAATGTGGTACTTTTTATCAGAGATTCTATGTGTTCTGGCTAACAATGGCGTTTCTAAATAATAGAATGGAATTTCAAGAATGAATGGAAAGCTGCTTATGGATTATAAGGATATTAAAGTTATATTTTTTTATCATATAAATTGGTTATAATATTTTTATTATAGGGATCTAAGCCGAAATTTAAATCTAAATAATTAGCATTGTGATTAATACCAGGCTCAATAAGAATTAATTCTAGTTTAATTCGATAAAAATCTCCCTTTCTTAGATAAAAGATTTCGAGCCAATTAAGTTTCAGAAATTTTAGCTCCTAGATTTTACAATCTTTTGCCTCAATCTTTTAAAAACATTGTTATCTATCGTTCCTTTTCCAGGGCTATTAAAGACTGGTTATTTACTTATAATTCAGTTGAAATTGAGAATTTTTTCCGTATTGATATCTAATTATTTACCTGCTTTTATTGTCATCTTTTCCCTTTTTATTGTCTATACTTATTACTTTCCTTATATACATAATGTATAAGGAAATTATTGTGACGGGGTCGAAAATTCGAATTCGAGTTTTCGACGGGAGAGCACGTTTCAAGTACACCTGATCACGAATCAAACATTTTTGAGGTGATGTGTGTGTATGTGTGTATATACATTAAAATTATAATCTCACGAACAAATGGAGCGATTCGAATGGAATTTGGTACAAAAATCACAATCCATGAATACTGGAAGCCTATTGTTCTAAAACACAATCGAATGTCCAGAACTCTCCTAAATTTGCGAGTGAAATTTTGAAAAAATCATCAAAAAATCGAAATCTTTAATAAAGTTACGCAAATAGACATTTCTTATGTAATTTTTCCTTAGAAAACGATTAACATAAATTTTAGAACGCTAGCATGAACCGTTCTCGAGATATTGCACATTTTTCAAATAAATTTATCAAAAAGTCCTATAAATTAAAAAGAAAATATTAACTGTTAAGAAACATGTTCGCTTTTCATATGTAATACAATGCGATAAATTGGGTGACATCATTCTCTTAGATCTAACTCGTTCCATTCACGGGAAAAGATACTTTGAGTAATACTTTTGTATTTCAACGCCAATAGTCATTTATTTGCTGTAAGAATAACTTATTTCTCCGTCCATAACGCTTGGCGAGATTTTGGCGACGAATTTAGCTGAATGTCGCCAACTTGGCGACATTTTTAAACGTTGCCAAATTAACGAAAATCTCGCCAAATGGATATAAATGACGCTAAATCAATGAAAATGACGACTTATTCAAGAAAATTCAATATCTTTGAAAGAATATAAGTATCTACTATAAGAATAGCATTTTTTTTTAACTGTAAAAGTAGTAAATTCATTGCATTATATAAGGAAAGTCATGTGCTGCCCACATCAGATTTTCTTTATAAATATTATGTTGTAATGATTTATTGTAATTGCTTTATCTGTAACTATTTTTATGTCATTTGATGCTACTGTAACTACCGTGTTTACTTATCTCCTTCTATAAGGTTATCTTTTAGGAATGGATATTCATGGATCCTGTAATCTCCTTTGAATATTAAAGATTATTATTATAACTTGGTCATTGCATATAGGTTTTAATGCAGAATTGTTGATACTGGCGGTCCTCAAACAAGTATAATGCACGACCATTAGAATAAAAAAATTAATTTTTATGAAAAACATGTATATCCGCTAAACGCCGACAGTAGCACTGAAAATTATTTAATAAAAATTCGGTTTTTTACACTGCTAAAATTCCAGTTTTGTACTGCACAAATTGTGCGCGACTGTGCCTTGCCCGATTTCTTTTCCTATTCGATAAACCCCCTGCTTCCTCATATTTAATATTTCCGAAAATCTGGCTACAGCTGCGTTTCGCGTTCGTTTCGTTTTCGAAACAAAGTAAAAACATTTTTTAACGAAATTATTTTATACTTTGGCCTAAAAGGTTTTTTTCTGCGGATCTTTATGCTACAGTAAGATGCAGAGACGGGGTCATTGTCATCCAACCCCTCTCACTACTTAGTATATGTCACTCCATTAAGGACCTCGGAACATAGCGATTAAACCTCTCTCCGTCTTCATAACTCCTTCCTTTCCGGTCCGTACTCCGTCTAATATTTAATTGAATGAGCGGGATGAAGATATTTTCTTTTCGCGCCATTTGCCTCAATGGTCGGTACGTGTACACGCACGCACGTGAACGGCCGACTCAGCTGGCCGGAAGACGCGACAATCCTCTTTGCTGTCCGTCCGTGGAATGTTTTGTTTGTAAGGAGGAAGCACGCGGATGCTGCTTGAAGGACGCTCTTTCTCTGGACGTCACGACCAATCAGGGCGGCATGAAGTGCCGATCCCAGTGTTCTCGTTGGCCGGTGCGATCGTGTGACAATCTAGAGGACAATCGAAGTTTTTGTTTTCCTTTTAAGTTTGCACTTTTTGATATTACTGCTACCTTTTACGTTTCAGAGCCATTAGTAGGATAGTTGTTGGAAAATGCGCAGTTTCAATATTTTGCCTTTTATTTATTTAAGGGTATATTTCTGAGTTTACCAATTATTCTTTTCATGTTCACATAAATCATATGTGCCCAACAATACATTGCTTTTATTTCTTGATTCGATTTCAATTTCTGCACTCGCAAAACAAGACACATCCTAATTTTTATTATCGCCACGATGAGAAATTACCGGGAACAAGATCTACAGGAATCATCACTACTGCACATCCACGAACATATTTTAACCACGAAATACATTTAATTTCATATTTTTACAAAATAATATCTGCGTCTGCACAGAACGCCCATCCTTCCCAGATTGTCTGTCTGTCCTAAAGTAGCAACTGAATGGATGGATGCTTCTTAACGTTTTAGTCCTTATCGCAGTTTTTGCTGATGTTAGAAAAATTGCTGGTGTCTTAATTAATTTCAACACAATTTTTTTTCGTGTAATTTTAAATCTTTGATTGTGTTTAAAAAAAAAAAAAAAAAAAAAAAAAAAACTTAGTCAATCATCCAACCCCCTCCACGTTTTAATACTGGAATCCATATCGCATTATCTAAGTTCTATAGTCAATTCTGAAAAATAGATATTTCAAGAAATTTTTTTTTTGATGTGGAAAAGGAACCGGAAGTGGAAATTTTTAGTGGGTCAACCTACCTACTTTGAAATTTGATGCTGAAACCATATCAGTTATATAATCTAAGCTCTCTTTATAGCCAATCTTGAAAAGTAGATGTGTAGATGTTTCAAGGGAAATTTTGATCTCAAAATGGAAAAGAAATCCTACAATTAAAATCTCTATTCTTGAAAATGATCAAATGAATAAAATAAACTCTATATTTTCAATCAACCATGATTTGAAACGAATTGAAAGGAATGCTTTAAATCGGTGGTTATCAAAGTGGGGTCCGCGGACCCCTTGTGGTCCGGGATATTAAGGGGATGAGCAAATAAAACAAAAAGTATATGTTATAATTAATGCAATTTTTTAAATCCTGTTTCTTTAATTAAAAGTTATTGAAAAGACTTTCAAATGAATACGAAAGCAATCGATTAAACTGCAACTACATTTAGAAATTATTGACTTATTCATTTAGGGTATCGGTATCCATTTGCTGATGGGCTTCCAACTAACCACTGTCTTTCACTGTAAAAAAAAAAGATTCTTAAAATAATCATAATACTACAATAACTTATTATATTTGAAAACTTCATCGAAAATAAATGAAATTTATTCAAATGACGTCATCGAAATATAACACGTCTGGCTCTCCCTATAAAAGCAGCATTTCATGCATAAACATTTTTCCATTCATTTCATTCATCACAATACTATAATAATTTATTTTATTTAAAAACTTGAGACCATGGAGGTACAAGTAAATAAACTCTATGCTTAAAACTTCATCGAAAAAATCGTCCTTCTCTCTGTAAAATCAATGAATATTTCATTCATATCAGCTATATTGCAGACTCCATGAGCTAAATAATTTTGCGTTAAAGAAATGCAGCAATTCTTATACAACTCATTCTACGTATTTTGGTGTTTACATTTTCCATAAGTGAAAATTAGGCTTCGTTGTAGAAATAATCAAAGTTTGATAATCATTTAAACTCAAACATATTGTAATTGCGTTGTTTTAGGATGTAGATGCACAGAATTTAAGCAAAAATAAAGCGGTTTTAGGACGGATACAACAGTAAATATGAATTAAAAAGAACTTTCAAAATCACGATTTTGAGACAAGATAGATGTCATATTTTATTTTGACGTGGGTCACGTGATCTCGTCATATAAAGTGTAGAAGACCCAGACCGTCCGACTCGTCCAGAGGACTAAGAGCAACTATTTGGACGGCCGGGTCATATAAAGTGTGAAAGCCCCAGGCCGTCCGGCTCGTCCAGAGGACTTAGAGCAACAAAGGGTCATATAACGTGTGTAATTATTATTTTAATTTTTATTTAAAAACTGCTGAATATTTTGCTGAAATTTTTTTTATGTATTTTATGGGATAATTTGAATATTTCCTAAAACTTTCGAAGCAATTTGTGAATTTTAAATTCGCTTAAAAAATGTTTGAAAAATTAGGTCCCATAGGGTTCAATGTATTTCATTTTTTCAACCCGGGTTCAATCCGAAACTAATTGGGTGATATTATTCATTTGTATACCCATAGGTCCCACAGACCGCCTGAACAATTTCATTTTGATAAAGTCATTTTTACGGCAGTTATCGTGTTAACGGACAGACAGGCAGATAGAATGAACAAAGTCATAAACACTTTTCAACTATGTTGTAAAGTGTTAAAAATATCACCGCTGAATGTATTGCATTTTAGAGATGCATTTCAGTTGGAAAGCGTTTCATAATCAATGCTTTATGCATGATTGATCTTTCTTGATATTGCATCTAACTTTGATTTATATCTAGTATTTCTTTTTCACTTAATGCTGCCGTCTGTAACTTTTTTAGAATTACTCAAGGGACCCTGAGTTTAAAAGTTTGTGAACCACTGATTAAAATGATTCAAAAGAATGCAGCTTGATTTCATCATTTATTTTTAACTCTTATTTATTTTTTTTATTTTTTTTTTTGTATTTCAGATTGTCAATTTGGCAACAACAGTTACGAGCTCGAAGAGCGGTGGAGGCCCGATCTCGGCCCTCCCTTTGGAATGCTGTACTGCATGAGATGCGAATGCATACCCGTAAGTCAATTTTTTTTTATACAATTTTCTTTTTTGTTATTTATTTAACGCTGTTCCTTGATGGAATAAGCGCCAAAGAAAAAAAAAAATTGTGATGTGACCCTTTGACAAGACTAACGGTAGGTAGGTTTTACAAGACGTTATCCACGCAAAAACCATTTCTGTTTCACCGGACTGAAGCCATCACAGATTTTTTTTTTCGTAGCGTGCAGTTTCCTTATCAATTGTCTAACTCACGGAGGTAGAAGTAAGGAGTAACACTTGAAAATTCCATAATGCTTTGAGAATTATATCTAGGTGCCACTATTGTTAGTAAAGTAGCTGCTATTGTTATCGGGCAGTTTTTCAGAACTTTTTGGGGCGAATGAAACGTTAGGTGGATTCATGTTAAGAAAACACCAATATCGTTTGATCCCCCCAATGTTTCATTCGCCATCCCCCGGCCAAAAAATCCTAAAAGACTGCCTGCTAATAATAGCAACTACTTTACCAACACTAGCGACACCTAGATATAATTCTCAAAGCATTATGGCATTTTCAAGTGTTACATCAGCAGGAAACTCCGTTTTTCAATCTCTAACGTAAATACCATTATATTTCCATTCTCTTCGTTCCATTTGGGCTGCTTTTCAAACATCCACAATTCGGGTGAAAAAAATAGCATAAGGTCAAGATTAAGGCAGGAGCTCAAGAAGAAACAAACCAGGAAGAAAATTCGGGGAAGAGGAGCAGATAACTAACTCTTCCTTTAAAACATTTACTACGCTGCTTTGTTTCTCCGTAGAGCTAAATGCACAGCGAAGTTTAGGACGATTGCCATCCTGTCTATTTAGAGACTCTCTCGCGCCAGGTAACCGAGTGAGTTCTATTTTGTTTATATTCCGATTAGGGTTTTTCTGTGAGCTTTTGCTGCCATTACCAGATCCTGATAGTATCGTTGACAACTGCGCGATGTGTATCAGCTACTGCCATTAGAAGAGAGAGGCATCTTGGGATTGAAAAAAATACACGCATTTTGGGTTCGGAGAGTTAAAGTTTAGACCTCGAAGCGATTTTAGAATAAATTGCTTTTGCTGTTGCAAAAATAGCTAAAAAGTGCAAATAATCATTGAAACTCAGAATAAAATAGTAATGGTATCAAAGGTTTCAAAGTATTGTTTAAATTGCATGGTAGCCACTACAGGTTCAGTCAGACCTCTGCAGTAATCAGTGATGTTTTTGCCGTTTGGAAAGGAGGACCGAAGGAGAAATTATCGACCATCAAGCGAGATCGCGACCCCATAGTCCCAAGTCAGAAGAACTATTCACCAGACGGGAGCAGGAAAATGATCCGTCAAGTCTCGACTCTAGTCGCCTACGGATCTGGGGGGGCATGGTCATAAAGGCTAGTCCTTACCCGCAACCTGGAAGAGTCTTCTTCGTGAATGATAACTTCTGGGAACAATCCGCAAAATTATGTATCTCCTTGGAGGCGGAGGGTCAGAGGTTGCAGAGCCAACGGCCAGACGCCGAGGCGTCCTCAGCCATATGGGAAATGTAGCCACTACAGGGCCGCCCATGGATGGAGCCATGTGGACACCACTAGAGTATGTAAGTAGATATCCTGTGTGTGGGAAGTGGGGCGTCAGGAGTGGTCGGGCCGACCGATTTTTTTTTTGAGGGAGGGGAAGACAAGAATGATTCACAAAGAGAGAAAATAAAATATGGAAGGAGGATCATGGTGAATGTTTGCAAAAACTAGTAAAATCTTGTGTACTAAGAAATAGCCATTCTGGTTAGTAACTTTCTGCCATCAACCCTTGTGTAACCCCTAAAAAGCAGTCATTAAAATTGTAGAGCCTGGCTAAATGAAAGGAAAATAGAATAAAAGTATTATCTAAATCTGTCTTTTTAACACTTTACAACATAGCTGAAAAGAGTTTATGACTTTGTTCATTCTGTCTGTCTGTCTGTCCGTTAGCACGATAACTGTCGTAAAAATGAATTTATCAAAATTAAATTTTAGTATGTTGGTCAGACTGTCTGTGGGACCTATGGGAATATAAATGAATAATATCACCCAATTAGTTTTGGATTGAACCCGGCTTGAAGAAATGAAATACATTGAACCCTATGGGACCTAATTTTTCAAACATTTTTTAAGTGAATTTAAAATTCACAAATTGCTTTGAAAGTTTTAGGAAATATTCAAATTATCCCGTAAAATATATCAAAAAAATTTCAAAATATATTCAGTAGTTTTTAAAATAAAAATTAAAATAATAATTACACCGTTTATAAGAAGAGATCACGTGACCATTATATGAAGAGAACACGTAACCCATTTCAAAATAAAATATGGCATCCATCTTGTATCAAAATCGTGATTTTTAAAGTTCTTTTTAATTCATATTGAGTGTTGTATCCGTCTTAAAACCGCTTTAGTTTTGCTTAAATTCTGTGCATCTACATACTGAAACAACGCAATTACAATATATTTGAGTTTAAATGATCATCAAACTTTGATTATTTCTACAACAAAGCCTAATTTTCACTTATGGAGAATGTAAATACCAAAAGATGTAGAATGAGTTGTATAAGAATTGCTGCATTTCTTTAACGTAAAATTATTTAGCTCATGGAGTTTGCAATATAGCTGATATAAATGAGTTTCAAGTTTTCAAATGTAATAAATGAATGTAGTATTGTGATAATTTTAAAAATATTACCGAGGAATGTATCGCATTTTAGAGATGTTTAAATAAAATTGCATTGAAGTTGGAAAGTGTTTCATAATCAATGCTTTATGCATGATTGATCTTTCTTGTTAATTTTGTTCCAATTATTTTTTAGGAAACTCTAAAAAGGTTTTTAGTCCAAGGAGATTTAAAATATACCCCTTTCGAAACAATAGGAAAAAAGCAAACTGTTATCTGTTATGTGCTCTAATCTTTATCAGTTATCATCACAAAAGATCGTTTTCTGTTTAATTTTTATTTTGTTCTTTTGAGATGTCCCAGACTTTTCTATGAGCACCGCTCTAACCTACCGCTTTAAATGAGGAATGGAAGCTGATAGTAGATCAAAAGATAGCTAGGCGTCATACATATATCATAAAAGAATCTGATGTTAGCGTATCCGAATTGTAATTGGGGGGGGGGGGGGTGAGGCACGCCCCATCCTTACCTTAAAATGTGATGTTAGCAATAACTTTTACTTATTAAAAATATTATATGTCATAAATGTGAAAAATTAGAACAATAAAAGTTTAAATGTTTCTTTTTCTTTTTTCTTTCTTTTTTTTTTTTTTTTTTTTTTAAGGGGGAAAAAATCTGTTGGTTTCTTGTGAACTGTTAGGTTTGTAGCACAAGCAAGTACTTGGTTTTCTTTTCTATTTAAATTTTTTTTTTCTTGCAGTTAATATTACTAATTTTAAAATATATCGTCAAAAGTGGTTTTCAATTTATAGATATTTACGACGTATAAATATTTTGATTAGTAAACTTAGTTATAAAAGTTTTACATTTTGTTGAATAGTCGAAAAATTGTGATTTTTACATTTCTTTATTGCATTTTTACATTTCCTTGAGAATTTTTTCTTTGTCGCATTAATATACGCAATTCGTAATAATTCAGACTGCGAATTTCCCAAATCTTCTCTATTTGTTCATTTGAATCCTTTAAAAAAAATTGTCAAACTTTTTTGACAGTATTAGTAATATATGTAACTTATGTACTTGTTTATTCCTTATATAAATCCACATTTTTTGACTGATTTTTTCTTTCAAATTTGGCATAATTATTCTCTACTAACCTCGTCTATTTCTAGTCTCTAGGACCAGTAGTTGTCGAGATATCAATAAAAAAATATAAATTTAAAACATCTAGTTTTAGATTTTTCATTAATAAAACCGTATAAAAAGTTTCGTGAAAATTCATTAATATTTATAGCAGCTATCGCGTACACAAGACATTGACGACAGACAGGCGGACGGACATCACTCTAACTATAGTTAAAATGTATTCAGGAGGTCCTAAAAGATATATTGACATCAAAAATTTTCGTGACAACAATACTTTCTCTATACTATATTCTATAGTATAAGAAAGTAAAAATAACTTTAATTTTACAGAATTTTCGTTACTTTGTAGTGAAAATAGTAAGGATTTAAATTAAAAGTTAACGAAATTAAAAGTAGCAAAATAAGTTAAAAAGTAATGTAAAAAGTTACTTTTAACTCAATTTTAACTTTTTAACGGCGTTGTATGCAAAAGTCTGCCAGTTGCTTGCTCACAGCTAACGAAAATTACCGTCAATCGTTCGCGGACTACTCTTTGAGGTTGACAAGGTTTAGAAAAACGTTACTCTAAATTCCGGAGTGCAGACTAGACTGGCCCAAAATAGTATCTCACTCTTTTTCTGGTACTCCCATGCTTCGAGATGGGGGGGGGGGGGGGAATGTTCGATGAAAATAAAGTATATAAATAAAAAAAAGTAAATAAATGATAAAAAAAAAAAAAAAAAAGAATGGTTGGAAAAGATTGGATCCGAATTCTTCGAACGTTTTCGGTCGTCGACAGTGACTAGCCGCGAAATCAAATTCACGCCCGGGCAGACGGCGGCGCCGAAGTCTTTCGAACGCACTCTAATTCGAGAATGTTTACCGCAGGGGGAACAGCGAAAAAAGTTTGTGTGAATGAAGAGTTGATGGGAAAAATCTATTTTTTTAATTTTTTTATTTATTTATTTTTTTTTTCCCCGTGAAGACGAATGCAGCGTATATAATGTTCGTTTTCGCCATTTGTTGCTTCGTAACACTTTTATTCTTTCATTTATTTATTTTTTTGTACACACTTTAAAAAAAAGTATACTACATTCTTATTCAACAAAGTAAATGGGCAGTAAAATTTTTGACCAAATATGAGAATTGGGTTAATTTAAAATACTGTAGATATATTGATTTGGAATAATTTAAAATACTGTAGATATATTAATTTGGGATAATTTAAAATGCTCTAGACATATTGTTTTGGGATAATTTAAAATGCTCTAGACATATTGTTTTGAGATAATTTAAAATACCCTAGACATATTGATTTGGGATAATTTAAAATACTGCAGATATATTGATTGGGATAATTTAAAACACTGTAGACATATTGATTTGGGATAATTTAAAACACTGTAGACATATTGATTTGGGATAATTTAAAATACTGTAGACGTATTGCTTGGGATAATTTAAAATGCCCTAGACATATTGATTTGGGATAATTTAAAACACTGTAGACATATTGATTTGGGATAATTTAAAACACTGTAGACATATTGATTCGGAATAATTTAAAATACTGTAGACGTATTGATTGGGATAATTTAAAATGCTCTAGACATATTGCTTTGGGATAATTTAAAATGCCCTAGACATATTGATTTGGAATAATTTAAAATACTGTAGACATATTGACTGGGATAATTTAAAATACTGTAGACATTGATTTGGGATAATTTAAAATACCTTAGACAGGGATATAATTGATAAGGAAAGATGACATACAAGTATTTCGAGGTAAACGAGCCTCTATCTGGATAAGAGAGACGTATCAGCCACTTCAGCAAAAGATGAGACCGTCTATCGACGGAAACATGTGTTTCAAAACATGTATTTTAATACACATTGTAATGAAAATAAAATATGATTTAAGTGATAGCTCAGTTACAAAATAAAGTTCTGATTACTGGCATGTTTAAAATATACCAAATGATCTCTAATGTATATCACATGAATTCTATCTAGATATAATTTCTCACTATTGACTTTATGGAGCCAATATTACGATTTCAAATGTTAATACAAAAGTTTATGATAAAATAGGTAATATTACTGCATCATTTGTTTCAAAATTACTATTTCTGCATTATTATAAATATTGGGTCAAAAGTTAAAATTGTGAGTCAGTTGAAACAACATTTATTTTATTATTTGCGGATATACCCGACTTTGCTTCTGATTTAAAATATGCTTAAATTTTAATAGTACTCTAATTGATATTATTGTTCAAAACATGCTATTAAAATATTTAATTTAATTTCCCTAAAATGAAATACAGGAATTTTTATTCTCGCTATGCAAAATTATCTGCACAGGTATATTGGAGAATAAAATATCCTTGCTCCGTTTGTCTAAATGCTGCCACATAAGTTGAAACTGGGTCAAAATGTGAAGTTTTCTGCAAAAATTAATTTCTAATTTATTATTATGAATTATGAATTTATTAACTTTTGGTTTGGTAACATAAAATGGCTTTTGGAAGGGGGGTGCGAGTTGTCGTTTACTCTGGGGAGGGGGGGGGGGGCAAGATCTTCGCCATCACAAATAGGCACCTGAATGAAACACTGGGAAAACTTACGAAATTCAGACAAGTAAAGGAATTTCTGATGCATGTGTGAATCACTTTTAAATAGTGAAAACCAAACCTACCTCCGGATTTGTGGTCATACCATTGATCTCAATAAATAATTCGATTATTATTTTTTTTTAAGACCATGTAACATTGTAAAATAACTGTCATGTATATACTTTTACCCGATACATCTGTCATAAAGCATTCTTACTCTAACCTCTGCGGTAAATACTTGAACAGCAATATCCTCCCCATGTCAGATCATATTTCAAAATTACCCAATAAAGGAAAGCATACGTGTTAAGCCTGCGGTTACTGCTGGCGCCATCTCTGAACAATCAAGTGAACCAGTTCGACCTCTGACCCCGTGGAGTAGACGTTAAAATTACCGCAGAAAGCAATCTATTGACTAAGCCCCGTTGTTGCGGTTATTGTAACCGGCTATTACCTCATAAAATCTGAAATGAACGCCTATGTGGTTAAGGGTGAATGATGAGGGGTGTTCAGAATATGTGAAGTATGTGTTTGAATGCCGTGTTTAAGGTAATTGCGGGAGTATGTCATAGGAAAAAAAAAATCGTAAAAAATTCCCATTGGCTTTGTTTTTTAAAAGATGATATTATGCTATTTAGCGATTGTATCTGGTTGAAATAAGTTTTTGGGGAAATCATTTATTATAGAGCTTTATTTTTCTGATATTAATGGAAAGTTTTAAAGGGTCAAGCCGTGTCCCCAGGCGAGAGTTGAACCCAGACTAATTAGATTATTGAGAGGCAAAAGAAAATTTTCGAGCCTTCTCTAAGCAGTATAGTGTATTATTAAACGATTTTAATAATAAAGAACTAATATTTTTTACTGTATAAAATCAATGGTAATAGTCACACAGCTAGTGGCTATCACATAACTTGTGATTATTGATGTAAAATACTCGGCTATTTATTTTTGGGGTAAACTAGATTACTTATCTAGATATTTTAGTGAGTATTTATGGTTTTTCTTCAGGTTTAATTGCTTATTTACCAATAAATGGTTTATTCATGACATATGATGTCTTCTAAACTGTATTAACCCCATTCTCTAAACAGTTTAAACTGTACCTGAAGCTCTTCTTTAACAAACTTTAAATAGAGTGATCAGCATGTTCATCTCGGTGTTTCCAGGTTTGAAACCATGAATTTTCCTTAAACTTTAATAACATGTTAATTAAAATGTTAAATTAAAATAATAATTGAAATGTTTAATTAAAATGTTTAATTATAAAGTGTTTATTTAAAATTTCTCTGCTTTTTCCTACTAAAAAGGTAATTAAGGTATATTTTATATAAAACTCATTACAAAAACTTTATTGCTTAAAACCTTATGTTTATAATGCTCAGACTGTTTAACCCACATGAGAGTTTAGAGTAGCTATTTGGACGGCCCGGAGAAATTTCTTGAAAAATTTTAATGCTTTCATTCGAAAAATTTATATATTCCTTATATATTGAAGATAGTTTCAAAAAGAACAAGAATAATTTGAGAACATTTAATGATAATAAATGTACAATTTAGAGTAAAACCAAATCAGGGAGCCTTGCCTTAAGAAATTTCCCTGTATTTTAAAGTATTTTGCGAAAAATGTCTTCATGAAATGAGGTTGCAATTTCCCTGTGCTAGAGGAAATATCCCTTCAACTAGTAACATTGTACACCACCTGGAGACAATGCAGCTTGCATAAATCAAGTCGCCACCTACCAACTGATTGAATAATATTATTGCTTTTGAAAATTAAATAAGTAATTTTAAACTTGATTTTAAAGTCATGGAATGTATTTCTAACAAAAATGAGTGATACGATGTTTTTAGATGATATTTTTTGAAAATACCCATTCTATGTATTTAAGAAATAGGTAAATACCCGTGTTAATATCTATTTATATTTACCCCACCCATCGGGTATTTACCTAATCAACATCACTGCTTGTGACCCAACATGGTTGCCACCATGTCCTGGCATTTTGGTTCTGACGCCAATCTGCGCACCTACAGATATATGACATATCCTCCAAATACAAAGCAACCGCAGCCTTAAGAGCGCGAAAGAATTTACCTTGACACGTTTTTTTCTTAAATTTTTATTTCGTCTAATATTCGTCTTAAAACACCTCAATGATGATAAATGCCGCTGTGGTTGGGTGCTTTTTATTCAAGTAACCCCATCAGTGGCGTAATATGCATATGGTAATACGGCCTGAAGCATTCCTGTGTTGTGACGTCTAAATTCCGTGGCAGGTAATGAATGTGATGAATTTGTAATTGGCATTTACAATATTATCACACTCTGTTGGTTAAAATATTCTAGATATAACTTATTTATTGGCGGCGAAAATTTTAATATACTAATGTTTTTACTAATTTTTTTCCCTTGAAACATTTATTTCCCAAGCGGGACAATATTGTAATTGACATCTACAATATTATCACGCTCGGTTGATTAAAATATTCTGGATATAACTTATTTATTGGCGACGAAAATTTTACTATACTAATATTTTTACAATTTTTTTTCCCTTGAAACATTTATTTCTCAAGCGGGACAATATTGTAATTGACATTTACAATATTATCATTCTCGGTTGGTTAAAGTATTCTAGATATAACTTAATGGCGACGAAAATTTTACTATACTAATGTTTTTACTAATTTTTTTCCCTTGAAACATTTATTTCTCAAGCGGGACAACATTGAAATTGACATTTACTATATTATCACGCTCGATTGGTTGAAATATTCTAGATATAACTTTTATTGGCGACGAAAATTTACTATACTAATGTTTTTACTAATTTTTTCCCCCTTGAAACATTTATTTCTCAAGCGGGACAATATTGTAATTGACATCTACAATATTATCACGTTTGGTTGGTTAAAATATTCTAGATATAACTTATTTATTGGCGACGAAAATTTTACTATACTAATGTTTGTACTAATTATTTTTTCTTTGAAACATTTATTTCTCAAGCGGGACAACATTGAAATTGACATTTACAATATTATCACGCTTGATTGGTTAAAATGTTCTAGATATAACTTTTATTGGCGACGAAAATTTTACTATACTAATGTTTCTACTAATTTTTTTCCCCTTCAAGCATTTATTTCTCAAGCGGGACAATATTGTAATTGACATCTACAATATTATCACACTCGGTTGGTTAAAATATTCTAAATATAACTTATTTATTCGCGACGAATATTTTACTATACTAATGTTTTTACGAATTTTTTTCCATTGAAACATAAATTTCTCTAGATATGCTATAGATAAAGCTTAGGTGATAATTGATATGGATTAAGCAACGGATTTTGGAGGAGAAAAGGGGGGGGGGGAGGGGTCACAAAGGAACTCTATTTCCGGTTCAAAAATTTTCATTTTACTTTAAACATGTTTTTTTCATATTGGCTCTAGCGCTTATATATAGTTGCTGTTATTGGCGACTATACATAAGCGCTAGAGCCAATATATAGTCGCCAGCATTAAATTTTGGAAGAAAATTGAGTTGTGTGTGAGGGGGGGTACTCAGGATTTCCACTAACTGTTTCTTTTCAATTTCCGGTATAGCTTAGATAGATTAGCTTTTTTCAAACTTTTTCAGTCGCGGAATCCTTTTGAAATTCAACTTGATGGCTGAACCCCAAAATTAGAAAGAATTAGAAAATTAAAAGTTCATTGTGGTCCAAATTATGCATTCACATTTTACATGTTCTTTTAATATTTTAGAAAATGTTCATAAAACACTCACGTCGCGGAACGCATTTTGGAAAACGCTGGCTTAGATGAAGACTAATATGAATGAATTCAGCATCAAATTCCGAAAGAGAGATGTGGGTTTGTGTTTATTTATTTATTTATTTCCACTTCCGGCACTTTTTCATCTTTTGGCTTAAAATAATTTGTACCGAAACATCTATTCCTCAGGATTGGACATGAGTTCTTTTTCAAATTTAATAACCTTTTGCTTACGGGTGGGACAGCGTCCATACCAAACGAAGAACCTCTCAAAAAGACAGGGACTCCAATGTCTGCAAAGGGGGATCGAACTGTTTGGGATAGGGTATACCAAATACCTGTCTTTTTGAGAGGTTCTTCGTTTGGGATGGACGCTGTTCCACCCGTAAGCAAAAGGTTAATACGACAAACAAGAAAATACAGGCGAGCACAACAGGCACATACATTTTTTTGTTGCAGTGTGACCTAGGGACTGGCCAGTCCATTCAGATTGCTAGGGAGAAATCGGCACACTCCAAACTTTTACAACTTCAAATAAAATCTTTAATTTAATATGTACACCCTTTATTTAAGATTTATTTCGCTTCATCATTTGCCATCAACTGAGTCCACTCTCCGTTTCAAATCAAAACACTCAATTTCCCATCCATCCTGATGGATGATCCTATCCATCTTTTCTTATCAAAAGCGCAACTATATTCATTGAAATGCTTTTCTCATTTCAGTGCCGTATATATATCCATTCCTCTCTTTCACTAGGAGACGGTTCAATAAATAATTCTCTCCTCCGGTATCTGGGATCCGGTTCCGGGGATTTTGTTCTCCGGAGATCGAATCCGGGAGGAGATTCATTGGCGGAAGCAATATTGTGAATGGCTGGCTATTATGTAGAAAGGGGACGCAAGATTTGGAGGATATAAATGTGGTTTGGATGGCTTTTATTGCGGGCCAAGAGAAATCGTTTCATGTGTTTATGAAATATATTTATTTACAAATTATTTAAGTGTCATTAAGTTTCAAATATTATTTATTATTTGAACCCAATATCTGTTATTTAAGTGTCAACTGGGTTTAAAATATTTCTTACTAGAAAATGTACCCGGCGTTACGCGGGAATTAAAGCAAGGATAAATTGAATGTAATAATCTAAAAAAGTAACAAAAATATTAATGTGAAAATAAAATAAAATTAAGAAAACATATGAATAACAGTGAAAATTGCCGCTAAAAATAAATTAAAATTATTAATCTAAAATAATAACAAAGAAAAAAATATTCTTATAAATAACTGTGAATATCACAATGGGAAAATCCGCCACTTGCAGAGATTCTACGCTGTTCACCCATGCGTGGAGTGGTCTCAATAGGTAGAATTAATTAACGAATGCGTTTATGAAATTTTTTTCTGGAGTAGTTTGTGATATATTTAGGAGCTGCTGTTAAAATATGAACGTCGGATGACATCAAGATCCGTAGAATATCTTATATGTATTCTGTTAACCTTGGGCTGCCATGTTAATTTTTGTATATCGTAATTTAAAAATCGGCAAGGTTTGAAATGCACGAAGAGTATATATATATATATATATATATATATATATATATATATACATATATATATATATATATATATATATATATATATATATATATATATATTTTAATTCACGAAAAATCGTCTATTAATCCTGTGAACTCCGTTCAAAGTTTGTTTCAAAGATAATTTTTTGATCTTTCCGATGGTGTCAAGATGGAAATACTGATAATATTTTAAGTCGCTAAGGAATCGATTTGTGTGAATATCGGCCAAAATCAGGCTAAAACATAAAATAAGTAAAAAATTAATTAAAAAAATAATAAAATAACGCCGAGGTGCACCTATTCGAGTCCTGAAGTACCTGTCACACACACGCACGCACCTACCTTCCTTTATGCAAGACTAACCGCCGTCCGCTGCTGAGTTGGCGCATACAATCTACGTGCACCCTGAATAAGTTCCAAAGCATGTCTTTGCCGCTGTATGGATGCATATGAGGAGCGGCGAAGGCTTGTTGTCCTGCGACACATGTAGGAACGACTGAAAACGGCGGGGAGGATTTTATGGTAATTGTTATGTGATTCAAGATATGTTTTTCGCAAAATATTTATAAAAATGAAAGAATTATATCTTTGAAAATTCTTTATTGAAGAATGATGTTTGAAATTTTATCTGCAAAATTCACGAAATTCCTCTAAATTTTACCCACTTCATGTCTTTTGTCTGCTTCGTTTCCGTTAGAATAAATGGCTTTTAGTAATAAGATAGCATTCAACAGCTTTTTAGTTAATACTTTATGCGCATGCGCAAACAATGTTATGTTAACTCAATGTCCAACATTCAAGATTTCAGAATAGAATGGTATTCAAAGTAACAAAATAACGACGGAATACAGCATATTTTTCCCTTTTGTAATAATGTAGTTAGTTTTGCAAAATAAATATGGAGGTGGTTACCAGAAAATTTATTTATTAAATATATTTACAAATTAATTGAGCTGCAAAGAAACATATGCTACTGCATGAATGCTAATTTGAATAAATGCTAATTTATGAACTGTATGCTACTGATTAAGATCTGTATGTGTAACTTGCTGTTAATGTAATAAAGCTAAAATAATTTCGTCAAGAGCAATATACAACACAAAATAATAGTACAGACAACTTTTGAAGGCAAGAAACAACCTTTAGCTCCTGGACACACAAGAAGCACAACATTCATTTGCGAGAGTTAAATCGGCAAGTGATGTTAGAACAGCAAATGTAACTGAAGCAGGGAAAGCGGTTGCCAACGACGAAAGGACAAAAGTAGGTAAGAAACCAAGGAAGAAAGAACAAGAAATAGGACACTATGAATGAACGGTAAAATACTAAAGAGGAAAATAAACGCCCAGCCCAACAAAGTGAGCATCCGGAATCTTCCGCTTTCTTTTGTGTCCTGACAAAGAGGCTGTTTTTTGACTTCAAATCGGTCGACACTTGTGTTGTTTGTTGTATGTTGTTTGTTATATGTTGTTCTTGACGAAGTTATTTTAATTTTATCAGTTATGTGCAAAAAACAATGAGATTGTGTATAGTGACAAGATTAATGTCTTAAAAGGGGTGTACGCGAATGTTGAAAGATTGTAGTAGCAGACGATCAGAACAACCTTATCAGAACATTGAAATCCATCTCTCTTTCCGATAAGGTATTCCCCCTTTTCAGGAGTGGGCAGCACAGTAAACAAATCGTCTCCGGTATCTGTGATCCTGTTCCGGAGATTTTGTTCTCCTGAGACCGGATCCAGTGCCGGAAGCAATATTGTAAGTGACCATTCGCGGTGAAAGGAAGCGCAAGAGTGGCGTCAATAGATACATACGGTGGATTGCATTCATGCGGAGAATGACGGAGACGTTTGGACGGTTATTTAAACGGGGAAATAAAAGTAATATCAACGCAATGTTGCTTAAAATATTGCTATGATCATTCTGGTTTTAACTCTTTACTGGATAGATCACTAACATTTTAAAATTAAAATCTCATTTGACGAATTTTATCCACGTTTTTGACATCGCTATTGAATACTATTGCAAAAATAAGCACGCTATATTAATATATATATAATAAAAATATAATATGAAAATCCAATGATAGAAATATATTATATCACGAAATTAGTTGAATTATTTTCATTAATATTATGCTAGCATTTCGACTCGACAACTGCTCATGATGGTTATTTCTAAATAACGGCATGCATTTTTATTTTCCCTACATATATAGTATAATGTATAAAGTATTGTGATGGGTCGAGAATTCGAGTTTTCGAGAGCACTTTTCAAGCATTTCTGGACTCATATCAAACGTTTTTGCAGTGGTGTGTGTTAAAAATTGTGTGTGTTATTGTGTGTTAAAAGTAAAGTCGGGGCATTCAATAATGCCAAATAAATACATTTTATACACAATTTTTTATTCTAAAATGAAGACATAAACTTTAGAACTCCAACTTGAACTGTTTTCTAGATATTGTACGTTTTTCAAATAAATGTATCTAAAAAAATTACATAAAAATGAACAGTAGTAAGTATCATCAAAAATGACCCAAACATCCCACAGACCGTCTCAATAACAACATACTAAAATGCCATTTCGATAAAGTCATTTTACGGAAGTTATCGTGCGAACGGACAGACAGAATGTTCAAAGTCATAAACACTTTTAACTATGTTGGAAAGTGTTAATATAAAAGGGGACACATTTTCATTTTCCTTATGGATATTTATTTTTGTAAAATCTCTTGAAAAGGCCGCTAAACACATTTTGCTTTTTCTCACATGTCTAGACGCCGAGGTTTTCGACTGTAACCCTGACTTGAAGGCTTCTGGGAACAGACAAATTACCACATTTTCTTTTATTTTCCAAATATTGGTATCTTCGGTGGTGAGCCAAGTTTTTACACCCCTTTTCTCCACCTACCCTGTCCTTCTTTGATCTTCAGCTTCTTTTCTGGATGAGAGCTATCGACCTGTAACAAAAAGGAATATAGAAGGGTAGGGGTGGAGAAAGGAGACCAGCGAAATTCGAATTATGTGGAATAGAAGGAATTAAGTTAGTCTGTCTTCCCTTGGACAGCTGGGGGTAGACGACCCAGTAGCGTTGCCGTCTTGAGGTGAAAAATCAATTTTCCGATTTCGTCCAGAATGGGGGAATGGACTTAAGTAGATCTGATTTCACTGATGGATGTGTCAGTTATATGTTTGTTGCACGCTTTAACTAAGATTCATTTGTGTCTAGTTCTTTTTACTTTCGCTTTATAAATATGCTAAGGGAAAGTATAAATGGTTTCTATGTACGTTACAATCGCCAAACGGATTGTATCCGCTCATATTTATTAACCTTTTGCTTACGGGTGGGACAGCGTCCATCCCAAACGAAGAACCTCTAAAAAAGACGGGTATTTAACATACTCTATCCCAAACAGTTCGATCCCCCTTTGCAGGCCATGGCGTCCATGGCCTGCAAAGGGGGACCATTAAAAATAAATAAAAGGGCACATTAAAAATGAACGATAGGGATGAAAACGGATGTCAACTTTAGAAAATTACTTTTTAAAAATAATATTGATGCAAAATATTTAAATGAATAACTTCCGCCCAAAACTCTTGCTTTTTACTTTCCCTACAATGCATGGCAATATGGAAAGTATTGGAATCGTATCGAAAATTGCAACTCGAGTTTTTGACGGATCTACACGTTTTGGAGCCTTTTAGAACACGTAAAAACTATTTTTAGAGCGACGTTCATGTGTGTGTCTGTCTGTTCAATGTATGTATCCACTCAAACTCAACTAATTGACCAAATTTCAGAAAAGTTTATAGGTATGTCATTTGTGGGTTACTCTGGTGCTGGTTACATTTTGGTGCGATTCGGGGGAAAAAATAACATGCCTTTTTTTGCGAAATGGCCCACAGAAATCGCCAAAATCTAAAATAAAAGACTATGTATGCTCAAATGTATCAATAAAATGCTTGTTTTATAATTTCAAACAAGCAATTATATATATATATATATATATATATATATATATATATATATATATATATATATATATATATATATATATATATATATATATATATATATATATATATATATATATATATAAAATACAATGAAAGAATGAACAGTACCAAAAAGTGGTTGTGGGGGTATATATATATATATATATATATATATATATATATATATATATATATATATATATATATATATATATATTTATATATATTGGATAACTCATTTTTGAGAATTCACCCATTCTTATCACCTAACTTACCACTTGGCCTGAGTCTATTACTGTTTACTATTTTCGAATGACTATTTTCCACTTGTCCTGAGTCCTATACTGATTACTATTTTTGAAAGTCTCCATACATATTGTGTATCGTTCAAATGTATTCATTTCGGTGCCCACTCGCATTGACAAAGTGAGGTGAAATGCTCAGTCGCTTCTTCCACTTACGCGTGGTAACTATGCTTCTGAGTTCATATTTCTGTTCGAGGAGGTATTAATTTTCTGATTTGTAATTCAATTGATTTATTTTTCTCCTTCCACTAGCCAGTAGACAGTTCCAATGGTGTCTATAGTTAAATACTATCGCCATTGTCAGAAACTGGCTATTCTATCGGTTTTAATTCGAATTGTATGGCTGTCCTGATGAGAATGCAATTTCGAACTAACCGCCATTTTTTGTGCAGTTTCAATTGATTGTTTGTTCTCTATGTCTTAATCTTTTATCTTGAGCTAATTGTTATTGCCTTTTCTCATTTTTGCCGTGTTTTTTTTTCTTTTTATTTATATTTATATACTTTTAATTGTGAATTTTGTATCCTAATATTCTTCTCATCCCCCTTTCCATTGTAGTGATATGTTGCCTTCTATTTTTATCCTTAGTCTTGGTCTATAGTTACTCATTTGTAACAGATATGCTAGAGATGGGTTTTTTGTTCATACAGTAGTTTATGCATAATTTACGATTAAAATCTTTCATTTTTATTATATATATATATATAATACAATGAAAGAATGAGCAGTACCACAAAGTGGTTGTGGGAGGTGTATATATATATATATATAATATCGTAATTTTTGATGATAAAAAGAATAAGACCAACCCCATTACTCTAGGGCTAGCCAGATATTGTAGTTTTACGCATTTTTGCTACGCTGCCTTTGAAAATACGTCCAGTTAACAAATGAAAATGCAAAATTGAATTAAAAGTGCAAATTCAGTGTCATTTCAAATATTTATACGTGTTATTTTGCGCAATTAAACTTAATTTAATAAAAGAAATAAAGAAAATAAGTAAAGAGAAAATGAATCTGATTCTGTAAGGGAAGTTATGTAGTGCCCACATCATATTTTTATATTCTATGATTCAAGAATCTAAAATATGATTGGATGAGAAAGCTGAGTGGAGTCTCGCCAGATATTATTAATTTAAAACAGAGTGCTGAACACATTCACTTGTCTTTCCTCCCCTTTCTGGTAGGTCGAACGGTCTAGGTCTCAACAACAACAAGTTGCCTTTCCTCCATGTGTCTGGACATCGATGCTTTTTACTGCGACCTCCAATTTCGCGGTTTGGAACACGTTTATACACTTCGCTTCTTCCAAAATATTGGTGGCTTGGATGTTGAGCCAACTTTTGCTTTCATTTTGCTGTATCCTATCTGCTTTCCCAAGTTGTATTTTTCTAGTTCAAAACATCTGAAGGAAAATGGGTAAAATTGGATTTATGCGGCATGACCGGGCTTTTTTTTATTCCTTAAGTCTTCAAAATCCCAAACAAGGTACCTTGAAATACGTAATTACGTACGTAATATACGTAATGCATATTACGCACTCTAATATACGTAATACGTGCATTAGAACTCATGTTCGTTACCTACAATTTTCTTTGCCACTGATGAATGACTTAATGATTTCCAAAAGCGTCCTATTTGTAATTTTTAGTACGTCATAAATGGTGTTTTTATTAAAAAAACAATTTAATTTACCAAATTTGGTTGTCTTTTTTTTAACATTTTTACTAAATTGACGCGTTTCCATACAATTTTATTACGTAATTACGTGTCTAGCATGCACTGAAATGCACATTTACACCAAGAAATTTATTATCGCTTATCATTCTGCCTTTTCGTTATTAAAAGTTCCAAACAGTAAAATTTAAATACACCTTAATAAACGGGTACATAAACTTTATATTAATCATATGTTGTCATGGGTGTGCCCCTACTACACTTGATAAATTTTAGATACTAAATATGCAATTTTATGGATATGCAATTATAGATATGCATAACAGTTTTATAGATTATTATTTTTCAGTAAAATATATTTATACTGTTTTTCGAACAATATATAATTCTATTGATAAATAGAAAGACAAAATGAATATCTCTGAACAAAATATATTTATATTTGAGGATAACGATTTTTGTTAGTAAAACGACATAATACAAAAATGTTAAGGTATCAACCGGTTTCTGAGAAAAATGAAATTTTTTTTCCTGATAAGAGATAGACAGGTCAGTCATTCTATCAAAAGAGCCAAACGTCTATGGACGTATGCGTTTTATTTATTAATATATTAAAAATTAAATATTGTAGATTTCATTAAAAAATATCGGGAAATAATTTGAAATATTATTCCTTAATTTATTTTAAATACTCCCTACTTGAAAAATTGCTTATCAAATATTTAGGAAAGGAATAAATACATCACTAAAAGTAAAGATATCGCAAAAAGAATTATTTCTGTCAACCTCTGGTCCCAATACATAAGCTCTGGTTGTTTTAAAAATATGTCTTAAGTTTTTTTGTTAAAGTTAATGCCGTAACTTTATCTAACTATTTGTAGAACACTTAATTTAGAATTCTTCGCGATACAAATCATACATATCGAAGCATTTTTAATTTAATTTTGTATATTACTGGAATTCTATCTAGCTCTAGTTTTTTCTATCGAACTGCATAATTTTTTTTTTATGACGATGCAATTCGTGTTACCGTCAATCCACACTTCACACCAGGGTTCCCACGAGCCTTAAGAAACCCTTAAAAAGACCTTGTTTTTTTTTGTTAAAAGACCTTAAAAAGACCCTATATTTTAATTCGTCTATTTCTTTTGTCCATCTTAAATATTTGTGCAAATAATTGCGGTGTGTGTGACGAATCCATGAAGTCATGGATTGGTCATGAAGCCATTCCACGAAGTCATGGAATAAAAGATGATTCATTGACTCATCTTTTATTAAGTGGCTGAGTCTCCATGCTACGCCATTCCTTCGCCGATCGGCCATAGATAGGAAAATTGAACTAGGGGACATAAATAAAAATGGAGAAAGTTAAAGGAGAAGTGTTAGTTATTTCTGTTTAAACTTTAAATTCAAAGACAACCAAAAATAGGTTTAAACGTCATTTAATATAATCGCTTTTCCTCGACATACAAAATTACACGGCCAAAGCGCTTTCGGGCATCACTATGCCCTTCATCATGGCGTGTAATTTTGTATGTCGAGGAAATGAGATTTTATTAAATGACTGTTAAACCTATTTTTGGTTGTCTTTGATTTTAAAGTTTAATTAGTTGACGTGTATCCATACTATTTATTTCTATTTAGGTTAGAAAAATATATTTAAAAGGGTGTTTATAGAATAATATATTTAATATTCTTTAAAAATACTTAATTAATAATACTTGCATTTTTTCTCTCTCTAATGTATATTTGCTTAATTTTTCTTTGATTGTATCGCTAAGTTCTAAGTAGCCTTATTAAAAAAAAAAAGAAATTGGCTTGAAAAGGCCTTATTTTTTTTTTCTGCTTGAGGTGTGGGAACCCTGCACACGTCCAGACACAGAGAGAAGGGTGAGAAAAATTACTCCAAAAATTACTGGACAGAGGTCCTTAAAACAAGCACTGAAAAACGCTGCTCCAGAAGAACCCTCCTTTTTCTCTATCGATAGCTCCGATCCAAACTTTTTGCACCACTTTTCTCCATCCTATTTGGTTCTCCCTCTCCTCATCTTCAGCATCCTCCCTGGCAGATGGGGAAATCGATCTACAACAAAAGGAATAGAAGGATAGGAGCGACAGCGGGAAGACCAGTGGGTTTCGATTCGAATTCTGCGAAATGGAAAGAAATGCCTGTCCTCTCTTGGACAGCGGAGGTCGATGACCTAGGGTGGAGATGACACCAAGATTGTCGTCCCATGGGATGAAAAATCGATTTTCTGATTTCGTCCAGAATAGGGGGATATGACTTAAGTGGATCTAATTTCGTTGATGGATGCGTCTGTTATAGATTTGTGCTGAGCTTTGAGTCAAGTTGCCTTTGTGGGTGTGCGGGTTTGTGGTAAAATAAGAACTCTGTTGTATGAATACAGAACGCTACTTTGCGCAATCATTATTACATAAACATATGAAGTGAGAGCCTCAAGTCGACTTCCTGATACATTTATAATACCATTTATTTTCACTTGTATCACAATCATTATTAGAATGAGAAATATTGCATGTTTTAGTTAATTATTCGTCAAAAATATAGCGAGTTTGTGTTCTTGTGATAGGTACGGTTTGTTACGGTGTTGGAATTTACGTTTTTAGGGGGTCACATAGAATTTACTTTTTTAGGATGTCGTATAGAATTTACTTTTTTAGGATGTCGTATAGAATTTACTTTTTTAGGATGTCGTATAGAATTTACTTTTTGCAATGGGGTCGAATAAAATTTATGCTTTTAGAGTGTCGCTTAGAATTTGTTTTTAGGGTATTGTATAGAACTTACGTTTTGTTATGGGGCCGTATAAAATTTACGTTTTTAGGGGTTGTATAGAATTTGTGTTTTAAGGGTGTCGCATAGAATTTTTCCCAATTTAGGGTATAACATAGAATTTTTCCCAATTTAGGGTGTTGTATAGAATTTACGTTTCATTAGGGGTCGTATAGAATTTACGTCTTTTGGGAGAGGGGGAAGATAGTATAGAATGTACTTCTTTTGGGAGGGGGGGGGGGGGTAGTATAGAATTTACGCCTTGAGGGAGGGGGGGGGGGTAGTCTAGAATTTTTTTTAAAGAAATCATTCAGAATATTCATTTTTCTAGGGAGGGGAGATGTCTTTGGGGCTGCAAGGTAATTGCTTTCTGTTGGGGGTTGCTTTTTGTTATAATTAGTAATATTGATACGGAGAGCTGCAGTATCTGCATGTGTCCAAGAATTTTAGGAGCGTAAAGGTTACAGAGAAGTGGATGGTCAAGAATCTTTAGATAATTTTTTGCAACCCATGCTCACAGAATTCGCATAAAGGTTGGTGGATGGGATTTTTAAAGTTAAGATGTCGTTTCCACTGTAGATAATATAATCCATTCGGCCATTTTAGCATTGAATAGCCGATAATACATCCATCGACCGTTTACGCACTGTTTATGCTCTCTTCAACATGGAATAGCCGATACCTGCAATGTTAGCAAGAAAACTAGCTAAGTGCCACAATCCTATTCATCCCGTCATATGACAGTTACATATAGTTAAGGCTGATTTAGCAACCGTCCGGATTTATAATGGGTCCCAAGTGGTTCGTTTCGAAATGGTCTTACTGTATTTGCTTTAATTTCATTATAATTTAACTTCCGAGGTTGTTTTTGGCTTGCATTTCTTGAGGATGGAACGTTTTCTATGAACAGAAAAATGATTCGACGAGACCTTGAAACTGAAGGCGTCTCGTCCGTCCGTCTTCTACGAGTGAAGCAAGCAAGGGTGTACTTTGGGTTTTTGAAACCGAGCCTAATGCGGTAATTCGAATCATCCCGAGCGGTTTTGTTTTTCTGGTGTGAAGGTCGCCCATTGTGACGGCCGACTGTCCAAGTGGGAGACGGATTGTGTTTGAATTCTTAAAAATAAATGCAGTGGATTTTCAATTTCATAACCTAACGAGTTGAGTTTTGAATAAGAGTTAAAGGTTAATTGCAAGCTCACGCCCTGCGTGAAATATGGCTCGCAGAGTTGTTGCTCTGTTGAGGAAATGTTTAGTATAATATGTTTGCAAACTTTCATTTATTTTATAATATTTTAATAATAATCCAAAGAGATGAGATTATATAATCCATGAAGACCACTTCCAAAAAGATTAATCTTATAGAAGGAGAGGAATAAACATGTTAATTACAGTAGTATCTAACGACATAAATACAATTACGGATTTAGCAATTACAACATAACATTTAAAATGATAAACATGAACATTAAAAAAGCTAATGATGACAATTAAAGCAGGTAAATGATTAGCTATTAACATGGGGAAAAAAATCTCATCTTTAACTGAATTATAAGTGGATAACCAAACCAGTCTTTAATAGCCCTGGAAAAGAACGAAGAGTAGAAATGTTTTTAAAAGATTGGGGAAGAAAGTTGTAAAATCAAGGAACTAAAAGGAGATAACATTTCTAAAACCTATTAGAATTGGATCGAGGAGGTCTGATAATATCCCGCCTCAGCCTGAAGTTGTATTCACTACCACCCACATTCTTATTTCTAATCTAAAACATAGAGAGCTTTGTAAACATAAAGATGATGCTTAAATAGCAGCATCATAGAATCGAGGAAAAGAAGGCGCTTGACGAGGCTTACATATGACAAACCTAGTGAATATATTTTTTTAAATAATGGTATAGATTATGTATTTAAAAATTAAGAAGACGAAAGAGAAGTCCTTGATTATTGCAGCTTCTGTTGGTCCAATTAGCACCAGGAACTAACTCCATAGCAGATGGACTTTTTGTTACATACCTTCCGATTTAGACCGCATCCCAGTGAGGGTTTCAAATATTGGGACCCAGGACCATATCCTCCTTCCCTTGACTCACAACCCTTTGGAAGAACGTTTGGACTTGCATATTTATCCTGCGCATATTCAGTGCAGACACGGGAATAGTTTTGGACGGCGTCTGCAATAGAATTCGGGATCTCCTCGTGCAAGTCTCTCGTAGTAATCAGTGGGCTATTTCGGCCCCTCACCTCACTCCACGACCCAGCCCACACGATTCAACCTAAGGTTATTTCGACCCTTCAACCCCATTCCACGATCCTGCCCACACGACTCAACCTAAGGTTATTCCGGCCCCACGATACAGCCCACATGATTCAACCTAAGGTTATTCCGGCCCCTCCACCTCATTCCACGATCCAGCCCAGCCCACACGACTCAACCTAAGGTTTTTCAGGCCGCTCCACCTCACTCCACGACTCAGCCCACAGGACTCAACCTTAGGTTATTGCGGCCCCTTCATCTCACTCCTTGACTCAGCTCACATGACTCAACCTAAGGTTATTCCGGCCCCTACTGTATTGAATTAAAATTGCTTAATTCAAAATATTGTGGTATTTTTTCGTGATTTTCTGAAGCTATGAATGAAAGAAAGACAGCTCTCGCTTCAACATTTGATTGGTCTACATATTAAAACAAAAACATATCAATTTTGAAACGATTTCTTTTGGAAATATACGAACGATTTTTTTCTTTTTATTTTACTCTCCTCACTATAGGAAAGCTAAAATTTTGGCAACCGAGTGATTGGAAAATTGCGATATACATCATAAATGCCTAAACATTTAAAATTATTTTTAAATAAACTGTAAAATTTAAATTGTAAGTGGTCTCAGCCGCTATTCGAAAGGCCAGCGATTTTGACTGAGGTCCTATTAATGATTAACGATTCAATCAGAAAAAGTCTAAAAGTACCCTTTTTATATTTGAAATCTTGCCCCTGTTACCAGCATTTGTGGATTGGTTTCGCATTTTTTAGCGATCTTTAACATGGAAAGCACGGACTGAAATTACTAAACAACGTAATTTTGAGTGTGAGTAATTTACGTACGTTATTACCGTTTGCCGAATAGAAGCAATCATACCACTACATTCTGATTAGGGCAAAAAAAAATTCTCCCGCCAATCACAACAAGCAAGGTTTATTTACGTTATTCGCTTTTAATAAACTAACAAGTGACATGATTTTATAATACCTTTTTGCAATAATGACACTTTATGCACAATACTTTTTATATTATTTTATAACTTTCAGCTGATTAATTAAATCTCAAACCAGAGAGTAAAAGTTCCATATGTTCACCGAATATTCTCCGTAAGAGTATAGTTAAGCATCATTTATATTCATCGTGATGGTTAGCATTACATAGATTCATCATGATGGATAGGTATCACTTAGATTCATCATGATGGTTAGCATAACTTAGATTCATCATGATGGTTAGCATTACTTAGATTCATCAGGATGGTTAGCATATCTTAGATTCATCATGATGGTTAGCATAACTTAGATTCATCATGATGGTTAGCATCGCATCACTTAGATTCATCATGATGGTTAGAACCACTTAGCGCTTCGATTATTCTCTGATCACTTGAGGAAGATAATATCAAAACAGATTTGCTAAGGTAAATAATACTAGAAATATTCTTTATGAAGAAACCTTTGACATAATAGAAATCAAACTTAAAAATCTTTTATATTTATTAACTTTCAGTGAATAAGATTTTTTTCCGTGATTTTTCAGGGTGTACTCACTTGTGTCAGCAAAAAAACTGACACAGCATTTGTCCCTTTCCCGTGAGAGTTTGCTGCACATGAAATTTTGCTCTATAGTTACCTTTGAAGTCAGTCATACCACGCAGCCGGTTTAAAATGTTATAATACTCGTATTTAACATTACTTATATAGTTGATATTTATTTTTTTTGTCCATTGAAGAGTAAGTAAAATATTTTATAAAACTTCATATAAACGTTGATAGAAAAACTTGTGAGAACGAGATTAAGAAAATTTATGATTAAACAATTGTAACTCGATATAATATCATTACCATATAACGACGGAATTTTGAGGCATCTACGATTTCGTTATAACGTGCTTCGACTGTACAAGTGAAACAATATATGGTATATGAATAATAAAAAAAAAAGTCTGTGAGCGTTATGCTTCAGATGATTACATTAACTTAGATAATCACCGCTATTTCGTCTGTGTCAAATGTCGATAATATTCTTCACTAGGGCCCGACTTTCCTCCACCTTTCGACATATATGAAATGAACTGAAATATTCTTTCTAAAACATAATTACGTTCTAGAAAGGGTCATGAAGCTCGGGCAAATTTTGATGGAATTTAAATTAATGGCAACTTTCGTCATAGCCAAGAAGCCCACATATTCCAGATCTTGAATTAGTGCGATCTTATGTCTCTTAAATGAATCTTTTCAAACTCTTCTCCCTGAACAAATTTATTTCGATGGCATAATTGTCTTTTCAGGAAGCATTCATTAATTCTTTAATTATGCAATTGTTTATTTTAGGGGCCCTCTAATGCGGGGGCCCGGGGAAGCTGCCCCGCATGCACCTGCGTTAATCAGGCCATGTCTTCGACTTTTTATATGTCAGAAATTATGGAAAATGTGATCGACATCGTAATTCCTGCGTGCGTGATTGCCAAATTGAGTAACCAGCGTTTATTCATCCCCAGCACGCTTAAAAGAGTTAGTTATCTGACTACGATCATTCTCTCCCGTGAACTTTGTCATAATAGATACAAAGGATTCGTTCCTTTCTTTTTTGAGACGGTATCCTTGTCCGATTCCTGGGCCGGCCTTGACATTGGCTGGTCCGCTGTCCCGGGTCGAGCCCGCTTGTTTTCGCGGGTCGCTTCGGAAGGCATGCCTAGCGTGCCGTGGGTATTCGTTGCTGGTTGACGCCCGAACTTAGCATAAAAATGGGCCCGCATAGTTTCATTGGGTGGCAGACCGTCTGTGAAGGTCGTCTCAGGGTGGTTTAGAAATGATGAAGACTTCGAATTTTTTCCCCTTTTCTTTATCTTTTTGTTGTTTTTTCATTGTTGGGTTGATTCTCATTTATTGTACCCGCGACATGTCAGGAGGCATTGTCATTGATATAGGCGGATTAGGTTTTAAATAATTTCAGCCGAATTCTCTTGGGGTCATCCATTTAATCCTCATTTTGTATGTATATTACTTTTGGAGGTTACAAAAGAGTTGGAATTTTTATTCATAAAATAATGCTTCTCTCTTTGTTTGCATTTTTCTTTTTAATGCATGCCTTAAAAATAACATTGTACTCAACAATTCGTGCAAATATTTTCTAAATTTTAAAGGGTTTTCCAGACGCTATGGCGTTATTCTTCGAACCTTGGTCTTGCTTAGGAAATTCGAAGTTCGAAAACCCATGTTTTAAACTGTTCGAAATATATAGAATTTTTATTTTTCAATTATTTTCTGAAATGGTGACAACTTTCACATGGATTTGAATAACTATCAAAAGTAAAAAAAAATACAGAATAATATACTACAAAAAGTGAGTAGAAAATATTAACATCAACAAAAAAATTGCATCGCTTCAAAAAGTCAGATTACGACAGAAATAACAGAGCTTGCTCTTTTATGCCTGGTGTGATAATTGACCGCTACTTTTACACAAAAGTACCCCAGAATACAAAATAATATATTCTAGAAGAAGTTAAGTCAGATTAAGGCAAAAATAATAGAACTTGCTCTTTTGTGCCTAATGTGATAATTGACCGCTACTTTTACACAAAAGTACCTCAGAATACAAAATAATATATTCTAGAAGAAGTTAAGTCAGATTAAGGCAAAAATAATAGAACTTGCTCTTTTGTGCCTGGTGTGATAATTGACCGCTACTTTTACACAAAAGTACCCCAGAATACAAAATAATATATTCTAGAAGAAGTTAAGTCAGATTAAGGCAAAAATAATAGAACTTGCTCTTTTGTGCCTGGTGTGATAATTGACCGCTACTTTTACACAAAAGTACCCCAGAATACAAAATAACATATTCTAGAAGTTAAGTCAGACTAAAGCAAAAATAATAGAACTGGCTCTTTTGTGCCTAATAGTGTGACAATTGACCGCTACTTTTGTACAAAAGTACCCCGGAATGCAAAAGAACATCCCTAGAAAAAGTAAAGTCAGACAGAAACAGACATCTTTGATTTTGTACCTGCAGAAACATTCAGCTACTTTTATACAAAAATACCAAATATTTTCCTTACCTGTTCGATTATCTTCTCGTTACAGTCTAAAACTGATCATCTCATGCTTTATGAAACGTGGTCACAATCAAATGATTGACTCCAAAACATACCGTATTACAAAAAGGTTAACTAACAGAACAGGAATTACACACATACAGAATAATCCCGGCCGTCCAACTAGTTACTCTAAGTCCTCTGGACGAGTCGGACGGTCTGGGTCTTCAACACATACAGAATAATACTCGGACGGTCTGGGTCTTCAACACATACAGAATAATAACAGTGTTTCATTAAACTTCTGATAACAAAAGATTAAATGCCCTGGCAGCAGGTATCTGGCCTTTCGCACTGATGAAGAGAGCTAAAAAGCCCGAAATCGATTGGCAGATGCTGGCACAGATAACATCAGGAACTGGGATGTGAGTGAACAGTGGTAGTGAGATCCTAAAAGTTTATAATGATTGCAATACCTTACATTTTCTGAGCACTAGGTAAATAATACGATGGCTTTTTCAAAATAAATTGTAGTTTCCCTTTCGATTCCTCTCCCGTGTGCTAAATAACTGCGTACAAGTAAAAAGTACCGCGTTCAAATTCAGGGCCAACTTTTATATAATATCAACGCTATTTAAAATTAATTGGAATGTGGCACAACTCGACCTCCTCATACCAGAATCCATTTTTGTAGCTTTTTTTTTTTTTCAAATTTTATAAGAAAGATTTTGAAAAATCGGTATCATGTCGAAAGCCCAGAACGACCGACTCATCCGAGGACGTGAGCAGCAAGATGGTCGTCCGGCAATCGGTATCATGTGTCCAAATGATTATAATTATAGCATGTTACCCTTCACTTTAAAGGGATTAAAATTTTTTTGCGATTGATACCATTCTTGACAATGTACCCCCGGTAACTTGACCCGAAGGAGGGGGGGGGGGGGGGCTACTGACGTCACGAACACAAAAATTGTATCGCAGTTATTTTTCATAATAATGATTGAAACTATACAGACTCCTGATCATTGAACCATAAGTAAGCCCTTTTATGCATGATTATGTCAAATTTTGTACTTTATTGCCATGTTATAAAAAATATAAAATTTCAAATAAATGTCGTAGTTTTCTCACGAATTTAAAAAAAAAAAATTCTATCTAGTTCTAGATTTTTTTTATAACAAAATCGGATATAAAGTTTCCTAAAAATCTATTAATAATTATGGCCGTACATAAGAAACCGACCACAGACAGACGGACATCAATCCAAAAATAGTCCAAACGTGTTTAGGAGGTCTTAGGTATCAAAATTTCTAATTCGAAAATTTTCATGAAAACAATACTTTCTCTGTACTATATTACATAGTATGAAAAACTAAAAATAGCCAACAAGCAAATGCATCATTTGCGGATCTTATCTTAAATTCGGAATCGCCAGATAAAGAAGCGGGGTGAGGGTGGGGTGGGGGGACGTATTACCACTATAGCCATTATACCAACTATAATAGATGAAACGATCGAGTATTTACCATTCACTCCTGGCACCAGAATCATTTTCGAAAATTTAATAATCTGTTTATCTGTTAAATAGCCTCTTACAATTACCATATCTACTGTAACATGCCATTTATTAATTCTCATATCTGTTATTAATCTGAAATATGCTACATCTCATGCATGCATACTTTACCTGACTCGTCTGAATAAATATTCATTCTGATTGCTCACTTACCTGCTCCCAAGTGCTGTTCACATCGTTTGATGTACCCCGTGGCATGCTTTCACTTTACCCCCCCCCCCCCCCTCCCCCTTTACAAGAATGGCCGTCTAATTACTTATAGCCTATTTCAGGCGCCAACTGGCGAATCGGTTTCACTAATTTTTTTGTTTTGTTTTCTGGTCTGTCTCGATTTATATATATAGGTTAGTAATACCGACTCTCTGACTCTGCTCACTTGACAAGCAGGCGCCGTACATTTTGAAACTGATGGATAGAAAATGAAAAACTTTTACTTTTTTTCACATCTTTTTGTTCCTGTTCGTCCATCTGTCTTTCAGAAACAATTAGGGCGAGGCCGCGCCGATACTAATTGTCTTCCACGATGATGGATCGATTAGAATTGTATCGATGACCTGTCACACGTCATCGATATTACCTGGCAAGAGAGGGTTTCGCTTTTGGGTGAGGGCTGCAACTGGGAGCTGGAATGTGATCTTTCTTAATTTGCGGCCAGATGACTGGCTGGTCTGTGAGATGGAAATTACAAGAAGAAAAGTAATGAAGTTAGATTTATAACAAAGCAGTTTTTAATTTCGGGTACTGGATGATGAATTCCCATTAAGCTACTATGAGAAACACAGTTGAGTCTTTTATTACATAATTAAAAGTATTTAAGCTGTCCGGTTGCCGGTTTAAACCTATTGATTCGTTAATGGGAAAGTTGCTGCCTGTCAATGCTGAAACGTTCAAACGTGTGTGTGTGTGTATTCATGATTGTATTATTATTCTGGAAGAAAACGTAAGTTCTCACATTGCAGATTGAAAATTTCTGGGCATGTCAACTTTTTACATATTTCCTGAAAAATTATTCATTGCTATTAACTTTTTCAGGGCGGTAGGGCACCCATTTAAGAATTTTTGTACTAAATTTCTTGTGAAGGTAAATATTCAGAAATTTGGGCAGTGGCTACTAGCCAGTGGTTTTTATTTTCTTATTAACCACTTTATTTATTTTAGTGACCACTTTTATCTGAAATAATTACTAACAGCAAGCAAAATATTTATTAAAATTAACTGAAGTGTGGCGCTCTCAACTCGACTTCCTCATTCCCGAATTATTTTATTTACCCCCCCCCCCCCCAAAGGAAGAATATTAGGATACAAAATTCACAATTAAAAGTATATAAATATAAATAAAAAGAAAAAAAACACGGCAAAAATGAGAAAAGGCAATAACAATTAGCTCAAGATAAAAGATTAAGACATAGAGAACAAACAATCAATTGAAACTGCACAAAAAATGGCGGTTAGTTCGAAATTGCATTCTCATCAGGACAGCCATACAATTCGAATTAAAACCGATAGAATAGCCAGTTTCTGACAATGGCGATAGTATTTAACTATAGACACTATATATATATATATATATAGTTTCAAATAAAATTCAAAGTTTTCGCTGGAATTTAAAAGAAATCCAGTCTAATTCTAGATTTTTTAATAAAAAAAAAGCCGGATATAAAGTTTCGTGAAAATCCATTAATATTTGTGGCTGCTATCGGGTACACAAGAAATCGGCCACAGACAGACAGATGGACATCACTCCAAAAATAGTCAAAACGTGTTCCGGTGATCTCAAAACATATATTGACATCAAAATATCGAAAGTTTTCGTGAAAACAATACTTTCTCAATACTACGTAAGAGAAAGTAAAAATGTTGATTCAAGTTACGTTCATGAAGTAGCCCCCCCCCCCAAAAAAAAAAATGTAGCTAGTAGCCAGTAGATGCCAAGTGTGATGTTAATTATAAGGGACTGATAAACGATTGATAGTAATCTCCATTTTAATTAGCTTTTGTAGCCCTGTATTTGGTTGCCGCAGGGAACGTATACCTTGACTTCTTGTGATTACGTACATGAACTAAATTTTTAGTGATATGAATTTCAGTTTTATGTTAATTACATATATATATATATATATATATATATATATATATATATATATATATATATATATTTCATTTGAAAATTAGTCAAATTTGTATAAGAAACAGTTGACTAGTTCCCTAAATTGGCTAATTGATCTTTATACGAGGATTCTTCTCACTCGCCTTGAATGAAAGTTCTTCAGAAGTTACGTGAATTTACTTATTACTTTCCCTGCAATACATGGTAATGTATAGGGAAAGTATTGGAATCATGTCGAAAATCGCAACTCGAGTTTTCGACGGATCTACGCGTTTCAAGATCTCTAGAATACGAAAAAACCATTTTTAGCGTGACGTCTGTGTGTGTGTGTCTATGTGTCTGTCTGTGTGTCTGTCTGTCTGTGCAGATTTTGTATCCACTCTACCTAAAAAACTAATAGACCGAATTTCACAAAATTTGGTAGGCAAGTCACTTGTGAGCGAGTCTAGTGCTGATTAGTTTTGGGTACGATTTGGAATAAAAGAACCCGCCTTTTTTGCGAAATGGCCCGCAAAAGCTTGTATCCATTCTAACTGAAAAACTACTGGACCGAATTTCAAAAAATTCGGTAGGTGAGTCACTTGTGGGTTACCCTGGTGCTGATTAGATTTTGGTACGATTCGGAAAAAAAATAACCTGCCTTTTTTTGCAAAATAGCCAGTAAAAATCGTCAAAATTTAAACTAAAGAACTAGGTATACTCAAATATATCCATTAAATGCGCGTTTACTACGTAATTCTTAACGAAGAAAATAATAAGACCAACCCCATTACACTAGGACTAGCCGTTCTCGAGATATTTTAGTTTTCCGTATTTTCTCTACGCCACCTTTGAAAATAAGTGCGGTTACCGAATGAGAACGAAAATTGAATTAAAAGTGAAATAAATTTAATTAAAATAAAGAGAACGTTAATATAAGTCTGCAGGGAAAGTCATGTGCTGCCCACATCAGATTTTTTTTATTTGTGCCTCAAAAAGTACTTGGAAAGTGTTAAAAAGGCGCGAAGTTCCTTGAAAGTCAAAGGAAAACTTGGCATCGTATATAAGCATAAAAAAGGTGTTATTTGTTGACTATGTTATTTGTGCTTATATACGTTGCTCAAGTTTTCATTATGCTTTGCACAAAGTGTTTTATATTATTGAAAGAATGCTGAAGAATGCTGCATTATTCTACTTACGGTGGTAAACTGCCGAGCTAAAATATTTAAAAGCAACATGTTCCTTTCCCGATTGATTCAAGATCAGCAATGAAATAAACGGACTTCGTTTGCATGAATATTTAGTTAAGATCTAAGTGATAGTTTATTTGGACGTATGGAAAATCTTATTGTATTATCTTGCATTTTTGGAAATCCTTTCAATATGTTGCAGACCCAGACCGTCCGACTCACCCAAGGGCTATAGCAGCTGTTTGGACGGCCGGACCTTGCAATGTGCGTATTTTTTATTTGGGTTTTCAAGGTTTTTAAAAGTGTTTGAATTTGCAGCAAGATCGTTGAAAATTCTGTTCGATTTTTTTCCTCCCCGCATTTTCAGTACGTGATTCAAAATCGTTTCTCACCAGCCATCCGATTTCGTTCGAAAATTCGGCAATTTATGTGCATTTGTACAATACTTCTTATGTGACTTTGCTATATTGTATCTTCAACTATAACATAAATTTGACATAAATTTGAAAATCTGAATAATATTAGTTCTTAAAGCGGTCTTAAAAGTTTTTAAAAAGTGCTTGACTATTTTTTTTAATGGAAAATAACTGAACCCTGTTTATACATTTGTTGTCTGTTTTACTACATGTTTACCCTGTTTATACATTTGTTGTTTGTTTTACTACATGTTTACCCTGTTTATACATTTGTTGTCTGTTTTACTACATGTTTGAAATTTAAACCTTTTCACAGGAATATTCAAATAAAGTCTGAATAATATTAGTTCTTAAAGCGGTCTTTGGAAGAAAAAAAAATAATATTATTCAGAATTTATTTGAATATTCCTCTGAAAAGGTTTAAATTTCAAACATGTAGTAAAACAGACAACACATGTATAAACAGGGTTCAGTTATTTTCCATTAAAAAAATAGTCAAGCACTTTTCAAGAACTTAGTTCTTAAAGCGGTCTTTGGAAAAAAAAATAAGTTCTTGAAAAGTGCTTGACTTTTTCTTTTTAATGGGGAATAACTGAACCCTGTTTATACATTTGTTGTCTGTTTTACTATATGTTTGAAATTTAAACCTTTTCAGAGGAATATTCAAATATAATGAACTGTACTATACAACGCCGAAAGTTTCAAATCCACAACATAAAAATAAAACGAGATTTTCAAATTAGGTGTACATTTTATGTATAAGACGCAGTTAAACAAAATTTTTGAACATGGCCAAACTTTAAAGCAGCCAATGACTCTTTAAGTAGTTGTTTTCTGAAAGTAAACTTAATTCAATTACATCTCAAACAAATTAAGCTTCGCTGCTCCATGAATGGAAAAGCAGACAGATTCATTAAGATCTCCCTTTCTTTCCAAAGTAGTCAAAAAGAGATGTATATATATCGCCAGGAATGCATACTAATTTTCTCGTACGTTTTCCCATTAGGGTATGATGTCCGGAGAAGAAACTCTTTAATTTGCTATCTGTATGTGTGCAACCTATTAAAAAGATGATTCACAGTGGAAAATTGCCTCTCACGCCAAATTGGCATGACTGTTTTTCGGAAGCCCAATGCTCAAACGCGCATTTCTATTAAGAAACACTTTCTGCTTCTCAAGTAAACGGAGTAATATGTTTCAATTCTTGTTGACATCCCGGCGCATGGCACCAGGGGTTTTTCACCCTCAATTTAGAGCGTAAAAATGTCATTCGTTGTAGAGGTTATTTATTTTTTTCTTTTTCAAACGGTTTTCTACGAAAGGATGCCAAACAAAATAAGAGACAAACTCGAACAACGATTTCTGGCGATATTTTTTGTTTCTGTGAGCAGAATTTCGACTGACTTCCCGTCATTAGAGTACTGTGTTTGGCAAACAACCCTGTCGTAATTGCCCTCCCACAATTATTAGCGCTCATTATCATTAAGAGTACGCTCTTTGAAGTTGCCCCCCCCCCCCTTCCCTTAAATGATTCTGTTCTCCCTGAAATACGCATGTCTGGAAATTCTCTTTGGTCTTAATAGTTCCGCGTTCAAAATTACATAGGTTGCTTCTTTAAGAAGAAATTCTTACCTTCTTCTGCACATAGGTATAGAAAAAGGTAAGGATCACTAGGTAAATCCAAAAATGCATTTAAATGATATCAAATGTATTCTTACAAAATTAGCTGTATAACTTATATTTCTTGAAAAAAAAAGTTTATCTTATATAATAAATGGCCTTTAATGCATCCTCAACTTTTATAGTGAAATAAATGACCTATTACAAATACACTCGTCTTGGTAAACCAAGATTAATAAAAAAACAAGAAAGATCAATCATGCTTAAAGCATTGATTAAGAAACACTTTCCAACTTCAATGCAATTTTATTTAAACATGTCTAAAATGTAATACATTCCTCGGTAATATTTTAAAACTTCTCACAATAATACATTGATTTATTATAGTTGAAAACTTAAACATTCATCCAAAAAAATGAACTTCATTCAAATGACGGCATTGAAATATAAATTGCCTGGTTTAAACATCTCTAAAATGTGATATATTACTCGGTAACAATTTTAGAATTATCATAATACCACGATAATTTATTATATTTAAAAACTTCATCGAAAACAACTGAAATTCATTCAAATGACGTCATAGAAAAAATAACATGCCTGGCTCTCTCTAAAAAAGCAGCATTTCATTCATAAATAATTTCCCATTCATGTCATTCTTCACAATACTATAATAATTTATTTTATTTAAAAATAAAGACCATGGAGCTATAAGTAGTTTAACTCTATGCTTAAAACTTCATCGCAAAAAATCGTCCTTTTCTCGGTAAAGTCAATGAATATTTCTTTCATATCAGCTGTTCAGACTCCATGAGCTAAATTCCTTTGCGTTAAAAAAATACAGCAATTCCTATACAACTCATCCTACATATTTTGCTGTTTACATTTCACATAAGTGAAAAATAGGCTTCGTTAGAGAAATAATCAAAGTTGGATGCTCATTTAAACTCAAATATATTGTCATTGCGTTGTTTCAGTATGTAGATGCACAGAATTTAAGCGAAAATAAAGAGGTTTTACGACGAATACAACACTCAATATGAATTAAAAAGAACTTTAAAAATGACGATTTTGAGACAAGATGGATGCCGTATTATATTTTGAAGTGGGTCACGTGATCGTTTCATATCATGGTCACGTGGTCGCTTCATGTAAGAGGTGTAATTATTATTTTAATTTTAATTTAAAAAACTACTGAATATATTTCCCTGAATTTTTTTTTATATATTTTATGGAACAATTTGAATATTACCTAAAAATTCGAAGCAATTTGTGAAATTTAAATCCGCTTAAAAAATGTTTGAAAAATTTGGTCCCATTGGGTTCAATGTATTTCATTTTTTCAACCCGGGTTCAATCCAAAACTAATTGGGTGATATTATTTATTTATATTCCCATAGGTCCTACAGACCGTCTGAACAACATACTAAAATTTCATTTTGATTAAGTCATTTTTACGGCAGTTATCGTGCTAACGGACAGACAGACAGACAGAATGAACAAAGTCATAAACACTTTTCAACTTTGTTGTAAAGTGTTAAAAATGGTATAAAATAATAATTTAATCTGAATAAACTGACAGAGAGGTTAAAATAATTTTTAGAACTAAATTGCTGTGCTAAAACATAGTTGTCGACTTTCTAATTTTTATTTATTTTGATATATGTTCCTTGACAACTCAACTGCTATATATATTTTATTTAAAACGATACTGCAAGACAGTTCTTTAAAGTTATTGTGCTAATAGGAAAACGTTAAGACTGCTTGAGGCATTTTTACTTTCCCTGCAATACATGGTAATGTATAGGGAAAGTATTGGAATCATGTCGAAAATCGCAACTCGAGTTTTCGACGGATCTACACGTTTCAAGACCTCTAGAATACGAAAAAACCATTTTTAGCGTGACGTCTGTGTGTGTGTGTGTGTGTGTGTCTGTCTGTCTGTGCAGATTTTGTATTCACTCTAACTAAAAAACTAAAGGACCGAATTTCACAAAATTTGGTAGGTAAGTCACTTGTGAGCGAGTCTGGTGCTGATTAGTTTTGGATATGATTTAGAATAAAAGAACCCGCCTTTTTTTGCGAAATGGCTCGCAAAAGTTTGTATCCACTCTAGCTGAAAATCTAATGGACCGAGTTTCACAAAATTTGGTAGATAAGTGGCTTGTGGGTCATCTTGGTGCTGATTAGATTTTGGGTACAATTAAAAAAAAAATAACCTGCCTTTTTATGCAAATTGACCCGAAAAAATCGACAAAATCTAAAAAATAAAACTACGTATGCTGAAATATATCCATTAAATGCTTGTTTTATACGTAATTTTTAATGAAGAAAGGAATAAGACCAATACCATTACACTAGGACTAGCCGTTCACGAGATATATTCGTTTTTTCATTTTTTCTCTATGCCACCACCATTGAAAATGAGTCAAGTTACCAAATGAGAACGAAAATTGAATTAATAGTGAATTAAATTTAATTAAAATAAAGAGAGTGTGTATATAAGTCTGCAGGGAAAGTCATGTGCTGCCCACATCAGATTTTTACTTTCCCTGCAATACATGGTTATGTATAAGGAAAGTATTGGAATCATACCAAAAATCGCAACTCTAGTTTTCGACGGATCTACACGTTTCGAGACCTCTAGAATAAGAAAAAACTATTTTTAGCGTGGCGTCTGTATGTGTGTGTGTGTTTGTGTGTGTGTCTGTCTGTCTGTCTGTTTGTGCAGATTTTGTATCCACTCTAACTAACAAACTAATGGACCGAATTTCATAAAATTTGGTAGGTAAGTTATTCATGGGCGAATCTGGTGCTGATTAGTTTTGGGTCCGATTCGGAAGAAAAGAACCCGCCTTTTTTTGCGAAATGGTCCGCAAAAGCTTGTATCCACTCTAGCTGAAAATCTGATGGACCGAATTTCACAAAATTTTGTAGATAAGTCGCTTGTGGATCACCCTGGTGCTGATTAGATTTTGGTACGATTCGGAAAAAAATAACCTGCCTTTTTTTGCAAAATGGCCCGCAAACTTCGACAAAATCTAAAATAAAAAACTACGTATGCTGAAATATATCTATTAAATGCTTGTTTTATACGTAATTTTTAATGAAGAAAAGAATAAGGCCAACCCCATTACACTTGGACTAGCCGCTCTCGAGATATTTTCGTTTTTTCGTTTTTTCTCTATGCCATCTTTGAAAATGATTCCAGTTACCAAATGAGAACAAAAATTGAATTTATAATGAATTAAATTTAATTAAAATAAAGAGAATGTGTATATAAGTCTGCAGGGAAAGTCATGTGCTGCCCACATCAGATTTTTACTTTCCCTGCAATACATGGTAATGTATAGGGAAAGTATTGGAATCATGTCGAAAATCGCAACTCGAGTTTTCGACGGATCTACACGTTTCGAGATATATAGAATACGAGAAAACTATTTTTAGCGTGACGTCTGTGTGTTTGTCTGTCTGTGTGTCTGTGCAGATTTTGTATCCACTCTAACTAAAAAACTAATTGACCGAATTTCATAAAATTTGGAAAGTAAGTCACTTGTGTGCGAATCTGGTGCTGATTAGTTTTGGGTATGATTTGGAATAAAAGAACCCGCCTTTTTTTGCAAAATGGTCCTCTAAAATTTTTATCCACTCTAGCTGAAAATCTAATGGACCGAATTTCACAAAATTTGGTAGATAAGTCGTTTGTGAGTCACCCTGGTGCTGATTAGATTTTAGTATGATTCGGAAAAAAATAACCTTCCCTTTTTTGCAAAATAGCCCACAAAAATCGACAATATCTAAAATAAAAAACTACGTATGCTTAGATATATCCATTAAATGCTTGTTTTATACGTAATTTTTAACGAAGAAAAGAATAAGACCAACCCCATTATACTAGGATTAGCCGTTCTTGAGATATTTTCGTGTTTTTTCTACGCCACCTTTGAAAATGAGTCCAGTTACCAAATGAGAACGAAAATTGAATTAAGAGTGAATTAAATTTAATTAAAATAAAAAGAATATGTATATAAGTCTGCAGGGAAAGTCATGTGCTGCCCACATCAGATTTTTATCATTTATTAAAGTAATAGGTGAAATTAGGTTGCAATATTATGCTATTAATAAAGATAAGTTTCTAATTAACGCATATTAAGTTCAAAATCCAGTCTTAACTAAGTATGGAATTCTCATATCAGTTTGAAGCACTATTAAGCGGATGATAAACTGAGCGTTGTGGATAAGCGATATGGAGAGCAAAACCGACCATGATTTTAGATTTACTATAATTTAATTTGACTCAATTAATTACAGTTAAAATCGCTACCATTATTTTAATGTATTTTGTTCATTGCACCTTTTCTTATCATATTTTAATGTCGTAATCCGTGATTCCGAATCTGTTAATTGTAATTAAAATCACCATCACACTCTTTTATAAACATATTTTGGTGCCGTAACCAGGATTCCGAATTTATTTATTATATTTAAAATTACCACCGCACTTTTCATTTTCTTAACTATCGTGTCCAGGATTCGAATTTATTAATTACAATTAAAATCTCCACTTCTTTCTCGAACTCTTTTTCTTAATATATTTGTCGTGACTAGGATTCGAATATACCTAGTCACGGCGCAATTAAAATCACCACCACCCTCTCTTTCTCATATTTTAATTTGGTGCCGTGACCAGGAAATGATTCATCACCACTTTCTCTAATTGAACAGAATTGAAAGTGCAAATTTGTAAAAAAAAATAATTCTTTGCAAATAATATACTATGTTTGAAACAAGCTTAGTATTATATATTTCACAATTATGGAGACTGGAAAATTCTATTAAATGCTTGCGAACCATATGTGTCTCCTATGTACTTTCAATGTGGCTCCCATGTCCATTTCAGCAAATTATCAACATTATATGTATACTTTATAATTTTAAGTAGAGAAAATAAAAGTTTTAAGAGCGAAAAGGAAAGTGGAATTTTAATGTGTGGATTGATAAGAATATAGAATGAATGTGTTCGACAAGTTATATAAGTATGATTATGTTAGATAAGTTATATAAACTTGATATAGAATTCAGTTACGGAAACTTATTGAAACCCAACATTGCCAATCTTGCCAAGAGTCACCAAACACAGACGTCATATTTTCAATGCTAGTAAATTTTACTAACTTCATAAAACACTTAATATAATGCATGTGATTAGATATTAATACATATATTAGATGTGTGTATTATAAATAATACACATTTCAAGTTTAACAATCAACAAGATCATATAAGCGTCTTTTTTTTTTGTCTGTCCTAATAAAATTACGTAATAGTAAACTGGGGGGGGGGGGGGCGATAAAAAGTCGAGAAATTCTTGAAGGGGTTGACGGTCAAAAAAGTTTTGGGATCCCTGATTTAGATTGATTAATGATGCAAAATTTGTAAGATGAGATTTGATTATCGTAAAGACATGCAGTTTTGTTTTTTGAATCAGCCCCAAAAGCTGTGTTTAACAAGGCCCTAAACTCAATTTTGAAATTTTCAAAGACTGAGCCCTTTTCTTGTAAACCATCACATGCTAAATAATTGTAATTTTGTAATAAATAATTTTTTTGGCATTTCGAAATTGTTGTAATTATACCGAAAAAATATTGTGGCTGTAAAAGCTTCGAGATTCTTATACGTGGCTGTTGAAGTTTGGCCACTCCTCTTATATAGCTTAAATTATGAACTATCTGTGTCGAAAGCCCAGACCAACCGACTCGTCCGAAGACTTAGAGTAACAAATTGGGTGGCCGGATGAACTATCTGTGTGGATAAGTCAAATGGATTCTCTCGCTCCAGATATATTTTTGTTCTTCAATTTTAATAAAATCGTAATCGGTAAAAACCCAGCCTGGCTCACCAATCCCATGGATTTGCCGCCCTCGTCCCAATTCGTGAACACCCTAAAGATTGCATCCCACACAACTCGAGATGTCCTTGCTGAGATCGTCGGGCGCAACGAACCTTCCAGAAAGGGTGAGGGTGTCGACGGGTATCGAGGAGGTGAGAGTAGACGAAGTATGCTGCTGACACCACACCTAGTGTCTGATGTGCCCCTTCTATACATCCCCCCATTTTAGCTTCTGAGTTTATTAGTATTTTAATACTTTATTTTTCTTTCGGCTGTCTTAGAATCCTCTTTTTTTTCTATCTTGTGACACTTTGAGATTGATTTGAGTCTACTGTTTCTTCACGGGATAAAACAATTAGGGTTTTTTGTAATTCGGGGTTTAACTTTGACTGTGGCGTAGAAATTGAATGCGTTCCCGTATATACATGGGAGCCCTATTTATAGTTATTGATGATGGATGCAAACCCTAGAATGCATTTTTCTCTTTTCAAAGAGGTGTTTAGCTAGTGCCTATCGAGTCTGTTTGATCTCTGCAATCGCATCTTCAAGAGCTGTTTTACAGCAGCTACGGTCAATTAGTATTTAAACCCGTTTAAAACTCCATTTGTTACTGTTGATTTTTTTTTTTTTATCAAAGTTTGAAGTTTAATTTCAGCAAGAATTCAATCAACAGATTGATTCTTTAAAGGAGTTCTTAACCCGTGGGTGCACCACCGTAGAGGATGTGTGAAAAATACACAACTTAAATTATGTGATAGCCACTAGAGGTGAATGCGGGTTCAATTTTGAGCGTCCGAGTCCAATATATACGAACCCGAGTCCGCCTGGGTCTGAACTGTCCAGAGTAAAACAGAGCCTAAAAAATGTTTTAACTTTCCCTCTTAATTATTATTGATTTTCAAAAATTTCCATTTGTAAAAATGGACAATTAAGTTTATCAAACACAAAAATTGCATAAATTTAAGTAGTAATATCCCTGTAATCTGAATTAATCGGGACCGAGGTACGTTTAAATTAAGCGGGATATTGAGAGTTTTCGAAATAAAAGCCATACTGGATGTCTGTTCCTCACGGGAATGTCACACACGTGTTACTTGCCATTTCTCACAAGCGATATAATCATTTGACTAAAAAGTTTTGTGGTTAATGGGCTACTCGGATCTAATTGTTATTTGGAAGCTAATAGGCTATCTGGTCCATTTCCTATTAGCCTTATTGCTTATTGACAATGCTCCATTGCATCCTCTTGAAATCGACCTTACTAGCTGTAACAACAAAATAGTTTTCCTCCGAATATAATTGATCTCTTCCTTCAACCTATGGACTAGGAAGTTCTGTAAAGTATCAAAACTCTACAGAAAAAATCTGTTATGATTTAACGGACTAGAATGGGTAATTTCTGACGAAAATGGCTACGGTCATCCAAACTGTAGTGATGGTGACATTGTGATATCATTCGAAACCAGAGAAAATTAGTGTGAATCTCGTGATGGTGACATTGTGATATCTTTAGAAATCATAGAAAATCCGTGTGAATCTGATGATGGGGATATCAATAGAAACCAGAGAAAATCAGTGTGAATCTGATGATGGTGACGTGATATCTTTAGAAATCGGAGAAAATCGGTGTGAATCTGATGATGGTAATATTGTGATATCATTAGAAACCAAAGAAAATCAGTGTGAATCTGATGAAATTGATTCAGAGGTAGTTATGTCTCATACAGAAGGGACAACCGCTCTATAAATTTCTCTAAAATATGTGAAGCAACACAACAAGGCTACGTTCAGTAATGTCATGTTTATAAAACGCTGGTGGGACATTACGTAGGGAAATATCATCTGTATTTCTGACGTGAAAATTATTGGGTAGGGTACTTTGGTAAAATAAATTCCAGTAATGAGTAAGTAAATTATGAGTATTTTTGGCTAGTACTGTGTTATCGTTTCTTTCTTTTACACCTTTTTTATATAATATTATTTAATTATATTATTCACTGTAAATACATTTAATGTTGAAAATGTATAGAGAAAAATACTACAAACTCAACAATTGAAGATTGATTTGGTACTCTCATTTCTTCCGGATATCTGAGGGAAAGCTCTAAAAAAATTTTTTTGTTATTCCGTTAAACTGTTTGGATTATCCGAAATTTCGGATTAAAGGGGTTTTACTGTACTTTTAGTGCCGAAGTTTTAAGATTTCTTACATGCTACGCTATACGGCCATGCACGTTCATGCAGCAGTTTGGCAGCCTCAGAGCATTATACCCCTGAGACAGTTTATGACCCATGTATAAGCAATATGAAAATGGCAAAACTATAAAAATTTCGTTCAAAGCAACATACAACACAAAATTAATAATGTCAACCGGTTTCGAAGGCAATAAACAGCTTGTTTTGTCAGGTTAAACAAGAGGCGCAAACTTAGCTCTTTATCAGCAACCATTTGTCGATCTTGTCAGATAAAATTTCAGAAACCTGTTAGTAGTAACTTTTAATAATAAAATGAAAAGTTATTATCTTTGATTTCAAAGTCTTTATAAACATTTTTTAATCATTAACTACAATTAAACAAAAATATATTAAACAAAAATAAAAGAGTAAATGATAAGAGTAATAAAAGTCTATTAAACAAAAATAAAAGAGCGTTATTAAACAACAAAAAACAAACAAACAAGAGCGTAACTAAATGAAAGAGAAAATAAAAGACAATAAATAAATAAATAAATAATAGATTTGCTCAAAAAGTAGCTAGTGGTCAAGATTGGCTATTGAAAATTCGAGCCCAGGTAGCACAACCAGTGGCAATTTAACTGCATAATAATAATTGTAGCTATATTGGGTTGGTGTGAAATGCTTTGTCTGTATGTACGTCTGTAGAATGTATTGTTAGTTAATACATTTTTTTTCTATGTTGCTAGTAAATTGTGAAATAGCATTTAAGCTATTTTATAATAATTAATTTAAATTTTACTTTAAAGTTGAAGGAATTGTACGCTACAACTAATGTTAAGTAACAAATTGTAATAATGAAATTGTTATTAGGATAAAGATCTAAATTAAATGAAAATTCGCAACAAAAAGTTGAATGAACTGTTAGGCTAAGAAATTTAATATATAAATCATAATATCAACTTTCATTATGAACATCTAGATATGCCATAATCTGAAGTATATAAAAAGAGTGTTGAAGAAAACCCCCATTCTATATAAATAACAATTTCAAAATTTAAATAAAGTGGCTGGGTTGTCGCAGGCTGGCTGATGAGGAAGCTTGCCATTTTAACCTTTAAACCAATTTTGGTGAGGTTGCAAGTCTTTCCAACGGATGGTGTAAAATGTTTATCAGAAACTTTAGCATCTTTCTACTGTTTTGCTGTGTTTAGGATGAATGTGTGGACCAGATTTTTTATATTTAAAGTCATTTGTTAGAAAACTCAATATTCTTTAAAAGAAAAAATGGAAATAAATTTAGCTATTTTGAGAAAACACATGTTTACCCAGCTATTTAATTTGGAGTTTTAAAAAAATACTATAACATAACGTGGAATATAATCTGCCACATATTTATAATAGAATAAAATTAACTTTTGTGGATTATATTAACTCCCAAAACCGTTTATGAAGCTCATAATAAACGTATTAAAAACCGAATCACTCATTACATCAATACATTAACAGGCATACTTCATAATTGACTAGTTTAGAATTTAGAAGAGCAGCAGATTACAAATGAGAAAAATGAAACATCAATTTAGGTGCATTGGCAGGCAAAATTCAGTCAAGCTTTGGTTTCTCTGTTTACATTCCACGAATCATCCAATCCCCCCCTTTTTTTATGAAAATCAATTAGCAAGTTTGAATTAATGTACCATCAACTTTATAACAAACAGATCAAAAATGTGACGGAGACATTGTAGTTGTGTCACAGCAGGTGAGAATCATGCCATGGCTCTGACTTGTATGCAAAGTTATTCTTTTTATAGTGTTTATTACCGAACATAGGCGTCACAAATGTGTTCAAAAATACTGTTTTCTGATATGAACGCAGCAGGACATCCATATATCATATGTGACATTAATTCGACGTTACTGTGAAATTGCTTTATATTTAAACTCTTATTTCGATATTGCACATGAATCGCCGTTGAACACCGAAAAAAACTCTTTAATTCACAGTAACATGGATGTGACATTGCAGCAACGCAACCTGGTGAAACTGAAATGCCAAAAATCTTACGTTGCTGTTGCGTTACTACAAAATGCTGTATGGGTTATTTATAAAAGCAAGAATATCAGTCGACAAACTCCCGAAAACTTCTCACCTCGATTGCAGTTGCATCCTTTATATTTCTGTGTGGCATTGTTCTTTTGTATATTTCAGTACAGCTCACAAGCTTCATTCTTGATGAAGTCAAGCTGTGCATAGGAAGGGAAAAAAAATCCAAAAGCCAAGCGAAATCAAATTAAGATAATGGTAGTCCTTACAGTTTTCTCACACATTAACTATATCGAAAGCTTTTCTGCTGAGCTGTGTTCTTCGCACTTCCTTCTCCTGTCAAATCATCGAATGTCCATCTCAATTTTCGCCATTGCTCTGTAGAAACGGTACTGCGATATATGACGTCATCGTCCATGATGTCACTCTCGCAGTAGTTCAAGGCTGTTGACAAACAATAGTTGGATGTATTTTCTGTGGCATTGTTTTCCTAGCCAGTATTCCTTCTGGCACTGTTGGCTTCAGACTCCGAGTTTAGAGAAATAGTTTTATTTTGATTCGTTTAACTCAGGGGAAGTACACTTTCCTCTTTAGTGTCGTTGCGTTTAAGGGGACGGTGGACGCTGAAATGAGCAAAAATAGACTTAAAAAAAAAGGTTTTTTATTTAATATATAACATTATTTTACACATTTAACCTTTTGACGCAGCAGGTGCAATGCTTCTGTCGCCGATGCCCATGGACGCCAATGCCTGCAAAGGGGGTCGAACTGTTTGGGATAGGTATGTCAAATACCTGTCTTTTTGGGAGGTTCTTCGTTTGGAATGAACGCTGTCCCACCCGTAAGAAAAAGGTTAAATGTATTTTTTTTAACGAAATTTTCAAAGGTTTTACATTTTTAAAATGCTCCTTGCGTCTTAGTTTGTGTTTGAGATGCATGAAATTTGGCAAGAAGACACCTTTCATACTTTTTAATGAAACTGGGTATGCATTTTATAATTGGACTTTATTAAGGTAATTAAAAGTGAATAAGAACCTAATTAAATGATGAAAATTAAGTTTTAATGCCGAAAAATATTTTTTAAAAATTAATTTTTTAAGGGATTTAAAAATGAATACCCAAATGTGTTCATAATGTGTTTTTGAGCGATCATAATGTAAAATGAATCAAAAATGTGAAGAAATGGCATGCAAGGAGCATTTTTAAATTTTCGTTAGAAAAAATTAAATAAAAATAAAAAAAAAAAAAATACAAAATTATGACAAAATTGAAAAAAAAAATTAATGGTATTTTACATAGTACTGTTAAGAGGAATATTTATACAAATTTTCATGTTTCTAAGTCAATAAATAAATAATAAAAATTTCAACGTCCACCGTCCCCTTAAAGGCGCCACTGAACGGGAATTTAAATCTGCAGAAGATATAAACTTTTAGAAGAACCCACTTATAACGAGAAGTTTATGATTGGGAAATGCGTGCGCTCTTCCATATATTTGTTCGATTTTCCAAGAAGTACATTTTGTAAAATATATTTGGAGCTTAATTTTATTGCTATAGTATCGTGAGTAACAACTACAGCGCATACAATTTTATTAGATAATTGTTTTCTGGTGTATTATGAATAATTAAAAAATAATTAGCAAGATAAAAAATCACAGTTTTGTTATTTGTTTCTTTAAACCAATAAAGCATTTAGTTAAATTAATAAGTATTTTTAATATTCATTAGGTTAGTATTTAAATACTTTTAATCGGTGTATTGATTTTTTTTAAATGCACAAATATTCCTTTTTACAGCATCTGTGCTTGATAAAGAAACAGCAAAGAAAAATTTTAAAAAACTAAAGCTAGAGTCATAACGCTTTTTACCATGTGGAGAACTGTAATACGCGGGAGAACTGTAACGCGGATAGTGTAACGTGGAAAACTGTAATACGCGGGAGAAGGTTGATTTTGTTTTATATCACTGGGGTACGCGCACGTCAGTATGGAATTTTTCGGTTTAAATAATTAACCTACAATTTATTAATCACCTGTTGAATCGCTGCTGAGCATGCAATTCCTCTGCTTCTAAAAAAAATATAGGGTAACTTAAAATATCCTACTGGGACGTTTGTCCGGAGTAAAAATCGGAGCCATGGGAACTGAACCAATATCCAATATTGGATATAACTACGCAATAAATCTGCAACAAGCTGCTAACAGCGGCATTTACGTTTTACCATCCATTTGAGGTTATTTCCACTCTGAGCTCTGATTTCTACTATATGAGAAATTCCCATGGTTAATTCCGAGCGGGTCTCAATGACATGCAACCCGTTCGACCTTCGGAAACCTATCTTTTGCTTCTTGGGTCAAAAATAAAAGCAGATAAATATGAAATGTCACCCAATGTCGTCTTCCATCACTCGAGGGGTCACTTCTTGCTGCTTTTTTTCCGAGAAAAGTTCGGAACGCCCGGAGTCTCGATTACGGCTGGGGTTATTTATATGTTCACCAAGAACACTTTTATCAAAGACGATGTCGCACTTAATACTCGTGACGTGAAGTTTTGCCTTTCCACTGTTTAAACTGAGATTTTTTAATGCAGTTAATTGTATGTGCATAGCTCGTGATAGTAGTTCGTTATTGCATTTTATAAGATCCGCTTCAAATATTGAAGAAAAGATGAATAATCGTCTTTGTCTTCGATTCAGACTGTCCGACCTACCCGAAAATGTAAGTTATCTGTTTTGACGGCCGGGAAGTGCCACCCAATTTAGAAGGGAACCCAGTGGGTCGGCATCCGCAGGGACCGTACCCTTCTTCCCCAATCATCAACCTCTCGGAAGGACTTGCTTAACCGCCTATTTAATGTGCCCGTACTCAGCTTGAACATGGGGACAGTTTAGGTAGAGGCGAGAATAGAACTCGGGTCGTCAGTGTGCAGTCCCTGCGCGATAACCACTGGCTTTCCTATCCCTAAAATAATCGTCTTGGTCCTAGGGGGTCCTAGAGTTCAATGGATTGAGTCAAAGAGCTTGTATTATGTATCACTAGAACGAATTACTCTGCGTTGCCCATGTTCCAAATAAGCACCCGCTACTTAAACAATACATTTGTCAGTAACACCAGTCATACATTTGTCAATAACACCACTTTCTAAATCGCCTCGGTTTTCTAATCAGTTTTAATCCGCCCCAGTTTCAGTCCAAATCTTCAGCTTCTGGTATGCGAAATTCTTAGTTTAAACGTACGCGCAGTCGCGTACACAAAAGTCCACCTCTCCACAAAAAATGAAGTCACCAAGTCGAAAAATGCTCCGGGCTTTATTTGCGAAATCGATAATCTGAATTTTTGTGTTCGCTTAAGAAATCACCCAAAATAAAATAACGCATTAAAACTTTTGTTTTGTTAGAATGCGAAATATACACACAGCTTTTTACCAAACTATGGAATTGTGCATATCTTACTTTTTTGAATGCGGCGAAATAAGCATCCGATAATCTAAATAATTCAAATTTCGATGTATTAAAAGAATAAATATGAAGAAATTGTCCTACGAATTCCAATCAAACATCCCTGGAAAGAACGTTCTTCGATGGTGTCAAAATGGAAACTCTGTCATAATATTTTCCAACTCTAAAGAACCGATTTGTGTGAAAATAGCTTAAGATCGTGTTATAAAAATATGGAATAGCTAAAAACTAATTCAAATTTAAATCTCTCCGAGGCGCATTGTCCCGGGTCTTGAAGTACCTGTGTACTATACTAAATTCCATGGCCGTGCGGCACTTAGATTTTCCGCTAGAGACGGTACACAGATATACTACTTTATTATGTAGGATTGTATACAGGGGGTCCCAAAAAGATTGAAACGCGTTTTAATTCTTTACGTGTTGGAGATAAGTGGCCAATGTAAATTGCAAAAATGTTGAAAGTAAGGTAGGAAATAAGATTACGTGAAGTCCTCCCATTAATTTTTAAAAAGTTACACTTTTTAAATTTTTATACGACCCCCTTAGACAAATTTAGTCAATCAGAAATTTTTTATTTTTAATGCAACAAGATCATAAAGAAAGAAAGAAAAAAAAACCCGCATATCTATATCTTTAAAATCAACTGAATTATGATAATGGCAAAAGAAAACCTAACTTATGCGACTTTTCCGTACCATGTGAAAGGCTGTTTCATTAGTAAAAATAGGGATCATAAACACACACACACACACAAATTGACGATGGAAATTGTTTAGATCAAAAATACGTTAATATGTGTTAAATTTTTTTTATCACAAATGCATCTAAATAAAGCATTACACAGACAGAGATCATATAAAGCAGTGGTACTCACTACGCGGTTGGGTGTATTATCATCCAGTTTTATCTTTTTTGTGATATGTCACAAATTTACATTTCTAATTTGACATAGGGTCCCCATTCACAATGTTCAATTTTCAATTAAATATAACTCGCTCAATTTTAAAGTTACATATATGCGGGTTTTTTTAATGATTTTGTTGCATTAAAAATAAAAAAATTCTGATTGACCAAATTTGTCTAAGGGGGTCATATAAAAATTTAAAAAGTGTAACTTTTTGAAAATGAATGGGAGGACTATTTCATTAACGTAGACTTATTTCCTACCTTACTTTCAACATTTTTGCAATTTACATTGCACACTTATCTCCGACAGGTAAAGAATTAAAGCGCGTTTCAATCTTTTTGGGACACCCTGTATATGTGCATCGTTGGATAGAGAGCGCCGTCTGGTCAGCCGGATACGGGTAGTTCGATTTCCCGCTATGAGGGCAGCTCTTACCAAGCTATGCAACATGCCTGATTAGCTTGAGAATGTATACAAGTTGTGATTTTGTCTCTTCCTATCAGTCTCCTAAATTTCCGGTTTCTTCTTCAAAATTCCGGAGATGTGACAACTCTATTTTAGAACGATAAAAATTCTGTACGTTAAGAACGATAGTTATTAACCTTGGTTCTACATAAGTAGTAAGGTGAATGTCATGTTGCCTTCGGCTTCATATAGAACGGACATAGTCGTATACTAAATTATGTAAGAAATATACAATCACTATATAGAATGAAATATTCCAGCAATATAATTTAAACATTCATTACTTTTTTTTTTATAAAAATGAAAATTAATATAAAATACCTCGAACTTTGAGTAACAAGTAGACCACCTTACTGTGAAAACAAATTACATTTTTTAAAGTAATATTTTTCGAACATGCAAGAAAGGCAGTAATCATAAATGATCAATCAGTACGTTTCAGTCACAATAATTTAAATCGATTTTTCTACTGCCGAATTATATTTACTGTTATTCATGGCTATGGTCTTTCAGGAGTTGCAAGCTTCTTAAGAGCAACTGGAGTCAAAACAACTTGATAAAAGAAGTGTATAAATATAGACACACAAAATATTCTAAAATAGAAGATTAAGTTTTGTTTTTCCTAGAATTTCTTCTATCCAGATCCTTAAATGCGACTAAAAAACGTGGAAAATGCAGAAGGGTGGCGCTAACTAGGAATTTTTTTGCTAAAAGAAATAAGTAGAAATCCGTCTATTCCCCCCCCCCCTCCTCCTCCCCTCAATTGCATTAAAAAAAAATGTGTAGGGGAAAGGATGCTAACTCGAAATTTTCAGTTAAAAGAAACTAAGTATATTTTTTTATCGATACATTTATTTTATTCGACATTAATTTTTTCCCAATGTTAAGGGGATGGGGGCTGTTTCACTGAATTTTTCCGAATTTTAAATTGAGCAACGCTTTTCCGGGGAGTGCTTGCTGTACAACGGAATTTGGTAGCGAAACTATTTTTCCGCCTTACTTCAGACAAAATGAATCAACAAATGGGCTAAAATGGTATTCACTTGTATATTTACTGCTCATTAATTAATGCAGTAATGGTATGGTTTAATTAACATCGCAAATTCCGCATATCAACTTAACGTGTGGAGATAATTCTGGGAAGTTCCTCATTTTCAGACGCTTAACCTTGAAAAAAGCCTAAAATGAATTTGCCAGTCTGCATAAGCAAGCTTAAGGAAATCTACTTGCGGCTGTAGGGTATTTATCCCAATATTTTCCTTAATATGAATGTCATGTTAAGTGTATAAAAAACTTGATGTACTGCATATTCATAAACTTATTATCTTCTCCAATGCATTTCGTTCCAAAAATCGACTGAAGGGTGTTAATGGGACGCGAACTTCTTAAAATATTCTCTAGCTATGTTTAACTTCGCATATCCGAAGGATAAAAGTGATGCAACTATAACTGCGTTGCCCCGAAGCTAAATGCCGTGCAATAATCAGGGACATTTTTATTGTAACTGACATTGAAATATTGTATTTCTCTAACGTAACGTGTTTTGCATACGAAGTATTGGAGCCGTGAGTTCGGATTGAAGATTTCGTGAAAAATAAATTTTCTTTCTCATCGATCAATGTATCAGTGGCGGATCGTGACTTCAGGAATGGGTGAAGCAGATTCAGTGGCGGGATTCCCCGTCTTCCTCGACAACGAACATCATAGGAACACATCACGCTACTGGCACAAGTGTTGTCAAATATTATCAAAAATGAGTCAAACTAGTCTGAAAAATTCGCATAATAATAATAATAACCCATTTTCAGTCGATAATTTTAAGTGAAGCAGCATTTATCCTTGCGTCCCCTCACGCGCCACCACTGTAATGTATAGTTAAGAATAAGTTTGTAAGGCATTGGAATTACTTTTATCCTCAAAACGCGGTTGGGACCAGGAATTGAACCTGCTTCTCTGGGATCGCGGTTAGTTCTGCTAACTACTGACTCCGACTATGTATGGAATTCCTTAAATTGCTTTACAAGTTACCAAGTTTCTCTATGCTGACCTGTATTCTGACCAGCAAATTTAAACTTAACCCTTTGTGTCAGGATGGGATGTATATTGCCCTCCCTTATTTTACCTTGTTAGTGATTATAAATTTTATATTGATACTACTAAATGGACAGTTGGTATTAGATTAATGGAAGAGATGCCAGAGATATTAAAAACAAATAAAATATCCACTGTTTAATCTCAAACTGTTTGTTCTTAGTGATTATTTGGTCTCTTTGTTTGATAAGACTTTTCTTTTAACGCTTTGTACCCTCACAGCAAATATCGTCACATGTGTGACAGTGACTTTGTAATCACGTAACACCTGGGGCACAATGTGACATCATATTTGTGACTTGTATGCGACGTTACGTATTAGTAACTTTGTAACTTCATTGTGACTATATTCTGTGACGTTTCCGCAATTTAATTAACACGTAACAATGTGACAACATTACAATGGCAATTACAATGTGACGACATTACAATGGCAATTACAATGTGACGTTACAAACAAGTTAATATGCGACGTCACAAACGACCATGAAAATGACGAAAATGACTTCGCTGTGACCTCAATATGACATTGCCGAGACGTACTGCGACGTCCTGTGACGTCCCAAAGTCACAGTGGGACGTAAATCTTACGTCACTGTGAAAAAAAATGCTGTTTGTGTAATAACCCTTGGAATATTTTACGTTTATAAATGTTTGTTTGTTTATTTCTCGGAATTTTATTTGCAATTTTGGCCCCCTTACAAAAACTTATTTATATTATAGTCTGTAGGTTTTTTATTTTTACTATTTCATTGTATAAGATACATTTATTCCTATATTCAATTTTACTACAAAAATTAACATTTAATATTTTTCCCATAGGTCCAGCGAAAACGTAGGATTATGTCTCGGGTTCGATGCAAGAACATTAAAAATGACTGTCCGAAACCAACTTGTGAGGATCCCGTCCTTCTGCCCCAGAGGTGCTGTAAGACCTGTCCAGGAGAAGGTAAGTTTGCTACGAATTTCTAACTAGGCAGCTTACATATTAACTGAGAATTTAACATTGGATTATACAGATATTCCATGTTTCTGTGTCTTTTTCTTTTCGAATGGTCAGCTCTAGGATGGATGTCCATCCTTTAAAAAGCATGTTCATCCAGTTTCAATATCTAGCAAGCTGTGTGATTTTCACAGACTAGAATAGTTAAAATGGATTTTTGAATTTTTGTAGGTTTCAGAGACAGTATAGCAAAAATTAAGCACACATCCACAACAGAAGGTCTTTATTTTACTTCCTATAAGACGTACAAAAGTTTAAAAAAAGGCCAAAGCTCTTTCGAGCATAAGTACGCTCTTCATCAGTGGCTACACGGAAATAAAATTGAATCGTTTATATATAGACCAGATATAGCGACAAAATTTGCATAAAAACAATTTACAAAAGAATCTACGTTTAGACAAGGGTAAACTATTTTTTTAGAGTTTCAAAAATTTTAACAACAAAAGAGCAAAACTCTAAAAAAATAGTTTACGGTTTATCCTTGTCTAAACGTAGATTCTTTTGTAAATTGTATTTATGCAAATTTTGTCGCTATATCTGGTCTATATATGAACGATTCAATTTTATTTCCGTGTAGCCACTGATGAAGAGCGTACTTTGCTCTAAAGCGCTCTGGCCTTTTTTTAAACTTTTGTACGTCTTATAGGAAGTAAAATAAAGACCTTCTGTTGTGGATGTGTGCTTAATTTTTGCTATTATAACATCAGACGTGATGCCAAATTATTTATTCAGAGAGAGTGTTAATAAACACTTTCTGTCTCACACACTCTCTGCCCATCTTCTTTTCAAGTCTTTCTAGAACTCCCTTGATTAAGTCCATAAATCGCAACATATTTTGGTAAAATGATAATCCTGAATAACCCTTTATTGAAGTAGCGCTACAGTATGTATAAAATGTCGATCCTGTGGTTTATTTTTGGAAGAAATGTTATTTTGACTTTTAAATACTTTTTTCAAATGGTCCAAAGAATTCCACGCATTCCTAAAGATTCAATTTTATTTCCTAGGATTTTTATTGCATACCCTTAGTGGTTTACTAGGAAATATTTAGTCAATACATATAAATTATTAGCCACATTGGTCAAACTTACTAGCCAAATTTGAAATTTAGTAGCCAGATACTAAGTGCGGCTACTACATAATTTAAGAGTATATCTCAGTGATGAATGTATCATTGAATAGATTGAGGTATGAGAATAAATATGTGAGTCTTCATCAAAACATGTTTGTGGGGGTTGATGGTTGGGTTCATTTGTTGGATTGGGTTGATTGGTTGTTTTGCCTGTCAAAAATTTGCAACAAGTATTAATAAATTATATTTAAAATTTCAATTTAATTTGTTTATAAGCCCTACTACTTACACACACTTTAAACTTGTTGTCTGTTAAATATATACCAAGCCTTTTGCTTTGTCGGCTACAAGTGCCCCTTATTGCTATAAATATAATTTTCTATCAAAGGTTATATATTAAATTATGCAGTAGCCATTTAATTAATTGAATAATATATTTTTTTTTAATTTGGCTAATAAATATTAGTCGAATATTAGCCACGTTGACTATTAACTTACATTGGTTGATATGATTCTCTCAAGAATCCAACAATACAGAGAAAACAATGTTAATTACTTTTATATGCTTTTTTTTTTTTAATGTTTGAAGTTTATATAATTGAAATAAAGATGCAAAAATGTTGTGTTTAAAGGTGGCTAGTATTACATTGTGACTGGGTAAGAAACTTTATTCATTATTTAATATATTCATTATTTAATATATTCATTATTTAATAAACATTATTCATTATTTAATAAACATTATTAATACTTATTTAATAAACATTATTAAATACCATTATTTAAGCTGTACTGTCTAAGTACAGTAAACTTCCATTAATCTGGCATTCAATGGTTTGGAATGTTCGATAGTCCGGCAAGTCCATCTGGCGGCATTCGGGTAATGCTCGTGAGCTCGCGCCAGTGTGCAAATTTTTATTCATTAAAGCTTACCCTATAATTTAAAAACGTATTTTAATTAATTTATTTTTTACATTCTGTATAGTGTAATGCAGTTTATGCAATGTTTTTGGTAAATAAATGACATTTATTGTCCATTACTTTGCTTTAAATTATTTTATCCCGTTTTAGTTTAACATCCAATAATTCGGCAAATTTGGTATCCGGCACCGTGTCTCAAACGTGCCTAATTATCGGATGTTTACTGTATGCAGATTCCCCCTCCTTTGAGTCAAAGTATGTTCTTTTGTGAGATGATCTCACTCATAATGGACTTCTTTACATATTTTGGTTAATGGCTATACATTCACTAAACACTCTTCTCTCGGCAAAGTTCTCCCCAATCTTTTAGTTGCAGCTTCGGTGCTTTCCCTTCTTCTGGTCGGCTTTTGAAGATCAGCTAAAAGTCTCTGTATTTCTTTCTAAGCCCTCATTCCTCGCGATCTTCGTAGTCACCCTCGCCTTCGTGTCATTGCATTCCAGAAACATCGCTTTCCTTGTTCTCCTCTCATTAGCGCGAGGCGGAGGACCCAGTCCCGGAGTAAATGGGTTAGAGAAACCGGCAGGAGATCGTTAGTTTGTTGGTTTTATGGCGAGATCGGTATGTGGAAATTTCGCGAAACGGCCTCAAAGTCAGAACTGATGTCAACGGGTGCTCATCTCATAGCGTGGAATGTCAACCTGTTGATGACATCAAGTTATTATTGCATGTGTTGTGCATCTTTCGAATTTGCAGGGAAGCATTTAAGACAATGCTGAAGGTTTCATTGTTTAGCGACGTATTCAATTTCTGAATTGAAAATATATTTTCGGTTGGATATTTGGTTAGATTCAGGAGAATGGATGGTTTAGGTAGCGTTTTTGTGATCGCGCTTCCAAGGCTGTGACCGGTTTTGCGTTTTTTTAGGGCTCTTCACTCTTGATTAATTAGATAATTGCTGTGTCCTTAAGCATGTTGTTGTTGATACCCAGACCGTCCGACCTACCAGAAAGGTGTAAGGCAACTGTTTGAACGGCTGGGAAGAAAGAGCTACCCAATTTAGACCGGAACCCAGTGGGCGAGGCTTCCACAGGGACCGTACCCTCCTAGCACTAACCTCTCGGAAGGACTTACGGACCCACATGTTCAACGTGATCGTACTCAGCGTGAACACAGCGGCAGTTTTGGCAGCGGAGGGAATCAAACTCGGGCCTACCGAGTGCAATTCCCGTGCACAAACCACTGGGCTACCGCGCCCGTCCTTAAGAATGTTGAAAACCCAGACCGTCCGACTCGTCGGCAAGGACTCGAGCAGCTATTTAGGCGGCTGGATCCCTAAGAATGTTGTTGTTGAAACCCAGACCGTCCGACCTACCAGAAAGGTGTAAGGTAACTGTATGGACGGCCGGGAAGTGCCACCCAATTTAGACCGGAACCCAGTGGGGGAGGCATCCACAGGGACCGTACCCTCCTTCCCCTACCACCAACCTCTCGGAAGGACTTACGGACCCACATGTTTAACGTGATCGTACTCCGCATGAACACGGCGGCATTTGTGGTAGCGTGCAAATCTAGCGCGCAAACCACGGGGATACCGCACCCGAGATGGCCAACAGCACGCGGTGTTCCGAGGTGGTCACCCACCAAGTACTAACCGCGCCCGATGCTGCTTGACTTCGGTGATCTAACGAGAACCGGTGTTTTCAGCACGGTACGGTCGTTGGCCTCGATCCCTAAGAATGTGTCGCAATTTTACGAAGCCACTCGTGGTCGACAAAGTCATATCATGGAGCCCTGCTTACAAATTTAATACAGATATTTTATATTTTGCCGTAAATGGACCGTTATAAATGATAAAAAGCTAAAAGCGACAGTCAATAAACGGCCATTTTGAATCAATATCCAATTTCACATTTGAAAAGCTTTAAGGAATGAAATTATCCCAAATTTTAATTCTTTCAAATCCTATATAATATAAGTTCTTTTGTCTGGATGAGTGACAGACAGTGTCGCATGGAATTATCAGGATGGAAACTGTGACGTGATTACCCATTTACTGATTTCACAAGTTACGGGACAAATTTTTAACCACATAACAAAACCATTTGAAATTCTAGAATTAATATTTCGAGACATTAATTCTGAAGTTATTCGGCCATTAACTTCGATTTGACCTATTTGCTGTTAACCAAATTTTATTGATCTTAAATGTTCTGAAGTATGAAAGATGGAAAAGAATTCGGAAGAAAAAATACGGGTTACTTTCTTCACACACATTCAACTCATTTTCCCGCCAATTTTTTTCATGTCCATCACGGGAAGTTTAATCCTTTGAGAACTTCTCCACTCGAGAGGCATCCATCCACTTGTGCGGCACAATATTGCTCCTACTTTTAATCGGTATCATTCAAGGGCTGATCCCCAAACTATGACCCTATGGAAGCTACCCTTTTTTTTTTATCAGGGCCCGCACCCGACATTCTTTGGCCCCTGCAAAAAAAGGGAATGTTTAAGAGTCTCGACGCGTGACCCCGTGAATAGCAGCAAGGATCGCAAGTCTTTGTCGCAAAATTTCTCAGTGTGAGAAATTTTCCATCTCTTTGTTTGCCCTGTTGGATTTCTCACCATATATTTACGTGAGTTTCCATTCTCGTGCACAGGTTCGTCTTTGTGCTCACAAAATCTCCCTTTCTTGTTATTACTTGCACTATTACTTTTTGCACTTGTTCGGGATGGTGTTGAATGGGAGAGATGTATTTCATCCCTCCTTTCTCAATCTTACTGCGCCGGGTTGTTTGTTCCGAGTTCTGTTGATTTTTGAGTCGTGCGAAAACAGCGTCTGTGTTGGGGACAACAACCCGAAGTCTCATCTACCATTTTCCAATCTCCATCTTTATTGTACTGTGATATATTGATAAGGAAATATTTAGCTGAATGTGCCAAATGATGCAATTCCACTAAATTATGTACCATTTGTGATTGTGAGAGCATTTGTAATGCTATCAGGGATTGGTTGATACCTCCAAAATTAGACACAAATAAAAGGGAAAGCCAATCATTATGCTAGTTTTACAGGATGCAAGTTTCTCTGTAAACGCTAGCGGCAATGCTTATGTTGTTATATTTACGTATTATCATGTTTGTTTCTGTTAGCTGGCATTAAACTATCATTTAGTTACAATGGTTTTTTTTTTTAAATGAGTAAGATATTAAACAGATTTCTGACATGTGAAAATAAAACAAATAAATTAAAAAAAAATTTAATTTTACAAATTTTTGTTTACTAAAAATGTTTATTTAACTAAGCACCGAAATTTCCAATAATAATGCAAATCAGTTTAAATTCTGCTTATGCAATAATGGAAAGTCACCAAGATATCAGTACTGATAAAATATAATATTGAATAGTTACTAAGAAACTTGACTAAAATAACACATAATACATACACCATACATAAAAATGTCACATATGAAAATCCGGGGCGCGGTAGCCCATTGGTTAGCGCGCTGGAGTTGCACTCGGTAGGCCCGGGTTCGATTCCAGCCGCTGCCAAAACTGCCGCCGTGTTCATGCGGAGTACGATCACGTTAAACATGTGGGTCCGAAAGTCCTTCCGAGAGGTTGGTGGTAGGGGAAGGAGGGTACGGTCCCTGTGGATGCCTCCCCCACTGGGTTCCGGTCTAAATTGGGTGGCACTTCCCGACCGTCCAAACTGTTACCTTACACCTTTCTGGTAGGTCGGACGGTCGGGGTTTCAACAACAACATATGAAAATCCAAACAAACTCCATGATATTCGCGCCATTTTGATGAATGTTCTATGTTTATAGAATGGAACACAAAGAATGCAAACAAGAATTTGATTGATGGGTATTAAAAATAATATATATTGGGAAATATTTTGAAAAATATTAGTTCTGAATGAAAAATATGAAACAAGATATCACTTTTACGTAAATACAAAATTTGTAATGGAAATATTCTAAATATTGAAAATTGAAAACACACCTAAATTTATTTTTCTGGAATGAAATATTTATCAGATATCTATTCAAAAGTACATATTAATCAGATTTTCTCTACAATTCACCATTTGCTTCACAAATTAACTTTTAATTTTCAGTTCTATAACTTGTAAAGGGAATTTTCCCTTCAATTAATTACATGAAGTGGTTCATGCAGGCAAATAATATCAAACTTATGAAGTCACAAATTTTCACTGAAGTATTAATACAACTTGGAATATTGAAAGAGAAGAATAATCGGAAGACATTTAGTAAAACTTTAATACAAAACAACCACATTTACCTTGCAACTTAGCTTCTATGCTTTGAATTCTAAAACGTGCCTTCGCATCGTGATCGAAGCCGCCTTCGCGCCGAAACGGCCGCGGCCATGTTTACTCATTTAGGAAGTGCTTGATTGGCTCAAAATTTAAAGTTAAATAACTTAGTGATTAAGATGAAAAATATCTGTTTAAGAATCAACTTTTTTTTTAACTTGTTCATTATCCATTAAATTTAATTGCACGAACTGGCGCAAATACTTGTTTCAAATTACATCCATTTTGCAGTTTGAATGCATCGCATCGTCTTTTCCATTTGGCAACTTTACGCATTTTGAAGAAAACTTTAAATATCTCATATTCAGTTCATATAACAGTTCATCCTCGAGTAATGGGGTTGATCTACTTCGTTTTGTCTTTAAAAAAATTACGTATAGAATCATTAAATTAACACATTTAAGCATATTTAGTTTCAGAATTTGATGATTTTTGCAGGCCGTTTTGTTGAAAAGGCCGGTTATTTTTACTTTCCTTATATACATAATGTATAAGGAAAGTATTGTGATGGGGTCGAAAATTCGAATTCGAGAGTTACGCAAATAGACATTTCTTATGTAATTTTCCCTTAGAAAACGATTGACATATACTTTAGAACGGTAGCATGAACCGTTCTCGAGATATTGCACATTTTTCAAATAAATTTATCAAAAAATCCCATAAATTAAGAAGAAATATTAACTGTTGAGAAACATGTTCATTTTTCATATGTAATATCATGCGATAAAGTGGGTGACACCATTCTCGTGGATCTAGCTCGTTCCATTCATGAGAAAAGATACTTTGAGTAATACTTTTGTGTTTGAACGCCAATAGTTATTTATCTGCTATAAGAATAACTTATTTCTCCGTCCATAACGCTTGGCGAAATTTTGGCGACGAATTTGGTGGAATGTCGCCAACTTGGCGATTTTTTTAAAATATTGCCAAATTAACGAAAATCTCGCCAAATGGATACAAATGATGCTAAATCAATAAAAATGACGACTAATTGTCGGAAATTTAATATCTTGGAAAGAATATAAGTATCTACTATAAGAAAAACCTATTTTCTTTTTACTGTAAAAGCAGTAAATTCACTGCATTATATAAGGAAAGTCATGTGTTGCCCACATCAGATTTTTTTTTTCTTAATCGTAGCAACATCTAATCAGCATCAGATAAGCCCTTAAGTGGCTTACTTGCCAAATTTGGGCAATTTCGCCGAGAAATTGATTTTTGAGTTAAAGTGGATATGCATTGTACAGCCAAACAGACTCATTCACAATGACGTCACGCTAAAAATAGTGGATTCGTGTTCCAGAGCGCCCAAAATGTGGAGATCCGTCGAATACTCGAGTTCTGATTTCGATTTCAAAACTTTCCTTACCATATATTGTAGAGAAAGTTAATTGTGTAAGGATGTGAGCAAAGTTGTCTGTTGAAAATCAGATTTATTTTTCTCGTCTTTTGTACAGTTATTTACCTTTAAAATATCTCTTGAGTTTAATTTTCTTTTCCTGCAGAGATATTTGAAGTCCTAGAAGAGAACTTCCTTATCTACTGTCTTGATGATAAAACGTGTAGTGTCTTTAGTGCAGATTAAGACTTGGGTGCCTTTTGTTTTCATGTTTGCTATTATCGTTCTTTATTTTGTTTTGTTTCTATAGATACAACTATTAGGTAAATAAGAAACGATATGAAAAACAATACGTCGGATTTGAGATAAAAAATAACCTGTTTTTAATTGACTTATGTAGTGGGTTGCTGAAATTCCTTTTCAAGCTATACACAATTGCTAGAAAAAATCTAAAATGTCCAATGGACCAAAGCGATAAAGTCATTCATTGTGAGGTTTCGTTTCTAGCACAAATGTGGCACACATGGTATACTAGATTTTGATTCGAAAATTCGATTCGGGCCAGTTGAGGTTTGGGTTCTGCATTTGAAATTGTTGTCCAGCTGGAGCTATGGTACTGTGGAGTTGTGTATTTCCCAAACTTTGTCCCGTCTAGAAAAGTAATCTTTGGTTCAATGTACCTCCCTTTAGCCAATGTTTCGTTTTACACAGTTTAAGTCGATCCGGTGGTCGAGCGGTCAGGGGCATGCGTTTCCGTCTGATCGCTGGATTGCCGGGTTGCGGGTTCGAATTCCGCCAGCGGGCATGGATGTTGTCATGTCGAAGCCAAGTCAGACTTCTACCCTTTTGGGGGCTTCTATAAAAGTGAAGCTGCAAATCTCCTCCCCTTCGCCATGGGACACCCTGGGGAGTCTTGTGGACGTGGTGCGTAGGCGCCCCTTCACCACGTGGGAAATTAGTACACACACAGTTTAAAAGTAACATAGTAAACTTGTCACATGAGAATCAAAATTTTCAGAACTGTTAACTAATATTAAGCAAAATTGCATTTTCATAATATTAAGTAAAATTGCAATTCAAGAAACATAAATTCTATTAATAGGAAACGTTTTTACACCTTAAACATAACTTCCTTTGTAAAAAAAAAAATAATAATAAATAATTAAAATATTAAAATTTAAATTGTAAAAATAATGTGTGTTCATGTGTCTCGTCTGCAATGGGAAATATAAGCGTCGGCAGCTACGAAATTTGGAACAGAGGTACTTTAGAACCCGAGACGTTGCGCCTCGGCAAGATTTTGGGTCTATTTCACGGCTATCCAAAAAATTACAATGAGGAAACAAACATACATACAGTCAGATTTTCAATTTTATTTATATAGATGGAAATAGTAGAAACAATTAAACTAAGTACAGGGTGAGTCACGCACATTCAATTTTAAAGTCATATGTTTTACCAAGAAATTGTAATAGTAGAATTTGTTTCAGTTTGGCACTAATAGTATCTTCAAAAATATATCAGAAACATCGTCTGTTGCTTTAAATACGTCAGAGGATAATTTAAGGTCTCTCTCTCTCTTTTTTATCCCCCAAAAATATTGTGTGAATATATTGTGCGACAGAAACATATTGTGTGACAACAATCGCCGACAGAAACATTGCACCTGCTGCAGCAGGTGCAATGTTTCTGTCGGCGATTTCCCCAAACGCTAGTAGAATTTGATATTCGCACGTTGTTCTTCAAACGTCATTTCCGTTTTCGACGAACTCGAACGACTACAGTTCATTGACACGCATTATCTGGAAAAACACCTGCTTCTTCCTTTTCACATCTCGCGTCACATGTGCCTCTACGCCACGGTAGAATAGTTATCAGCACAGTCTCCGAACTTTTTTATCCTACTTTGTATAAACCCTTTTATGTATGATTATGTTAAATTTTGTCTTATGCTACCATGTTATAAAAAATATAAAATTTCGAAGTTTTCGCTCGAATTTAAAAAAATTCTATCTAGTTTTAAACTATTTTGATAACAAAGCCGGATATATAAAGTTTCGTGAAAATTCATCAACATTTGTGGCCGCTATTGTACACACAAACAAATCGACCATATACATACAGACAGACATCACTCCAAAAATAGTCAAAACGTGTTCTGGAGGTCTTAAAACATATATTGGCATCAAAATTTCGAATTCGTAAATTTTCGTGAAAACAATACTTTCTCTATACATAGTATGAGGAAGTAAAAATATTTGACTCTAGGAAAACGCCATGTTCATCAACGCCTTTTTTCACAAAATCCTCATTGATGAAAAAACAACAGACGATATTTCTGATATATGTTTGAGGAATTTTTGAGTTGCACACCTAACTGAAAAAAAAAAAAAATACGATTTCAATTTCTCGGCACATTATGCTATTTTAAACTTTCATTTGCGCAATTTTTCGATTAGCTTATAATGCATGGTTCAAACGTGTTATGTGGAAAAAAAAAAAATTAGATGGATAAATCGAATTTTTCTTTTTAGTCTTTCCCATTGAGTTTTGTAACTTTGTACTCACCATTTTTGTACTTCATTTGCTAGGGGATTAAGACATTTGATAGAACTATATCCGGGCTCTTGAATGAAAGAGCCTTTCAGCATATATCTCTTATTACAACGCCTTTATTATTTCTCTTTTCCAGATTACGCCGATCTTGAGGAGGACATCGCGACTCGAAAACTAGAATCAGAAGACGAAGATAAGGTGTTGAAAGGTAGGTTTATTTACGCTAAATGTAATCAAATCTTACAATGCCCATCTGATAACAACGTTTTTATGTTCGAAATAACAACGCAATTCGCAGTGTTTACCCAAATACAGATATTGGACTTCATATTTTTCCTTTTTTCCCCTTCATTTGAGTGAATATTCAATTGTATTTTTCTTAATTAATTTTTATCTCTTCTCACTTAGTGAATATTTAATTTTGTTCCTCATTGTAGTAAATATTTTTCTTTTTTTCTTTTCATTTGAGTGAATACTCATTTTTCTTTCTTTTTAGTGAATATTCATTTTTCTTTCTTATTAGTGAATATTTATTTTTTCTTTCTCATTTGAGTGAATATTAATTTGCCTTTCATTTGAGTGAATAATATTCGTATTTTTTTTTCATTTAAGTGAATACTCATTTTTTCTCTTTCTGGTGAATATTTATTTTTTTCTTATTTGAATGAATATTTAATTTTATTGATCATTCTAGTAAATATTCATTTAATTTTTCTCAATTGAATGAATGCTCATTCGAATGAATGCTCATTTCGAATGAATGCTCATTTGCCATCTCCCTCTTTCTAGTGAAAATTCATTTTTAATTCTTAATTTAAGTAAATATTAATTTTTTTTTCTCATTTGAATGAATATTCATTGTTTTTCTTTTCATTTGAGTGAATATTTTTTCTTCTCATTTGAGTGAATATTCATTTTTTTCTCTCATTTGAGTGAATATTCTTTATTTATTTATTCTTTTTGCTTCTCATTTGAGTGAATACTCATTTTTTCTGTTTCCCGAGAATATTTTTTTTTTCACATTTGAATGAATATTCTTTTTTTTTTCATTTAGGTAAATATTATTTTTTACCTTATTTAAGTTACTATTCATTCTTTTCTTCTCTCATTTGAGTGAATATTCACTCTTTTCATTTGAGAGAATATTAATTTTTTTTCTCATTTGAAGGAATATTCGTTTTTTTCTTTTTATTTGAGTGAATACTCATTTTTTCTCTTTCTGGTGAATATTCATCTTTTTCTGATTTGAATGAATTTTCAATTTTATTGCTCATTCTAGTGAATATTCATGTTATTTTTTTTCACTTAAATAAATACTTATTTGTCATTCCCCTCTTTCTAGTGAATATTCATTTTTATTTCTCATTTAAATAAATATTCATATTTTTTTCTCATTTGATTGAAAATCCAGTTTTCTTTCACATTTGAGTGAATATTATTTTTTTTTAATTTGGATAAATATAAATTTTTTCATTTTCATTATAAAGAATATTCATTCTATTTCTCATTTGAGTAAATATTTATTTGTTAGATCGTTCGTTCGTGTGAATATTCATTTTATTCCTTATTCGAATGAATAATCTTTCTTCGTTCTGGTGAATAATAAGTTTTATCTTATTCGAGTAAATATATTTCTTCTTTTTTGAACAAGTAGTAACATACTTTAAACGTAATCTGTAGCGTTTTAAATAAAGATGGTAATAAAACTTCACGAAATTTCCAAAACATTTTCACGAGAGTGTACCTTTCTTCTTTATTATTTAAAACTGCAACATAAAATATAATTATGAACTTTTAAAAAAATTTTAACCATTGCAAAACTAAAATTAACATTTTAACTTCGCATTTCGACAATGAAAGAGGTTTAACCAATAAAAAATAATTCTAAAAAATAATATAAAAAATCTGATGTGGGCAACACATGACTTTCCTTATATAATGCAATAAGTTTACTACTTTTATAGTTTATAAAAAAGTATTCTTATAGTAGATACGTATATTCTTTCCAAGATATTGAATTTCCTTCAATTAGTCTTCATTTTCATTAATTTAGCGTCATTTTTATCCATTTGCCGAGATTTTCGTTTTTTTAATTTATGGGATTTTTTTTTTTGATATATTTATTTGAAAAATGTGCAATATCTCGGAAAAAGTTCATGCTAGCGTTCTAAAGTTTATGTCAATCGTTTTCTAAGGAAAAATTACATAAGAAATGTCTATTTGCGTAACTTTATTAAAGGTTTTGATTTTTTGATGATTTTTTTTAAATTTCACTCGAAAATTTAGGGGGGGGGGGGTCTGAATATTCGATTGTGTTTTAAACAATAAGCTTCCAGTATTCATAGATTGTGATTTTTGTACCAAATTTCATTCGAATCGCTCCATTCGTTCGTCAGTTATCGTCTCCACAGACTCACTAATACACACTCTCACACACAGACATCACTTCAAAAATGTTCGATTCGTGATCAGGGATGTTTGAAACGTGCTCTCCCGTCGAAAACTCGAATTTGAATTTTCCACTCCGTCACAATACTTTCCTTATACGTTATTGTATATAAGGAAAGTAAAGAGCTAAAGATTAAACTATTTTATAAATGCAAATTGGATTATAGTTTATATTTTATGTATTATTCTGTGCGATAAAAATCAATACATTACGAAATATAAAGAAGAGCGAATAAATTGAGGCAACTCCATGTGCTACCCATATCATATTTTTTCGTGTTACTATTTCTATTTTGCTTACATTTACTGTAATTACTTTAAATTAAAATAACTGCTAGTGAATCGTTATAGTCATTTGTTTATTATCGTGACATAAATGAATTTGAAACGACAGAAAAGTAATAACCCTTGGCGTATCGTGTTCTTTAAAAATAATAAACTTCAGTCATTTATGCCTTTTTTTTCTTCAGAGAAACAGATGATTGACTTGTTTAGAAAGGAAATCTGTTTGTCTGTCAGCGTTGTCCAACCGTGCTGCTTGCGAAAATATTTTTCCTTACTCCAACTGTCTCGCTATCCGTAAATGCTACTACAGTCGAAGCATGTTATAACGGAAAAAGATATAACGATATATATCTGTTGTCGTTTGGGTTGTCTGCATCTAAAAATACGAATTAAAAGAAAATTATACTGAAAAACAGTGTATAAGGAAGAACATTTTGTGTGTGAATATACAATATGAAGATATTTTAGGGACAGTGGACGTTGAAATCCAACTTTTTAATCTCAGCCTAGTTTTCTGAAAGGAAACGCCTTCTCCAAACAATTATCAGGGAATTTCATGCTTCTAGAAATATCACGGAAAAATTAGGGAATTCCGTTAAAAGTTGGGGAAAACTGCGAATTTCTGCGATATATATATTTTTTCATTTTCCGCTTTTATAGTTTTCTTTTAGCTGAATGCACAATGCTTTTCCATTGCATAATGTCACATTTTTCATTTTGCATTACAAGGCCTATCACTCATTTCCTTTAAATATATGTACTTCCGAACAACTGGGCTGGAGGGAGAGTTTTCCTTAACAGATGATGTGACTTCGATAAACATCTTTCTAGGGGGCATTATCAGGAAAAAAATCAGAAAAATATCAGGGAATTTCAAAATGAATTTCTTGTGACCACACTGATGTATGTTTTACAATTTAGGGACATACCGTTGAGTTGAACGCATCAGAGGACTTCTTATATGCAGCAACTATTTCTATACCCTTTTATCTTTGCTTCGTATAGATATTCCGACAAGAGAGATCGCTTTCCACAAATAGACCGTTTTGAGAGACGTCTGGTATGTTGATCCGATCTTTATCTAACTGCCTGTTACAATTAATTTAAACCTTGGATATCGCTACACATTATCTACAGGTGTCTTGCTTTGCGGATCACGGCACCCATTAATCTAAAGCATCTAAATGGAGGCTAAATCTGCGCCATCAAAGTTTCTTTCACTTAACTGAAACCGCTATATAGCGAAGTCTGTATTCAAACTGTAAATACGATTTCGCTATCTGAGGATCATCGTTGCTTTATGAATTGAGTGTAATTATCTCGGAGAAACACGCATTAACATTAGAGGTTCTTGCATAGTTGAAAAGTGATGACTTTGGTCTTTCTATTTGTCTGTCTATCTGTCCGTACGATAACTGCCTTAAAAACGACTTTATCAAAATGAAATTTTAGTATGTTATTGAGACAGTTTGTGGGGCATATGGGAATGTAAATTAATAATACCACCGAATTAGTTTCGGATTCAACCCGGGTTGAAAAAATGAAATAGCTGAACCCCATAGAACTTCATTTTTCAAACATTTTAAAGCAAAGTTGAAATTCACACAAAATGCTTCGAATATTCTAGGAGATATTCAAATGGTCCCATAAAATGTATAAAGAATGTAAACAAAATAAATAATACTATAAATAACATAATGTAAACAAATTTAATAATAAAATTAAACAATAAATTAAATAATAACTAAATAACAGAATGTAAACAAATCAAGCGATTGTAAGGTGAGTTGTATAAGAATTGCTGAATATTTTTCACGCAAAATTATTTAGTTCTGGAACCTGGAGTATAAGTGATATGAATGAAATATTCATTGATTTTGCATTGAGAGGCAGACAATTTATATTTCGATGACGTCATTTGTTCATTTTATGTAACTAGACTTGCTATTCTCGATGAAGTTTTAAGTTTTCAAGTATAATAAATTACTGTGGTACTGTGATGATTTTAAAAATATCAGCGCTGAATGTATAACATTTTAAAGATGTTTAAATAAAATTGCATTTCAGTTGGAAAGTGTGTCATAATCAATCGCTTTATGCATGATTGATCTTTCTTTTTTTTTCTTCTTTTGAGAAAATAAAGGACATATCTGAATCGGATTGATAAGAATAAAATAAAAATAGTCATTTCTTTCCCTATAGGCTCAAATGTATTTTTCTTCACTCCTTTCCATTATCCATTGGTTTTTAATGTTTAACTCTATAACTATATATATATATATATATATATATATATATATATATATATATATTTTCATTTTTTCGAAAAATTTCAGTTCTGGACTTCCTTAAATTAAAAGCAAAGCTGTTAAGCTTAAACTTATAACACAACCAATTCTTTAACATGAAAAATTCAATGTTTAAACTCAATTTAATGTTCAATATTACTGCTCAAAGATTTGAGCTAAAGCTATGAAATGTGAGACTTAATATGATTGTAATGCAAACTTTAATTTGTTCAGGATTTGTATTCAAATTTGAAAATTGTAAATTTACGCTGGTTGATGCATAAATCACTTTTTCTTTTTAGTTAAGAAATTTAAAGGAATTTTTTACAGTATAGAAGAGAAAAATGTTGTTTTTCTGAAATTATTCGAATTAATGATTTTTACGAATGTATAAGATTTCTCGAATAATATTTGAAATGATAATACAAATGCTTGTGAAATGTGGACACTAAAAGGCACATGTACGTATCCCATAGATTTCTGTATGCAGATTTACTATAATATCGTTAGAATTTTCGAGATTAAGATTTAGAACGAAAAGTTAAAAGTTATTAGGGATTTTTACATTTTTGAAAATATCTACAGAGCTGTGGTGAAGTCCTAGTCTGAAAAAATATACTGAGTGTGACTCCAAAATATTTTTTTTTAACTTTGGAATATTTATTTTTTATTGGTTTTTAAAATAAGTTTTAGTCAATAAATTAAATAAACATAAAATGTTTACCAATTGAAAAACTATTGCTCTGAAAAATTAATATTGCAGTAAAACAGGGATTAACACGGAAACATATTTTTATGAAACAAAAGTTATACTTGTCTGAAATTAAAAAAAAAAATTGCAATTAAATATGAATGGCCAAGTATAGAGTTTTGGGGGCAAATTAATCGTAAAAACAGAAGATTCGACAACATCTATTGATTACATTTGCTTTTTATGTTCATATTGGAGTCGAACAGTAAAAAAAAAAATTGGAGGCTGAAGGTTTTGGGTTTCGACACCACAGTCCTGGATATGTGGATGAAAGAACATACGAGAAAAGATTTGGACGTGAATAAATAGAAAGAAATCAACTCTTCAAAAACAATGTTCCAATCACCATCTGTAAAACCTCCAAGTAATAATTAAAGTATAGATTATTACCGACTTTTGTCGTCGCTGTAGTTATAGAGTCTGCAAATTGACACTCATTCGTAACCGTCACTTATTTTCTCCTCTGTTGTCAAGGTTATACGGCTGCCAATGTTTTAAGTCAACAAAATAATTAGGACCTGTTGAGTAAAATTTGCCCGAAGAACGAGCTTTGATCTGATTTAGAGAAAATACGCAACTCGTTCTATTTTAGAATAAGTGGGTTCTCGTTATAGCTTAAATCAGTGGTCTTCTAACTTTTAAGACCTACTCGCGTAGCCAGAGCCGGATTTAACCACAATGACGCTGGAAGTACAGATAATTTTGCCGCCCTAAAATTTATTTTTATTCAACTGTTTATTTCCGATACTGTGTGCGTACCCTATAATATATGGCAATTTTTACTAATAGAACTATAAAAATGTATTGAATTTAGTTTTACAATGTATAAACACAAATTTAGAATTTTGCAGTAATACAGTAATATTTTGCAACTTTCCTAATATTATTTACAGTTCGTATTGCGATACAACCGTAGCGAAGCGTCTAAAAGCAGTATTTTAATCATCGTGTGAAACTTGATCTGTATTCCAGACCATCTGCATGGGTATGGATGTAAATATAGTACAGGACTTCGTTGCAATACAGTCCCTCCCTCGATGGTTTGAATTGCAAAACAGATCAAATATAAATATTTATCACGTTTTGGGGGGCTTGGCTTTGGATTAAATTTTGCCGCCCCTAGAAAATCAGAACTCGAAGTTCGTGCTTCTTCCACTTCTAAAGAAATACGACACTGCGCGTAGCCATATGGTCTTCAAACTTTCTCCAAAATCCTATGGTCTCCAAACTTTCTCCAAAATCCTATGGTCTCCAAACTTTCTCCAAAATCCTATGGTCTCCAAACATTCACTAAAGTCCATGGTCTCCAAACATTCACTGAAGTCCATGGTCTCCAAACAATCACTAAAGTCCATGGTCTCCAAACATTCACTGAAGTCCATGGTCTCCAAACATTCACTGAAGTCCATGGTCTCCAAACATTCACTAAAGTCCATGGTCTCCAAACATTCACTAAAGTCCATGGTCTCCAAACATTCACTAAAGTCCATGGTCTCCAAACATTCACTAAAGTCCATGGTCTCCAAACATTCACTAAAGTCCATGGTCTCCAAACATTCACTAAAGTCCATGGTCTCCAAACATTCACTAAAGTCCATGGTCTCCAAACATTCACTAAAGTCCATGGTCTCCAAACATTCACTAAAGTCCATGGTCTCCAAACATTCACTAAAGTCCATGGTCTCCAAACATTCACTAAAGTCCATGGTCTCCAAGCATTCACTAAAGTCCATGGTGAACTGCCTGGGGATCAGACACCCAAAAATACACATTTCCTTTTGCAATGTCACGTGTTAAAATATCTATAGAAGTGAGGCTGAAGATTGGACTCTTTTTTAACCATCTTACAACAATGGTAATTATAGAACCTCTTTTTTGCGTTTTCAAGTCAAAAAAATTATCTTTTGTATTATATATTATATTCTTGTTGCCATTCGGTAAACGATAATAACGTGCTTAAATTACGCGCAGTCGATATTATGTTGTTCTTTAATTAATTTGCTTTTTTTTTCTGTCAGTATAAAACTTGTTTTAGGAAAAACATACGAAAGCAAATATTAAATTTTCTTGGCTTACCACCATATTACCCATGACTCCTGTATCTCACTGTGGAGACCACCGACTTAAATTATGATTCTGTAGTTCATTTGCCACAGGCTAATTGGTCAATATTACTTTGGCTACTGTAACCAAAGCAAGGGAGGAGGTTTGACAAAAATCTAAAAGAGCTAAAGTCCAGCGACAGATATCTAAATTTCTTGATATACCCACATTTTTCCGATTGCATCATTTTTTAAACTACAAAATTTATTTTAAACTGCAATTAATTAATTTTAAACTACAAAATTTGGAAACCAAAACTCAGCGATTGTGAACATTCGAATTCTTTCGAAAATTCTTTGACTTTTACTAGTTGACACAACAAATTCATCCATGTAGGAATCTAAGTGATGTCAATCCATATTTTCATCACATTAAAATTGTGCACTTAACAAAATCTGAATGTTTGTTACAGTAATAACAAATTGCTCCCTCAAAAGTAAACGATGATACACAAAGATTGTGAACGTGCCATGCATCATAATTAGACAGTCATCTTTTATTTTGGATAGAAATAGTTGGAGGTGGTGATCTGCAGAAGTACTAATAGTAGGAATCACCATTTTGCTTATTATAGAATTAAATGTGGCCTTATTTCCCTATATTCAATTCCGCGGGAGACAGTATTAAAATCAAGAGAACAATTCTTATGTGTAGTGCGGATTAAATGAAAAACAAAATGCAATTCATGTCTCAGAAAGCGTCTTATGAAAGCCTTTTTTTGAAAAAGCTTGAAAATTGATAGCATTAAATCCTGTGCAACTTCAATGTAATTGCATACTCACATCCAGAGCTCAGAGTTGTGGTTAACATTAAAAACTGATTTTATTTGCCAGCCTTTCAGGAATTTTTAGATTTTCGTTCAAATTCGTGATTTGAGTTCACGTACCGGACTTTGGAACGTTTCATTTGTTTGCGGATGTGCGTCGAAATGTTTATTATCACGAATTAAGTGTCCGGAAAAAACATAGCAGCGAACAGCGTTATTTTTACCTTTCTGTAACCCAATTTATGGAATGGGGGGAATCACGATTCTTTTAAAACTCCGCCTTTTGATATCGTGATTAAAATTTGGTGGCAATGGCTGAAATGAAGGAGGAGGGTATTTAAATCCTATTGGTATACTCTTTTGTAGTGCAGAAGAAATCCCTTTATCCGGATGAAACGAGACTGGAGGCAAGGGCCGCCCAATCAAATTATGGGCCCTTATGGAACGAACTTTTTACAGGGGTAGTGGGTTGGCAAACTCAAGAATAAGACAAAGAATATCGCCAAAAAATCGACTCCGCGATTCCGATTTTGATATCATTAAATTCTTAATATTTTTTTCTTTTTCTTATTTAAAACATATTTAGCTTGATATACGCTTTTGTGACCTTAAACGTCCAAAAGGGGACAAGACACCCTTGCGCCCATGGTCCTCTTACAAACATTTACCACTATTCCTTCCAAATTTATTTTTCCCCTCTTTCTTCTTCGACCCAGACCGTCCGACCTACCCGAAAGGGTAAGGGGTATCTGTTTGGACGGTCCGGAATTGCCGCCCAATTTAAATAGGAACCCAGTGTGTGTATGCGTGCGTGTGTGTGTGTGGGGGGGGGGGAATCCACAGGGACCGTACCCTCCTTTTCTCTTCTTTGTAAATGTTTCATTCTTTCCTTCTTTTACAATATCTGGGCGCTATTCGAGTGGTATCTGTCCCCCTCCCCATGAGTGGCTCCTGTTTCAAATGATCTAAGTAAACGAAAATTCGTATAATCCGAAACTGCAATACTTTTCCCATAAAGAACATATTTCCAAAATGAGAATGAATCTTTTGCTTCAAGATAAATAGGACAGAGCAGTCACTGCAGCAAAGGTATAGAAATTTGTGTTTGTAAAAAAAATGCTCACATGATAAAAGAAAAAAGGCATTACAAGAGCGATTCTCTGTTTAATTTAAAGATGTCTGCGAATTATGCTCGTTATACTAAGGTTCGTAATGCACATTTCTATCTTGTACACTTATTTTTTTTTAAATAAAATATTACAATAAGATGCTTTTCAACTTATTTGATTGCACTTTTTTAAAGAAGGGTTTTGATGCATGTGGTTGCTATATCGTGTGCCCAAAGATTAAGAACTGTTGTATTACAAATTCAAAAATATTTCAATTACAATTTCCTCTTTCAGATGGACCTCCCTATAGCGTGTAATAAGATTTTCAATTAAGTAAATATTTCGAAATGAATCTTCTGATTACTATACTTGATATGTAACATAATCAAATACAGTTTAAAAAAAAAAAAACTTCTCACTTAATAGAAAACTTCATAGTCATTATAGCAGCGTAAAATATTCTCCGATTCGTTAGACTTATTTCATGTTTACAAACGTACCTACTTACGAGAGCTGAGAGCTGTTTTCTTATTACAGGATGTTTTGCATTCCTATCAAAAACAGAAAAGAAAAACGCCGCAGAAAAATGTTACGTCCGCGATTTCTTCTTCAACGTAAACAAGTGGCTTCGATAGTATTTTCAAGCGTGAATGAAGATTCTCGATGATGGGGGATGAGGGGGATGCTGATTACGATAAAGTACAAGATAACTTCAATTGCCAAAGAAAGCATCAATACAGTGGAATGCCTCTTAACCGACCTTTCTTTAACCGGCTTCAATTTGATCTGTAAAAGTTAATAATAAAAAAAAGAATCCCTTCTAAAAATCGCCTCTTTCAATGGGATTTTTGTGATTCGATTCGCGTGATGTGCAGATATTCGTTGAGATGCTGGTTTAAATTTGACGATGACTTGGACCTCGAAATGCTGTCTGACGAAGACTGCTGTCATCGAGACTATCACTGATGAGTCTCTAAATGACGCTGTAGATCTTGATGACGTAAATTCACCAAGAGACTTGCGATTTTCACATACTGGTGGAATGAACGCTTCGGTATGAAAAAAGTTCTTCGTTATGTTGGACAGAATGTAACGAAGAACATAACGTTCTTCGTTAACTTTTCTTCAACAAAACAGAACATAACGTTCTTTGTTATGCTGAACAGAAATTAACCCCCATTTCAACAGATTAAACGTTAATAAAGAAATGGATTTTTGCGTTTTTAAGGTGGAATATTCAGGGTGTTAAAAAAAAAAAGCGCAATTTTTTTTTCCTTTTTTTTTTTTTTTATACCGTTGGTTGTAGATAGTTCCAATTGCAAAAATACTATAAATAAGGTAAGAAGTTATCGAATATTTATTTAAATAATGTGCAATATTTTTGTAAAAATTAAAAAAAAAAACTTTTTATACAGTTTCTCTAGCAAAAAAGAATCCAATTACAAAAATATTACCCATACCGTATTTAGTAAAGCTGATAAAAATGTTACTCTTATACAATTAAAATTTAGCATAGTTATTATTAATTAAAGATTTCGTTGGAAAAAAGAGTGCAGTGGTCATAAAATAGGGGGGGGGGGGGGGTCAAAAACCCATTGAAATTAATAAAAAGGATATCTCGAAAAATAGGAAACAAAATATTTAGTTATCATCTACCTTCAACTCACCACCTTTTTTTTTCTTGTGACACTTCTGTAAGCGGGCTTCCACAAATCAATTTTAGTTTCAAATAGTTAATGACATTTTACTACTTATTCAAATTTATTACTTTCCTTATATACATAATGTATAAGGAAAGTATTGTGACGGGGTCGAAAATTCGAATTCGAGTTTTCGACGGGAGAGCACGTTTCAAGCATCCCTGATCACGAGTCAAACATTTTTGAAGTGATGTCTGTGTGTGTGTGTGTGTGTGTGTGTCAGTGAGTCTGTGGAGACGATAACTGACGAACGAATGGACCGATTCGAACCAAATTTGGTACAAAAATCACAATCCGTAAACACTGGAAGCCTATTGTTTTTATACGCAATCGAATGCGCAGAACCCCCCTAAATTTTCGAATGAAATTTTGAAAAAATCGTCAAAAAATTAAAACCACTGATAAAGTTACGCAAATAGACATTTCTTATGTAATATTTCATTAGAAAACGATTGACATAAATTTTAGAACGCTAACACGAACCGTTCTCGAGATATTGTACATTTTTCAAAAAAATTATCAAAAAGTCATATAAAATAAAAAAAAAATATTTCCTATTGAGAAACATGTTCACTTTTCATATGTAATACCATGCGATAAATTGAGTGACATCGTTCTCGTGGATCTAGCTCGTTCCATTCATGAAAAAAGATACTTTGAATAATACTTTTGTATTTGAACGCCAATAGTCATTTATATGCTGTAAGAATAACTTATTTCTTCGTCCATAACGCTTGGCGAGATTTTGGCGACGAATTTGGCGGAATTTCGCCAACTTGGCGACATTTTTGAAATGTTGCCAAATTAACGAAAATCTCGCCAAATGGATAAAAATGACTCTAAATCAATGAAAATGACGATTAATTGTCGAAAATTCAACATCTTGGAAAGAATATTAGTATCTACTATAAGATAAACCTGTTTTTTTTTACTGTAAAAGTAGTAAATTCATTACATTATATAAGGAAAGTCATGTGTTGCCCACATCAGATTTTTTTATTAGCAATGATTTTAATAAAGCTATTACTTCGATGCACTGTTTGTATTTAAACATTTATTTAAGCAATTCTGCTACACCTGCCCCCCGATTTACACGGAAGATAGGTTCTGCACAAAACCGTGTAAATTAAAATCTTGGGTTTTGCTAAATAAAATCGTGTAAAACGAAAATAACACCAAAATGTGCATGATTCAGTCATTTATTTAAGTAAAACAAAAGTAAGACATCTTAGAAAACGTAAAATTATACTTAGTTTATAAAACAACAAACATATGAATGTAGTAATATAATATATTTAATTTATTTTACATTGGGAACAAAGAACAAAAAAACAAAAAGACCCTTAAAAATTAATTATAAGTTTAATCACTGTCATCACTTTCATGTACTATCAGTCTTTTCTTTCTGATAGGTATGATGTCACTTGAGCTTTCTACTTGAGCTTTCTTGATGTGATTCTGGCTCAATGGTTGACGAATTAGGCAAGATCTCGGGTTGACAAGACTTTGTCATGAAATCGGTAATTAACAATTGCGTAGGTTTTTTTTTTTGCTAAATCTTTATAGACCTCTTCATATTGATTTAAGCATTTACGAAAGTCTCGCTGGAATCGGAGAGCTCGATCAACATTTGTGTCATATTGTAAGAAATGGTTGCCCAATTTTCTTCCCAAATCAAGTGCTACGCTTATGATTCTTGCTGTGAACGCAACTGGTTCAGATTGTTCTTCATCAGAATCATTGTCTTCATCATATTTGTTTGTTTCACGAATCATGTTAATTAAATCATCTTCATTCAATTCTTCATCAGCCATTATTTCTCAATATCTGCCTGAGTTAAATCTTCAAAACCTTCTCCTTCTATAGTATGGGCCAACTCAGTGATCTGAGAATATTCATGCTCTATTGGTGATTTATCATTTCCACTTTCGACAACATCCGGCCATATTGCTTTCCAGCAGGCGTTGATCGTTGATTGTTTGATCTGAGTGTATAACAGTCCAACATGCTTAACACAATCTAAAATTGTAAATTTCTTCCAAGCATCCATCAGAGTAAGAGATTCATCATTCTCTATTTGTTCTAAGATATACCTGAAAGTTTGCTTGATGTACAGTGCTTTAAAAGTCGAAATTATCCCTTGATCTAACGGCTGTAATAAGGAAGTTGTATTCTTTGGTAAAAAAAACAACTTTTACATTTTTGTGTTGTAAATCTGGAGGATGACCTGGTACATTATCAATTAATAGAAGAGCCTTAAAAGGCAATCCCCTTTTTAGTTAAATAATTTTTGACATCTGGAATAAAGAAGTTATGGAACCATTCATTGAAAGCTATGGCAGTGACCCATGCTTTTCTATTAGCCATCCAATAGACGGGAAGGTTTTTGATATTTATTAAGTTGAATGATCGTGGTGATTTTGATTCGTTAATCACCAATGGTTTCATCATATAACCGCCAGAAGCATTGCAACAGAAAAGAACTCTTATACGACTTTTCGCTACTTTATGATCACTAGCTGATTTGTGAGCTTTGGCTATAAAGGTTCTTTCCGGCATTTTTGTCCAGAATAATCCGGACTCGTCAGCATTGAAAATCTGATCAGAAGTGTAGGAGTTAGCGGCAATGATTTCAGCAAGTTTTGCTGGATATTGTTGTGCCGCATCCGAATCAGCAGATGCACTTTCACCTTTCATTCTCAGATTATGTAAAGAATGTCTTTGTTTGAATCTCTCGAACCACCCATGGCTTGCGGAAAAAGATACCTTCTTTTCATCGGACGAAGTCGACGGCGACTGATTCTTAAGTGACTGATAAATCTTCAAAGCTTTATTTGTAACAGCATTGGTATCGATCGGGATTCGCTTTTGAGTTTGGTCTTCTATCCATATCACTAAGGCTTTTTCCATATTTTCCATTGTAACATCTCTAACATATGAAGTCGTACTCATACTGCTGCAGGTTCCAGCTGCAACACTTTTTCTACTGGAGTCTTCATTTTTCTAATTGTCCTTATTGTGGCTTCATTCATGGAGTAAAATTTAGCAACATCCGTTACTCTTTCTCTATTACGTAGACGGTCTAATATTTGAATTTTAGTTTCTAAAGAAATAACTTTTCTTTTCATTTGATTTTTCTTCAAATCCTTTGACATTATAGAACCTTAACAAATTTACGCAAACTATAAAGATGCAAGAAAAACTATAAATGTTGAAAACTTACCGGTTCAAAAGATAAGCGCACAATAATATGAGCTTTGCTGCTAAAATGTTTCTGCACTATGTACTTGCATGAACCAGATAGCTTTACTGTTGTGAAATACATACGGGGATTCCCCTATTACGGGGATTCCCCATTACGGGGATTCCCCTAAATGTATATATTTTACAACACCGGGAATCCCCTGTTGTTTTCATCAGTGTTACTAAAGGAATAAAATTAAAAAATGTCATCCAATCTTTGTATGGGCGTATATGGAGCGGAATATACATTTTTATAATTTTTTTTTAATCTGTTAATTTATAAACCGTGTAAAAGCGAAATCGTGTAAAACAAGTGCCGTGTAAATCGGGGGATAAGTGTAGTTTGTGTCTTATGGCGTTGTTCAGTAATACTGAACTCTCTGAGATGATTTTGATTTACGGCGAATGCAATCGATCTCCTAGTTTCGAATGCAACCGATTTCAAAAAGTGAATGACATGCTTATTTTTCCGTAAATTTTATGAAAACATCTGACAGGCCAACAAAATCACAATTTTCAGTTTTTATCTTATTATTTTAACCCTTAAATAAGGGTTAAAATAACTTTTAACTAAAATCATTTGTGTTTTTAGTAGTTTCAAAGACAAACTACTGAATCCCTTTAAAACCATACTAAATTATTTCTGTGAATCGATTCAATTTGTGAACGACTCCTGGATTCGTGAATTGCGGTGATTACAAGTGTATCGAAAAGCCACGGCCAGTGGTGTCGGGCAGTTGAAGAATTTATTTCGTCTTAAATTTGCACTTTTGATATATAATTATTTTAGTTTGTCAAATGAAGTATGGACAGCATTTTTATAATGTAAGATGATCAAAAAAATCATATAAGTAGATCATACAGAATGCAAGGTGATCAAAAATATCATACAAGTAGATCATGTGTAATGTAAGATGATCGGAAAGATCATACAAGTAGATCATACAGAATGTAAGGTGATCAAAAATATCATACAAGTAGATCATGTGTAATGTAAGATGATCGGAAAGATCATACAAGTAGATCATACAGAATGTAAGGTGATCAAAAATATCATACAAGTAGATCATGTGTAATGTAAGATGATCGGAAAGATCATACAAGTAGATCATACAGAATGTAAGGTGATCAAAAATATCATACAAGTAGATCATGTGTAATGTAAGATGATCAGAAAGATCATACAAGTAGATCATGCAGAATGTAAGGTGATCAGAAATATCATACAAGTAGATCATGTGTAATGTAAGATGATCAAAAAAATCATATAAGTAGATCATACAGATTGCAAGGTGATCAAAAATATCATACAAGTAGATCATGTGTAATGTAAGATGATCGGAAAGATCATACAAGTAGATCATACAGAATGTAAGGTGATCAAAAATATCATACAAGTAGATCATGTGTAATGTAAGATGATCGGAAAGATCATACAAGTAGATCATACAGAATGTAAGGTGATCAAAAATATCATACAAGTAGATCATGTGTAATGTAAGATGATCGGAAAGATCATACAAGTAGATCATACAGAATGTAAGGTGATCAGAAAGATCATACGAAAATAAAATGAGAATATAATTTTGTACATATTTTGGGGCCCTTAAATCTTGGAGCCTGCCATGTCACTATATGAGCCTACCTGTAATAAGACTTCTTAAGATGAAATAAACATCTTGGGAAAAAAATTATCAGATAATTGAGATACATTAATGCCTCACAAACTTTCCTCTACTATCTTCTTAGTATTCGAAACAGTGCAAAATATTCCACTTTCACCAAATCTATTTCGTGTTTACTAAAACGTTTACTTTAGAACCTGAGCTATTTTCGATTACAGGATGTTTCGAATTCCTTTAAAAACTTCACTCCTCGGGGAAGTGTTACATTCACAATTTCGATGAGTCGTTCTCATCGTAAACATGCGGCCGCGGTGCTATTTTCAAGGCTGAATGAAAGCTCTCGATGATGGAGAAACATCAAAATGCCCACACTTAACGTCTTGGAGTCAATTATGACAACGTTCTTTTGAGTAGGCATGGAATAAATTATGCTTTTATTTCAACATTATATCGTATGGTATGAGTGTCAACGTTTAAAAATGTTCTGTTATTCTAAATTTTTATGACTTACTGTATTTCTACTGATATTTTGCATCCCATATGAGAAAATTTTAAGTTTTTGTGTTCCTGAAACTTACTCCTGATAAAACTCTTCTAACGACAATAGATAGATGCCTTTACCAACAGACTAACTGACTTTAAAATAAATTAAGGGGTGGGGGACCAGAGTCTTTTATAGTCCGCCATTGAAGCACATGTTAAAAAAGGCGAACTTTATCTACCGTTTTAAAAGAAACTATTAACAGGAAATGTATCAAACTTTGAACATACATATCAACTAATAATATACACTAAAAGAAACTAGCTATCGCTAAATATAGCAACTAGTTTTAAAGCAATCAGTTTTTAGCAAGTCTTTTGTGGTATATTTTAATTCTTTACATTTTGAAATTTATCAGGAGCTCATCCTGGGTCTACCATAAGGATTGAAAAGGGAAATCCCCACCTTGGGGATTACTCGAAAATCGATGTGACCAGAATATCCACATTTAGTATTGTCATTACCTTTTGTTGTGTATTTTAATTCTTGGAATTTTGAACCTTTATCGGGCTAACCCAGCCCGTCTATGGCCCACCATAGGAATGTACTAGTTTTTAGGGAATAACTTGAAAACACACATTTTAATAAATACATTTTTTTTATACACACATTTTTAATGCATTTTTTTATGCATATAATGAAAGGGGATACTTAAAACTGTTTTTGCTTTTACTTGTTTTTCCTGAGGCTATTTTTGCTTCCGTAACCAGTTAAATACTGTTAATAAACTATCTATGCTATTCCTAACGAAGTAACTTAATTTCAGATTATTTTAGACAGTAGTTTGGGTGATTTTTTTTTTCTCTTTTGACATATATCTGGAAATTTTATTTCCAAGATCGATTATAAACACTAAGGTAAAACCACTGCTAAACATTATATACTACTTAAACATTGGAAATTGACTGATTTGAACAAAATTATCAAAAGAAAGATAACGAAATTATATTTTTATGACATATAATTCAGTTACATGAACGAAATTCTTAAAATTATTCAGAAGAATGTTAATGAGATTATATATTTTTATCACATACAATTAAGATGCATGAACAAAATTATTACAATCGTACAAAAGATATTGATAACGATATTATTTATTACGCTTAATTCAGTCGCACGAACGAAATTATTACAATTATACAAAATAATGATAACGGGTTTGTATATTCGTTCTCTCATATAATTCAGTTGCATGAAAGAAATTATTACAATATATCAAAGAATGATAATGAGCTTATATAATTGTTATCACATACGATAATAACACAATTTAATTTACAAAAAGAAGATAACGAATGTATTTTTTTAAAACATAATTTAGTTACAGGAACGAAATTATTATAATTACATGGCATAATAATAATAAGCTTACATATATTTATCACATATATTCAGTTGCACGAACAAAATTATTACAATTATGTAAAAGGAAGATAGCGAATTTATTTATTTTTATCATATAATTTAGTTGGACGAACGGAATTATTTCAGTTGCATAAGAGAATGATAAAGTGCTTATATATTTGTTATTCCGTATAATTCAGTTGTACCAACGAAATTATTTCAGTTATACCTAAGAATGATAACGAGCTTATATTTGTCATCATTTTTACTTTCCCTGCAATACATGGTAATGTATAGGGAAAGTATTGGAATCATGCCGAAAATCACAACTCGAGTTTTCGACGGATATACACGTTTCGAGACCTCTAGAATACGAAAAAACCATTTTTAGCGTGACGTCTGTGTGTGTGTCTGTGTGTCTGTCTGTCTGTGCAGATTTTGTATCCACTCTAAATAAAAAACTAATGGACCGAATTTCATAAAATTTGGTAGGTAAGTCACTTGTGAGCGGGGCTGGTGCTGATTAGTTTTGGGTACGATTCCGAATAAAAAAAAACCCGCCTTTTTTGCGAAATGGCCCGCAAAAGCTTGTATCCACTGTAGCAGAAAAACTAATGGACCGAATTTCACAAAATTCGGTAGATGAGTCACGTATAGGTCACCCTGGTGCTGATTAGATTTTGGTGCGATTCGGAAAAAAATAACCTGCCTTTTTTTGCAGAATGGCCCGCAAAAAATTGCCAAAATCTAAAATAAAAAACTGGGTATACTCAAATATATCCATTAAATGCTGATTTAATACGTAATTTTTAACGATGAAAGGAATAAGACCAACCCCATTACACTATGACTAGGCCCCTCCCGGCCGTCCAAATAGTTGCTCTTAGTCCTCTGGACGAGTCGGACGGTCTGGGTCTTCAACACTAGGACTAGCCGTTCTCGAGATATTTTAGTTTTTCGTACTTTCCCTACGCCACCTTTGAAAATAAGTCCGGTTATCGAATGAGAACGAAAATTGAATTAAAAGTGAAATAAATTTAATTAAAATAAAGAGAACGTTAATATAAGTCTGCAGGGAAAGTCATGTGCTGCTCACATCAGATTTTTACTTTCCCTGCAATACATGGTAATGTATAGGGAAAGTATTGGAATCATGCCGAAAATCACAACTCGAGTTTTCGACGGATCTACACGTTTCAAGACCTCTAGAATACGAAAAAACCATTTTTAGCGTGACGTCTGTGTGTGTGTGTCTGTCTGTCTGTGTGTCTGTGCAGATTTTGTATCCACTCTAACTAAAAAACTAATGGACCGAATTTCACAAAATTTTGTAGGTAAGTCACTTGTGAGCGGGGCTGGTGCTGATTAGTTTTGGGTACGATTCGGAATAAAAGAACCTGCCTTTTTTGTGAAATGGCCCGCAAAAGCTTGTATCCACTGTAGCTGAAAAACTAATGGACCGAATTTCACAAAATTCGGTAGATGAGTCACGTATAGGTCACCCTGGTGCTGATTAGATTTTGGTATGAATCAGAAAAAAATAACCTGCCTTTTTTTGCAAAATGGCCCGCAAAAATTGCCAAAATCTAAAATAAAAAACTGGGTATACTCAAATATATCCATTAAATGCTGATTTAATACGTAATTTTTAACGACGAAAAGAATAAGACCAACCCCATTACACTAGGACTAGCCGTTTTCGAGATATTTTAGTTTTTCTTACTTTCCCTACGCCACCTTTGAAAATAAGTCCGGTTATCGAATGAGAACGAAAATTGAATTAAAAGTGAAATACATTTAATTAAAATAAAGAGAACGTTAATATAAGTCTGCAGGGAAAGTCATGTGCTGCTCACATCAGATTTTTAATTCAGTTGCACAAACGAAATTATTACAATTATTATAGAAGGAAGATAGCGAATTTATTTATTTTTATCATATAACTAGCAGCATACCCGTTCTTCGTACGGAGTATATAATATAAATAAACTTAAAATTCACAATCATGTGCAAATTCCTATAGTATACTAAATGGCATTTTTAATCAAAATATTCTGTTAAAATATTTAACATAATGCTCCTAAAAAGAAGTTAAGGAATGGCTGTTCTCGTTATTCAAAATTATCTTCACGGGTAGATCTGAAGAATAAAATATCCCGGCCTTTTTGTAAGCAAATTTATAAAAAGTATGGAATTGAATCAATATATGCAAAACAATAGCGTGTTGTATGGGATCCGTACTACTTATATACGCGAATATTAGAAGATATAACCTGTATTAGTAGATTACATATATAAATTGAAAATATCAATAAATCCGTAATCTTTAAATCAGTAGGCAATAATTAATTCCAATATGTGCCCAAATGAAAGTGCTAAAATTATATGGGAAGATAAACCCGTACTACTTATAATGTCATACATTAGAAGATATGTCCTAGTGTTAGTAAAGGATTACCCGTATTATAATATGTAGTCTGAAAATTTTGTACCAATATATAACAGATTACTTAATAAATTAAAAATATCAATAATCCCTGCCATCTTCAAACCGGAAGGCTTGATTCCAATATATGCCAATATACATGTACTACTTATATTCTTTTAGATTAGAAGATATACCCGTGCATTTGTAGAAGATTACTCGTACAACGTACAATATATGAGTTTCAACAATTTTTGCCGCAATAAAACAATGCCATAAGAAATTGAACATATTAATAATCTCTGAATCAATAATCCCCGAAAACGTCAATAATAATAATGTTTAAACATGAAGATCGTAATTGATATTATCCAGTCAAAAATACGATGGCAATGAAATTTATTTTATATACATATCTTCATCATTAAAATCGGAAAAGATTTAATAAAAACCTTCTTCCTCATAAACACATTAAATTTAAATCCGTTGTTAAGCAACATGTTATGATTTGCTTCAAATAAATTGGTGGTCAAAATATCGTCTGAATATCTCTAATGAAGGTTTGGCGACATTTTAAAAAGTCGCCAAATTTATCGCCAAGTGGGACTGTAGAACTGACAGTCCCACTTGGCGATAAATTGACGGACCATCATCAAAATGTTATCACCTAAAAAACACAATTTCGTTTATTTAGGGCAATTTATCAATTTCAAAATATTTTTATGGATTTATAAATATTTTTATCAATTTGGTGACATTTTAAAAAATCGCCAAATTTATCGCCAAGTGGGACTGTAGAACTGACAGTCCCACTTGGCGATAAATTGACGAACCATCATCAAAATATTATCCCCTAAAAAAACACAATTTCGTTTATGTAGGGCAATTTATCAATTTCAAAATATGTTTATGGATTTATAAATATTTTTATCAATTTGGTGACATTTCAAAAATTCGCTAAATGTGTTACTAAGTAGGGCGGTTGGACTGACAGACAAATGCTAACGAAACACCATTTCAGTACTTTCTTTTAACAAAACAAAAGAAATTTCATTGATTTACGTCATTTTTATCAATTTGGGGACATTTCAATCAATTTGGTAACTTTTAAGAAATTTGCCAAGCTAGCGATATCCAGCCAAATTCGTAGCTCTAAATTCGCAGATCTGAATAAAATATCGTGATCCAGTTTGTATATACTAAATGAAAACACTAAAATATTGTTAGAAGAAATACCCATTCCACTCTTTTTCTGTTTAAACAATTGGATAAATGAATTAATTGGGTAAACAAAATATGAGTTTATTAGCTAAACACAATATATAAGCTTAAAACCTCTTTGCTAAAATAAATGAAAGTGGTGTATGCAGTTCGCAATTAATATAATTAAAAAAAATCAAACCGTTCATTTATAAGATATATTTTAATACCCACTTATTTAATATTCAAATCGAAAAAATAATAATAATCATTAGCAAACATATTTAATTTCATTCCTTGGCCGAGCAACACGATATAAGATAGAATCTTCCTCATAAAATGCGAAATTAAATAACCATTTTAATATCTTTATACTTCTAATCGTTGAGTAAAAGCTTGTGAAATACAAAACATGGAGGTAGATTTTTCCATTTAAATTCATGTTTCAAACAATTCATGCTTTCAGATAGTGACTATTTAATGCAAAAATCCTGCATCAAACTCAAAAATAAAGTTTTAATTCCCTTTGACGTTTTAAACAAACGATTTTTATCCTTTGCGTTTGGATAAACCACGGAGTTGGAGAGTAGAACTCCTATAAAAAAAGTTCCGTTTTTCATTAATATCTCGACAACCCCTGGCCTTAGAAACTCGAAACTTGAGCAAAATTTATGGGGGGCTATTTCAAGGCCACCTACAAAATTTCATTAAATTCGGTTCAGCCGTTCTCTCGTGATGATGAGATAAACGAAAGTTTCGTTTTTTACTAATATCTCGAGAACCACTGGTCGTAGAAATTTCAAACATAGACTAAATTTTAAGTGGGGCTATTTCTAGGCTACCCACAAAATTTCATCAAATTCGGTTCAGCCGTTCTCCCGTGATGATGGGACAAACAGACAGACAGATTTTCAATTTTATTTATATAGATTTAGTTGAACGAGCAAAATTTTTTCAATTACACAAAATAATGATAAAGAGCTTATATATTTGTTATTCCATATAATTCAGCTGTACCAACGAAATGATTGCAATTATACCTCAGAATGATAATGAGCTTATATTTGTCATCATTTTTACCTTCCCTGCAATACATGGTAATGTATAGGGAAAGTATTGGAATCATGTCGAAAATCGCAACTCGAGTTTTCGACGGATCTACACGTTTCAAGACCTCTAGAATACGAGAAAACCATTTTTAGTGTGACGTCTGTGTGTGTGTCTGTCTGTCTGTGCAGATTTTGTATCCACTCTAACTAAAAAACTAATGCACCGAATTTCACAAAATTTTATAGGTAAGTCACTTGTGGGCGAGTCTGGTGCTGATTAGTTTTGGGTACGATTCGGGATAAAAGAACCCGCCTTTTTTTGCGAAATGGCCCGCAAAATCTTGTATCCACTCTAGCTGAAAAACTAATGGACCGAATTTCACAAAATTCGGTAGATGAGTCACATATAGGTCACCCTGATGCTGATTAGATTTTGGTACGATTCAGAAAAAAATAACCTGCCTTTTTTTGCAGAATGGCCCGCAAAAATTGCCAAAATCTAAAATAAAAAACTGGGTATACTCAAATATATCCATTAAATGCTTGTTTAATACGTAATTTTTAACGAAGAAAAGAATAAGACCAGCCCCATTACATAGGACTGGCCGTTCTCGAGATATATTAGTTTTTTTCGTATTTTCTCCACGCCACCTTTGAAAATAGTCCAGTTATCAAATGAGAACGAAAATTAAATTAAAAGTGAATTAAATTTAATTGAAATAAAGAGACCGTGGATATAAGTTTGCAGGGAAGGTCATGTGCTGCCCACATCAGATTATTAATTCAGTTGCACGAACGAAATTATAACAGTTATACAAAAGGAAAATAACGAACTTATGTACTTTATATCGCATATAATTAAGTTGCACAAAAGAAATTATATCGTTATATATAAGAATGATAACTAGTTTATATATTTGTTGTCACAATTCAATTACTAGAACAAAATTATTAACATACCACAAACATAACGAGCGTATATGTTTCTTTTTTATCCGACGAGTCCGTTACAGGAGCGAAAGAGTGTCTTATTTGAACAGACGAGAAACCCAGTCTTCGGGAGTATCGTTAAAATACAGCCAGAAGCCTGCTAAAGAAAAAGTGATAACGAAAAATGAAAGAAAAGATAATCGCCGGCGTGGCGTCGACAGGGTTTACTAAACCCTACATGTGGAAAGAGCATGCAAATATACACCGTCTGAATAAATCTCTTTAGACAGGGCGCAGCTAAGGTGCACACACCCATAAGTAAATAATTTTCCCTCCCCTTATGAAATCCCCTCAAATAAAATAATCTGTCCTCCCGAGAGTAATAAGGATGAGACGGTCTTTTATTATTGCTCTTTTTTAAAATGAGGGAAGAGGGGTTGTTCCTCCCTCCCGAATTTCGTATCGACATGCCCGTAGTAATAGAAGGCGCCAAGGCGCCAGATTTGATACATCCGAACCACGCCTTCGTAGACGAATTTCTGACGCGTCTGGAAGTTTTTGAGGAATAAAAAAATAATAAATATATGTTGAAAGAAAAAGAATGTGATATAAAATAATAATATATCTCTATATAAAGCAGTGTTAATATGAGGGGGGTGAAATAATCCTTTTGCGAAGCCTACGCAACAGTTATGCAAGGTCGTAAAATAGACTGCGCCTTGAAATGCTGAACTCATCCCTTGTTGTCCATCTTTGATTTTCGTAAAATGTCGAGGTAATTTGAAATAAGTATTCATTTCATGCATTGTTGTGTGCAATAAAACTCATTTAATATAAATGACTGAAAAGAAAAATATAACAATTTGAGTCTATAAGGATCTTTCATTTTAACTATTCTTTTCAATAGTAATGTAAAGGGTACAATAGTAATGTAAATATTTACATAGTAATGTAAAGGGGTATTGTGATGGGGTCCAAAAATATCTCAAATTTGGATGAATCTATACGTTTTGAGCATCTTGAATACGAATCAATCAACGATTTTACGAATGATATCTCTGTGTCTCTCTGTCTGTAGGCACGATATCTCAAACAAATTAAGCATTTCGAATGAAATTTGGTGTGATTGTTTTAATCGATGAATTAAATAGGTCTACTGATTTTGGGGATATCCTGGGGAGGGGAACTCATTTTTTGGTACATTTTCCTTTTTTAAAAGTCGAAAAAATACTTATGAATTATTAATTATGAAATATTTTTATATTATTAATTATTAAAAAAATTATTGTATAAATATCCACATCATTTTTAATAAAAATTTTTATTTAAGAGCGTATGACATCACTTACTTATTATGACTTCTTTAACCTGCATCGTTCTTAAGATATTGCTTGTTTTTGATTCAAAATTGAAAAAAAAAATGACAAATATGTTTACTTATAATGAATGAACACACAAATAAATAAATGAATAAACAATTTGACAATTTGTATGTACTTTAAGTATAGTTTTTTTAATACTGTATTGTACTTAAACGTTTTCAATTAGCATTTAATATAATCAAGAAATTCGACTTCGTCACCTCAAATGCAGCTCATTTGAAATGATAAGTATATTATTTGAGTGTTGATATGGCTTTAAAATATAATTATTTAGTATATTAAAGCATAGTTTTGTATATAGTTAAGTATTTACGTATATTAACTGCTGATATGAATACATTAACAAAAATATTAGAGTTGATTGTTAAATGATGCGATATATAAATTTATGATGCAAGTGAAATTTTGTTACTTGTTCCTTCATAGTTTTATCACTATGTAAATTATTAAGAATATTCCGATACAGATTTTTTCTTATACAAATATAGCTATTTAATTTTTTTTTCTTTAATTTTCGCGTGTGTTGTATAAAATTAATCTTTTTTTATAATTAAAAACTTTAATACTTTGATGAACTTTTTAAAATTGATGTAACTTTATATTTGCAAGATTTATAAAATGTATTTACCTAAAGAGAAGTACATGCTGTTTTATCTGTCTTCAATTTGCTTTAAGTTTCTGAAATGATTTTTTTTAATATTCGTCTTACATAGTTGATTTCCGAGCATCATAACCACGGGCGCAACTACCATATGATGGAACCTCACAGTGAAGGCGCCCAAGAAAATTGTCCCCCCTCACCCGAAATTTAATTTTTATCTGTCAATCCTATGACCAGTTGATTTGAGTGATGGCAATGTTCAATAATGCCGACTGAATTCCTTGCTGTTACATTTTCACTTCCATCTATCTTTCTAAAATAAGTAAAATTCTCCCTGGTTTAATTTTAAATATAGCAGGAGTTAGATCACACTAAAACCATAATACAGGGTGTATACGGGTGCTTGAAAATTGGGAAAGTACTTGTATTTTAAATGACCATTTACAAGGTCTTGAAAGTACTTGAAAATTCCCATTTTCTTGGTTAAGTCCTTGAAAGTGCTTAAGAAAGGCAGGGATGAAAATGTTCCGCAGATGCGTGGCTTTGGTTTTTTCCCAAGAAGTTCTGCTCTCCCTGGCAATTTCCTTAGCGATTCGCTGTTCCCAAAAATTTCCTAAAGACCATTGTTTTTTCCCCAAAAATTTCCACAGCAGCTTTTACAATAAACAATAACATTAAATTGTTATCTATATTTCCTCCGATAAACTTATGCAACACCATAATGAGGAGCTGATTGACGCCCTTGAAGAAAAATTACATGGTACTTGAAGGTACTTGAAGGTACTTGAAGGTACACCTTTTTGGTAGGTCGGACGGTCTGGGTTTCAACAACAACAACAACATGGTACTTGAAAGTCCTTGAAATTTTTTAAGGGTAAGTGTACTTACCCTGAAAATAATGTAATTTTTTTTACTCAATAACAAAAAAAAAAAAGGTTGCAAGTGGTACTTTTTCATAATCTTTCAAAAATTCTTGCAGAACCCCTATAGCACGGACTCGCGCAGCCCTGGGATTCCGCGCAACCATGCCTGAAAGTCGCACCATTTAATCAGAAATTAGCTTTAAACCGCATCTTCTATCAACTGATCTTTTTTTTTCTTGGAATTTTAGCGAAGGATAGTTCAAATAAATACTGGGAATCGGTTAATAATGCCATTTCTGATGTTTGGTAACAAGATTTTTGGGAACGAATTTATTTGCCTTATGATTGATCACTGAACTCAAAGGAGAAAGGCGCAGAAACTGAAGAGTTTCTTCCTAAATTTAATTAAAAGAAAACGTTTAACTTTATTTGTTAAGTCATGGGTGAATAGTATAATGGTTTAATTTACAGGGTGCATACGAGTGCTTGAAAATCGGGAAAGTACTTGAATTTTAAATAAACATTTTCAAGGTCTTGGAAAGTGCTTGAAAATTCCCATTTACTTGGTTAAGTCCTTGAAAGTGCTTAAAAAATGCAGGAATGAAAATGTTATGCGGATCCTCGGCATTGTGTTTTACCAAGATGTTCTGTTGTTCCAAACATTTCCCAAAAATTTTCCTAAGCAACATACCCCCCCCCCCCCCCCTCAAAAAAAAAAAAAAATTCCTCAAGACTTCAACAATAACATTAGTTTGTTATTTCTTTTTCCTCCCAGAAACGCATACAACTTCATAATGAGGGGTTGATTGACATCCTTGAAAAAAAAATTACATGACAATTGAAAGTTCTTGAAAAGTGCTTGAATTTTTTTTACGGGAAAATGTACTCACCCTGAATTTAAGAAATAAATGCCTTGATATGTGGTATTTTCACCCCCCCCCCCCCCCCCCCCCCCCCCGTGGGCCAACGGCAAGGTATTTAGAAAGAAGGTAGGTCAAACAGCGCAGGAGAGTGCCATTGGTTCCCGCTCCGTGACGTCATATCGGGACTGAAGGGAATTTCTTCAATAGTTTCTATGCGTTTTTGAGCTCTAGTACGCTTTTCAAATGATTGCAAATTTCAATTATTATTGAAATTTAGAAAATGATTTTATATTATAGCAGATTTATGAATAATTTTAGCCTATGTTTTAATAAATTATCACAAACTTGCATGTTTAAGATACAATAAACGCGATTTCTCTATATGAAAATAATAGAACAAAAATAATTAATAATTAATTAAAAAAAACTTAAATAGAAATCCCTTCTCCGTAATTGGAATTGATTGAACAATAATTGTAAAATAGAGCATAACGGTATTACCGTGTATTTCTTATTTTCAATGAAGTACAGGGTTTAATACTAAAATAATGTATTTAATATATAAATTTCTGCTGTCACTTTTTGAATTTACAGGGTTCACATCCTATTAGAACATAATAATATCATCCCACTAGCTTAATGAAAAGCACTCTATACGGCTATCGACTCATTATAACTTTTGTTATACGGCTAATTTTAACTCTTGTCTAATATTAATTTTGTAACAAATCTGTCATACGAATCACTGGTGAAACTTGAGTAATTTCATAAATTACACCTAATTTGAGAACAAAATTTTTTGACATTCGATTTAATAGCAAGAAAATTTGTGATTAATTAGTAAAATGAATCCCATCATATATTGCATTACAATAAAAGTTTTATTACTTTCCTTATATACATAGTATAATGTATAAGGAAAGTATTGTGATGGTGTCGAAAATTCGAATTCGAGTTTTCGACGGGAGAACACGTTTCAAGCATCCCTGATCACGAATCGAACATTTTTGAGGTGATGTCTGTGCGTGTGTGTTTCAGTGAGTCTGTGGAGACGATATCTCACGAACAAATGAGGCTATTCGAATGAAATTTGGTATAAATTTACAATCCATGAATACTGGAAGCATATTGTTTTTAAACACAATCGAATGTTCAGATCCTTCTAAATTTTCGAGTGATATTTTGAAAAAATCATCAAAAAATCGAAATATTAAATAAAGTTACGCAAATAGACATTTATTATGTGATTTTTCCTTAGAAAACGATTGACATAAACTTTAGAACCTTAGCATGAACCGCTCTCGAGATATTGCACATTTTTCAAATAAATTTATCACTCTCCCCCCCCCCCCCCCCCCCCCCCCCAAAAAAAAAAAAAAAAAAAAAAAGTGTTAACTCTTGAGAAACATGTTCACTTTTCATATGTAATATCATGCGATAAATTGGGTGACATCATTCTCGTGGATCTAGATCGTTCTATTCCTGAGAAAAGATAATTGAGTAATACTTTTGTATTTGAACGCCAACAGTTATTTATCTGTTATAAGAATAACATATTTCTCCGTCCATAACGCTTGGTGAGATTTTGGAGACGAATTTGGCGGAATGTCGCCAACTTAGCGACTTTTTTTAAATCTTGCCAAATTAACTAAAATCTCGCCAAATGGATAAAAACGATGTTAAATCAATGAAAATGATGACTGATTGACGAAAATTCAATATCTTGGAAAGAATACAAGTATCTACTATAAGAATAACATATTTGTTTTACTGTAAAAGTAGTAAATTCATTGCATTATATAAGGAAAGTCATGTGCTGCCCACATCAGATTTTTTTTTGCATTTATGATTGGCTTTCTTTTTTAGAATGCTAGTTTTTAAAAGGTGACGTTACTACATTTTTAACATGTATAATTTTAATTTATATCTGCAATTAATTCATTAGTCCTTTTTTGGTATTTATGTTTTGTTTTGTAAAATAAAATATATTCAACTATTATTACTGTAACTTTTAAAGACTTTTTAAAAGAGTTATGTGTTATACGAGCGTATACTAAAATGAAAATTGTTTCGCTGGGAAAATATTTAGATATTGCTACTGTTCATGTAGATTCTAAAGCGAACTGCAATAAATTTGTATCCGATAAATTTGTATTATTCCCGTATATCATTGATTTGTGGGCGCTTTAAAATTCTGCAGAACCAATAGTGGAATTCTTTGAGACTGAAGATCCCAGTAACTATTTAAATCAAAAAGTATGATGTGGCAGCACACAACTAGCCCTATATAATGAAATTAATTTAACTTTTTTACAGTGAAAAAATGATGTATAAGATCCACGGCACTGTTTTTTTAATATAGGATAGTACATTTGACATTTTTCCGGATCACAGCTATTTCGCAATATCCAATTCACTTACATTTCACACAACTCTAAATTGGCAATTATTAATATTGATGGCATCAGCAATAAGCAATGGACTTTATATATTTTAATATTTTAAGAATTAATCGATTAATTTGGCTTCATTTCTGCAATTTTTACGACAATGGCGATATTTCGCCAAATTGGGACCAAGATCGCCAAAATTCTCACCATGTGTCAAAAACAGACGAAGTGAACAGCATTTCTTACATATAAATGACTGCTGTTGAATTGTTATACGTCAAAATGCAAAACTATTACTCAAAGTATTTTCTCTCGCGAATGGAACGAACTAGATTCCCGAGAATGATGTTAACAAATTTATCGCATATTATTACATATGTAAATTGAACAATTTCACAATAATTTATACTTTTTAATTTTATTGGATTTTTTTGATAAATTTATTTGAAACATGTGCGATATCTTGAGAACGACTCCTGCTAGAGTTTTAAAGTTTATGTCATTCGTTTTCTAATGAAAAATTATATAGGAAATGATCATTTGTATAACATTATTAAAAGTTCTAATTTTTAAATGATTATTTCAAAATTTCATTCGAAAATTTGTGGGTGTTCTAAACATACAATTGCGTTTAAAATCAATAGGGTTCCAGTATTCGCTAATTTTAATATTTGCACCAAATTTCATTCGAAACGCTCCGTTCGTTCGGGAGATATCGCACAGACTCACGGACACACACATGCAAACATCACCTCAAAAACTTTCGATTCGAGTTCAATTCAGGAATAATTGAAACTTGCTTTTTCGTCGAAAATTCGAATTCGAATTTTCAACCCCGTCATTTCCCAATGCATTGTACTATGTATATAGGGAAAGTGATGACTACATCACCTTTTTTTTCCCTACCAGAATTTCATTTTTGAAAGCTGAATTAATCATGGAATGGAAAATGCCTTGAGCATATTGTATTACGATTAAAAGTAATTTTTCCTTTCAACTTTTAATTAGCCATTCATTTTGTAACTTTGAAGCTTTAAAAACTTATTCAAGCTTACATCCACTACTTTGTTTTTCTTCGTATAGCTATAACAGTAGTACCGCATAATTCATCATTGCTCCATCAATATTATAACTGTTATAAAAACTAATTAATTACTTGAAAATAATTGCAGCTCAATTTATTTTTCAAAGATAATAATATATATTATTGCTGTATATTCAATCAAAGCTCTTAGACTAAAGCAATACTAAAAAAGAACAGAATTATTTAACAAAATAAAGCCTACAATTTCCATAGAATCCTCATATCTTCCTCTCTGCTTGTCCCGTTGTGACGTCAAAAAAGTCACGACTCCTCCCACCCCTAAAAGCGGCTTTCGTGCGTTTGATGTTTGACCACCCCTGGGCCAACGGCCGTACCGTGCAACACAGGTTCTCGTTAGATCACCGAAGTTAGGCAGTATCGGGCGCGGTTAGTACTTGGGTGGGTGACCACCTGGGAACACCGCGTGCTGTTGGCACATTTCGGGCTTGGTGGTTTGCGCGCTGCATTTGCACGCTGCCACAACTGCCGCCGTGTCATGATCACGTTAAACATGTGGGTCCGTAAGTCCTTCCGAGAGGTTGGTGGTAGGGGAAGGAGGGTACGGTCCCTGTGGATGCCTCCCCCACTGGGTTCCGGTCTAAATTGGGTGGCACTTCCCGGCCGTCCAAACGGTTACCTTACACCTTTCTGGTAGGTCGGACGGTCTGGGTCTCAACAACAACAACCCCTCCCCCCCCCCCACTCTCTTCGCATGCTATTAGAATTTGCATATTTCAAATCACAAGCAACATTGGGTGTATTTGTCAGCATAGAATATGGAAACGTCAAGACATAAAAATAAGAAATTCAAGTGGAACGTCCCTTTTCGATCATTTACCACATGAATGACTTCCGACAGTCGCACTTACGGATAGCAGAACGAATGTTGACCATACATGGCTGCTGGTAGTTAACCTTGCACTCCCATCCTCACTTCAGGTCACAACAAGACGGTGATTTTCTTTCTCCTCCGATTTCTGTGCTATGCATGCAAGGCACGCGCACTACGCGGAATATTTACATTTTGGTCCTGAGTGCGTTTTTCTCTTTGTTTTTTCGGCATAGTCAATTGGGAGACGTCGGGGTGACCTGAAATCAATAGAAGCTATCGGTTTAGCGGCGCGACTTAGAAAAGTTCTATCTCCTTTTTTTTAAACTCATCTTGTTCTTTTTTCTCAGACGAACATAGGTGCCGCCTGCGTATCGATGAATGAGAAATAAAGGCCCTTTGGGTAAACGGGTTTCAGCAATTTATTTTTTTTTTCACTGATCGCTTTTCACAGCTTGTTATTATTGCTATTATTTGGGCTTCTTAATTTGCAATGGAGAAATGTCACAATGAATTGCTCGCTGAATTGCCGGGAAAATTTGTCTGCTGGCTCTACTTCTCTCGTCGGAAATGATGGCGTTTGAAATTCATTGATAAATCCCGCTTAATGCCTGCTCATAAATATAATGGAAAGGGTTTATTTTTATTGTTCATAACTTATTCATAATGTCTGTGATGACAGTAATCTTAGATAGCGTGGCATTGATGAATGAATGGGTGTTCGTTTTCGAATAAAATTGCCCTAAATTCGAAGGTGAATGTTTTTTTTAAACATTTTATTATCAAATGCTTAATCATATGTCACCGATTTTTAACCGACTTTATCATATGATACAAATGTATAACCGATTTTATTATATGAAAGACAGACTATAATTTGACCGATTTACAATCGACTTTATTATCATGTGATCGATTTTGAACCAACTGTTGCATAAAAGCCCAATGTTACCCCTAAGTCAGTGATTTTCAACCTTTGAAATCTTGATTAACTACATTCTTCTGCAATGACCATTGTCAAATATTCGGTATCCGAAAACTTTCGGTTATTTTATACGTTTTAGAACAAAAGGTAATAATCACGCTCACCCACGGCGCATGTGACTGTAATTCGAGATGGACATATGACTCTCAGCTTTATATTTCTCATAAAATGCCGTATCTAAATTTAAAAAAAATTATCGCAATCCGGGACTTTTACGCCAGTTAACGACTGTATTTCATGTTGATATTTTATTTTAAATAAAAGATCTGTGGGTGGCGGTAGTCTCGTTGTCCTTGTGGTGGTGGGGGTTGCCTGTTTGGTTCAGCAACGTTTTAATTTCAGAATGTAGTTATAAAATTCTTTTAAATGCTAGTATTTAAGCTTCTCAAAGCCAAGAAAACTAACACTTAAAAAACTAAGTTGCACTTTTTAAAAACATGTTTTATATTGTTTAACAATGATAATCTATAGAGTATAGCGTCAAAAGTAATCATCTTAATCGGAAACGACCCATTTAGATAAAAAAATAATGTTGATCTTTTCGGGTCCTGAAGTACCTGTGGACCAAATTTCATGGCGTACGATGCTTAGATTTTCCGCTACAGACAGGTATACAGAAATCTTCCTTTATTATACAAGATATCTTGCATAATAAAATATATCTGTGTCTATCTGTCTGTGTGGCTTGTAGTGGGAAATCTAAGCGTCGGATGGCCATGTAATGTGGTACATATAGGTACTTTAAGACCCGGGATGGTGCATCTCAGCGAGATTTTTTTAAAGTTCTAATTAGTTTTTTAGTTATTTTATGTTTTAGTACGATTTTGAGCGATTTTTACATACATCGGTTCGTTAGCGACCGAAAATAATATAACAGAGTTTCCATCTTGACACCATCGGAAGGATTGAAGAACTTTCTTTCCAACGAGTTTTGAACGAATCCGTAGGACAATTCCTTCATATTTATTTTTTTAAATACATCGAATTTTGCATTTTCTAGGTTATCTGATACTTAGTTTGTCGCATCCTAATAAGTAATATTAGCACAATTTGGCAAAACGTTGCTTATATATCTTCGCATTCTAACAATAAATTAATGTCGATTTTAATTTTGGAGATTTTTTAAGCAAATAAAGGACTATGATTTAAACAAACGGAGGGTTACTATTTCTACCTACGTTCCACCTTTGTCCCGGTGGGTATTTAAGATTTAGAAATTGAGTAGTGTTATCTGTAAATGTATCATTTAAGTAGCGGGCGCTTATTTACGATACAAACAAAGCCGTGTATTCATTCTATTAATATCAATAAATAATTCAAAAAAGTGTTGTAAGTAAAGAGTTTGTCAATCAAATTAAAATTATAATGTGCCCTGCTGTTTTACACTATTTAAATTTGAATTTAAATTAAATTTTTGTATATTCATCTTAAAGGTAATCTCGTATTTCATTGCCCTTTGATATTGTCTGAATTATTCTTATGGCATTAATTTGTTGAATTTTATAAATTTCTAATTAAATTGAAATTTCAATAAAATTTTTACGTATTCATCTTAAATGTAGACTCGCCTTTCATTACCTTTTGATATTGTTTGAATTATTCTATTGGTATTAATTTGTAGAATTTTTTCCTTTTATATAAAATATTTTCCTTTATACAATTTTTTTTATTTCTAATTAAATTGGAATTTCAATAAAATTTTTACATATTTATCTTAAATGCAGCCTCGCATTTCATTATCCTTTAATATCGTTTGAATTATTCTTTTGGTATTTGTAGAATTTTTTTCTTTTATATAAAATATTTTCCTTTATACAATTTTTTTTTATTTCTAATTAAATTGGAATTTCAATAAAATTTTTATATATTTATCTTAAATGCAGCCTCGCATTTCATTGCCTTTTGATATCGTTTGAATTATTCTTTTGGTATTAATTTGTAGAATTTTTTCCTTTTATATAAAATATTTTCCTTTATACAATTTTTTTCCCTTTATATTTAAATTGGAATTTCAATAAAATTTTCACATATTTATCTTAAAAGCAGCCTCGCATTTCATTGTCCTTTGATATTGTTTGAATTATTCTTTTGGTATTAATTTGTAGAATTTTTCCCTTTTTATATAAAATATTTTCCTTTATATTTAAATTGGAATTTTAATAAAATTTTTACATGTTCATCTTAAATGCAGTCTGGTATTTCATTGTCCTTTGATATTGTTTGAATTATTCTTTTTGCATTAATTTGCAGATATTTTTTCCTTTATTTATTTAAATAAACAAATTATTCCATAAAATATTCCTATAATAAGTTGTGTGTGGACCGCTTCGCTGCTTTGGAGAAGCTTACAAGTCACAAAAATTTAAATTGCAATTTTAATAAAAAATTTACATGTTCACCTAAATGCTACCTTGTATTTTATTATTCTTTGATATTGCTTGAATTATTCTTAATTTTGCGTAAACTGATTAATAATTTTTTACAATATATAGATAGCCAAGTTGCCAACTGAATAAGATATATCGCCGTGTATAGCGCCCATATAAACTGCTTTTAATGGCATTCAATTTATTGGAGTACTGTATTAATTTAGACATCACCTGTAGATGTGCCTTCGCAGTTGCTGTACATTACATGCGGAAAAGCTAAAATACAAGCATCGTAAAAAGAATCTGCGGTTAATACATATGCGTATATATTATTTCTAATAGGTTCTCGTAATTAGAACATATTTGTCAAATTTTTGAATATTGTTTTCTATGAATGGATAAAAGGTATGTACCATCGAAGTATTGTTCAAAAGTCTCTAAATTTAGGCCACTTGTTACGGAATATAAGATGTAAAGAAACTTAATTCACAATTCGCGGCCAATTTTTAATATTTGGAGTCTGTAAACTGAAGTAGTTGTGGTACATGTAAACCACACTAAAATTAAAAAAATATCACTCTTCCATTTATTCCAGTAAATGAAATATTTGCAACTCTATTAAAACGTTAATACAAAATGTCATCATTACAATAAAATCTAAATTTATAAAAAAATTAAATTATTTTATGCACAGATTATTCTAAACCAAACTGTTGGTATAAACACTTATTACTCGTATTTTATGTATAGAATATTCTAAACAAAGCTGTCGGTAAAAAGATTTCACTATTTCATACATGGAATAATCTAAACGAAGCTGTCTGTAAAACCACTCACTATTTTATGCATAAAATGTTCTAAACAGATTATTCTAAATTAATATGTCGGTAAAAATACTCATTTTATGCATAGAATATTCTAAACAAAACTATCGGTATAGACACTTATTATTTTATGCATAGAATATTCTAAACAAAGCTGTCTGTCTGTATAAAAACGCTCACTATTTTATGTATGGAATATTCTAAATTAAGTCGTTGGTGGTAGTAACAAATAACCTTATAAAGTCACTCAGTAAAAACAAATACTTAAAATTTTGCTGTTACTAAAAAAATTCCATGCAAATATATAGAGTAATATGACAAACGATAAAGAAAAAGTCACTAATAAATGAAACGGAATTTTCATTCTCTTTTAATATTGTCCGCAGATTAAAAATGTTTATTCTTTATCTCGTTAATTTATAAAGCTTTAATAATTTTAAAGATAAAGGCACAAACAACCACCATCCAGTCACATTATTGAATTTTGAATTGCATTTATTGTAGAAATGCTGAAAGAATTATTAGGTCCCGTTAGTTTGGAGGCTGAAATATTGCGTCCCGTTTGTTTGGAGGCTGATATAACGATCGGGCGGGTCATTCTCAAAGTGAGGCAGTTGGAAGGATAGGGCGCCAAAATTTTAAGTGGGACCATATTAGTGCTACTCCTCAAAATTACAGGAAATTCGTTGCGGCCATTTTATCGTGATGATAAAATAGACAGACATACAGGAAAACAGATGAATTTTCGGTATGATAAAATTAATATACAAAGCAAGTCTGAGTTTTAAGAAGGCCCCAATTTTTGTTGTGCCTGATTATCGAAATTTGTTCATTTGTAGGTATAGAACCACGTAAACTTATACAACTTCCTTGAAGAAAGCAGGTATATGTCAGTTAGGTAACTACAATCATTTCAAAGATGTTATAAGCTCCCCCCCCCCCTTCTTCAAACCAAAAGAACAGGTAGAACAGTATGCGCCCATAACAACCGTTACGAACAAACTGCGACAAGGCAAACTAAACAATTCAAATAGAGCTAGAATAGAATACACGCAGCGAAATTATTCGCTAGCGGGTGGCATCAGTCATTGGAAAACAACTATAAACGAGCCGATAGGTTTTCCTCCCCCGCCCACAAAAATATCAGTGCATGAGACAGGAATTAAGGAGATAACCAAATTGAAAGAGAAACACCGGCATTGGATGCTATGAGAGCTAACTTTTAAAGTCAAAGATGTTTGTAATAAAGTCACGTGTTGGACGTATCAGATTTTCACGATTAACACTATTAGGTACTTATCTCATAGTTATATGTATATAGGTGTGTTGTGATCTTCTCATTTAGATATAGGCAATTTTTTTTCACTTTCAGAATTCACAGTCCTGCTGACTGGCCGAACCCTGTCCCCGAAGGTTCCTGTAACGGGTGCGGCTCGCGGCTACCTAGTCTACACGAAACGGGATCTTCACTATACCATTCATTATAATGGGTAAGTTGTAATACGGGCTTTAATAAGTTGACAGATGAGTGAGTTAATTTTTGTAGATATATATACATAAGACGTTTCTTACTTTGATGTGCAGTGGCACAGGAAACCTCAATGTTTTGTTAGGTTATGAATGAGGGACACCAACACTGTTGCATTCTTCCACTGATCTTCAACACTTGCATTTTTTCATAAAGCACCAACACTTGAATTCTTCCACAGAGTACCAACACGTGAATTCTTCCACAGAGTACCAACACGTGAATTCTTCCACAGAGTACCAACACGTGAATTCTTCCACAGAGTACCAACACGTGAATTCTTCCACAGAGTACCAACACGTGAATTCTTCCACAGAGTACCAACACGTGAATTCTTCCACAGAGTACCAACACGTGAATTCTTCCACAGAGTACCAACACGTGAATTCTTCCACAGAGTACCAACACGTGAATTCTTCCACAGAGTACCAACACGTGAATTCTTCCACAGAGTACCAACACGTGAATTCTTCCACAGAGTACCAACACGTGAATTCTTCCACAGAGTACCAACACGTGAGTTCTTCCACAGGGTACCAACACGTGAATTCTTCCACAGAGTACCAACACTTGAATTGTTCCACAGAGTACCAACACTTGAATTGTTCCACAGAGTACCAACACTTGAATTGTTCCATAGAGTACCAACACTTGAATTGTTCCATAGAGTACCAACACTTGAATTGTTGCATAGAGTACCAACACTTGAATTGTTCCATAGAGTACCAACACTTGAATTGTTCCATAGAGTACCAACACTTGAATTGTTCCATAGAGTACCAACACTTGAATTGTTCCATAGAGTACCAACACTTGAATTGTTCCATAGAGTACCAACACTTGAATTGTTCCATAGAGTACCAACACTTGAATTGTTCCATAGAGTACCAACACTTGAATTGTTCCATAGAGTACCAACACTTGAATTGTTCCATAGAGTACCAACACTTGAATTGTTCCATAGAGTACCAACACTTGAATTGTTCCATAGAGTACCAACACTTGAATTGTTCCATAGAGTACCAACACTTGAATTGTTCCATAGAGTACCAACACTTGAATTGTTCCATAGAGTACCAACACTTGAATTGTTCCATAGAGTACCAACACTTGAATTGTTCCATAGAGTACCAACACTTGAATTGTTCCATAGAGTACCAACACTTGAATTGTTCCATAGAGTACCAACACTTGAATTGTTCCATAGAGTACCAACACTTGAATTGTTCCATAGAGTACCAACACTTGAATTCTTCCATAGAGTACCAACACTTGAATTCTTCCATAGAGTACCAACACTTGAATTGTTCCATAGAGTACCAACACTTGAATTGTTCCATAGAGTACCAACACTTGAATTCTTCCATAGAGTACCAACACTTGAATTCTTCCATAGAGTACCAACACTTGAATTCTTCCATAGAGTACCAACACTTGAATTCTTCCATAGAGTACCAACACTTGAATTCTTCCATAGAGTACCAACACTTGAATTCTTCCATAGAGTACCAACACTTGAATTCTTCCATAGAGTACCAACACTTGAATTCTTCCATAGAGTACCAACACTTGAATTCTTCCATAGAGTACCAACACTTGAATTCTTCCATAGAGTACCAACACTTGAATTCTTCCATAGAGTACCAACACTTGAATTCTTCCATAGAGTACCAACACTTGAATTCTTCCATAGAGTACCAACACTTGAATTCTTCCATAGAGTACCAACACTTGAATTCTTCCATAGAGTACCAACACTTGAATTCTTCCATAGAGTACCAACACTTGAATTCTTCCATAGAGTACCAACACTTGAATTCTTCCATAGAGTACCAACACTTGAATTCTTCCATAGAGTACCAACACTTGAATTCTTCCATAGAGTACCAACACTTGAATTCTTCCATAGAGTACCAACACTTGAATTCTTCCATAGAGTACCAACACTTGAATTCTTCCATAGAGTACCAACACTTGGAATTTTTTCATAGAGTACCAACTACGATATCTCAATTTATCTCAGGATACTTTTGAATGTTAAGGCTCTAAAACTTAAAAAAACAATCTGATAAATCAAATTAAATCCGATTTTATTTTAATAAAAATAATCGATTTATTTATTTTTTAATGACGACTTTTATATACCCTGATACATTACAGAGTTAATTTTTCATTTTGGAAGAAACTGATAATTTTTTTTTGTAAACAGACACATACCCAGTTTTCAGAAAGAATTAAAATGCATTTCTTGAACTCGTAATTTTTACAATATTTTAACGCAATGAACTTGAATTGTGTTTGAAAATTAGATTTTTATGTAAAGGTTTAATGGCTGGAATATCTAAAATATGCTTTAATGAAATACCGATAGTTATTCGATAGAAAATATGAGGTTTTCTCGAACTAAATCCAATTTAGTCATATTAAGTTCTTTAGTCACAGTAGGTTTGCGATACAATAAGATAACATCAGTTTTAATTAAGGTTGCTGTCGAAATTATTCTGAAAATATTTCGTTAATAACAGAATAAAAGGTTAATAAAAAGTATAAACCGGTTGATGCGTTTTATCAACTTTTTATGCTGTTAATAACATAAGAGATAATAATCTGTGAGAACAGTTTCCAGGCAGGATTTAAACTATGGATCTCTGTGACCAAGTCAACGCACTATTAGTTAATGTACTATTCTTCTATTTTAAAGTAGATACCCTAGAAGTCTGTGGTTGAGGTGAGAGATAATAAGCCAAGTGTCTCTGATAGTAAGCGACTTCTGATGGATGGGACAAAATAGATCAATCAAGCCTCATTTTTTTTTCTGTTCCTTTATTGTTGTATGTGAACTTGCATTATCATGAAAGAAAATAAAGTGCGATTCAAGAGATTTGCGATTAGAGATATTTGCGATTCAAGAGATTTGCGATTCAAATGAAGGAATACCGAAACTTTGCAAACCAAGTTTCGCACTACTCGATCTGCTGTGAATTCATTGCTGCATATATTGCATAGTTTCAGTACAATACCTTTGTTAAACCAGTGAATGGTTTAACAATGCCTTTGTTAAACCAGTGAATGGCGTCTCATATCGAATAGGCGTTTTCCATTTTATCCTGTTAAATCAAATTTTCAATATCACTCTGTTTACCGTTGACAGCCAATATGAGAAAAGGGATGCTCACGTATGGAAAGCAAAAATTATTTTCCTGGGTGAAACATTCAAGGTTTTCCGAACTGACAATTATATGTTATGGATGTTATTGGTATCAAAATAGTTGACGCCAACACAGATAAGCCAAATGCAATCATCGGCGTCACTCAGCTGTTGCCAACTTCAGAAAAGAAATAACGAAATATTTTAAAAGAATACATTGGGTACGAAATCTGAAAAAGAGACGTATGTTCTTTTTTTTTCACGTTAATAATGTTTGTGATACAAGTAGAACTGATAGACTTGGAATATAATTGTATGAGAAAGTTGAGTAGAGACACACTATAGATATTTTTTGTGCTATTATCATTTTATACCTACATTGATACCTATTACTACCATTGATACATCATTTGATACCTACATTGCTTTCTTCATATGTTTTTGCAATTCAACTGAAGCATACCGTATATCAATATTCATGCTTTAGTAATCTTTCTTTACTTTTATTTTTACCCTAAAATAAAAATTGCCTCACGTATGAAATATATGACAATCTCGAGCGCACCAAACAGGTTTCTCCACCAACCCGGGTTCGCCACTATCTTCAGGTTCGCTCTTAACTCTCTGTTTTTATGGGTCTGAAGTTTGTGAATGAAAATGCTCACCTTTCATTTCAATACGGTCGGTCTGATGTTTTCTTTTAAAGGCCGTAAAGACGGAGTGTGGGTGATGTATTGGCATGTCTCGCCCACCATTTTTGGTAAAGGACTGGCGACATTTCTGGAAATGTGCGCTTGGAAGTAAATCTCGGTAGATAACTCTGGCCTCGAGTTTCGAAAGTTTTGTCGTATGTCAACCTTGTTCTGCTTTAACAGTGACATGCGGGTTTGGAAAACTATTGTGTGATGTTGAACTGAAGTAAATATTACGAAGTGTGGGTAATCACACACTTTTAGCCTACTTAACGTTGTCTGCCGCTAAAATTGATTATACAGGATGTTTTAAAAAGATTGTACGACTAAATATATATTAAACAATGAGTCGTAGATCTAGGTTCTAGTTTAAGACCATGGTTCTAGTTTAAGAAATGTTTTAATTAACATTTTTGTTTTAATAAGACTGTCATATGCAAATTTTGATCGTGTAACACCTTGGTAAAAAATAGTACAGAATATAACTTTTTATACTGGCCCACTAGAAAAAACATTCAATTATTAAAAAGTTCTCCGTTACCCAATGGGTCAAACAAAGAAGCCGTTGCCATACGATCAAAATTACTGAGACATAATTGATTAAAGTTTTCGACTGATAATTGGGAACTCTATAAAACTTCTGAAGATTGAAGTTTTCGATTGGAAATTTTACGTAACGAAATTCCATTTTCGTACCATCCCTGAAATCTATGTTTTTGCCGTTTCTTTTGATCGGCTCAATGTTTTAAGTTCTGTAACTTTGACAATTTATTTACGGTCAATTTTGCTTATTAGAGAACGGCTTTTCCTCAAACGATTTGTAGATAATTAGGGGACAAGTTTAGAACTTCCTTTGCAAAGGACCCATATAAAAAGTTAAATTTTGTAATTTTTTACTAAAATGTATCACAGGACTTAATCTGTCGACGTCTGAAAGTCATATCTTATTGAGATATTTAGACGTGCAATTTTTTTTAAATATCTTGCATAATTAGTATACGCCGCTTTTCCAAGCGTGTTAATGTTTGCTAATTTTAAGTCTTAAAGTAAATTTTTATTGAAAATTTCTGGAGAATATAGCTTTTACACATACACAGGCCTTAAAATGGAGCGCCCATATATTTTACCTAAAGGAGAAATGCTTTAGGCTTGCTTCTACTTTTGGGAAACTTTCGGGGGGCAACTGGGGGGTCAACAAATCTTTTCTTAAAATCTGGTACCTGTCTGTTATTGAAAAAATTATTACTTTCGGGTCAGGCATCTGGGGGGGATCTCTCACTAGGGCTCAAATCAATAACCTTATTTCTTTACAACGGATATTTCTTCTTAAAATCTCTGCCGGATTTAGAACAACCTCGAGCATTTCTCTTTTCTCCATTACCGGTATTCCCCCTGTTCACATTTTAATTGATATTCTTCACAAAAAATTCCTTTTTTGGAAACTTCGTATCAATTCGTTCTCTGATCCTTCCCTTCCCTCCCCCTCATCTTTCGACTTTAATCGTCCTCTCTCTAATTCTTCCCCCTCAAACCGCATTGTCCTCCTTAAACCCCTTAATCCTTCCTCCTTCTCCCATCTAAATTTTTATACCGACGGCTCCAAACTTGATGATAATGTTGGCTTTTCTGCTTGTTTATTTAATCATGATAAATTAGAAGAAGTTTTTAAATTTAAACTTGACAATGGGAACACAGTTTTTCAGGCAGAAATAGCGGCCATTAACTTTGCCATTGACTGGGCAACTGATAACTTCTCCAAAATAAATATTTTTTCGGATAGCCTTTCATCAATCCTGGTCTTTAAATCAATTAAAAACAAATCTAACTACATTAACTCTATCAAAAACTCTGCTTCTCGCTCTAAACACCTTTTTAATCTTATTTGGGTCAAGGCCCATGCTGACATTCTGGGAAATGAAGTCGCGGACTTCCACGCTAAAGAAGCATCCTCCTCCGGTTTCCCTTTTTCAGTTCCTCTCCCCTATTCTCGTTTAACTAATTTTTGCAAAAATCTCTTACTTCAAAACTGGCAAAAGTATCTTAATGAATATATCTCCCCTAGGACTCATGACCCAGCCAGAATTCTAAATTATCTCCCCAAAGTTAACGTAAATACCCAAATTCATAATAAATACTTAATCTATTTTTTAACTGGTCATGGTCCTTTTCTTGATTATTTATACTATTTTAAACATAAAAAATCCTCGAACTGCTTATGCAACTCTTTTGGCGACGTAGATCACTTTGTTTTCTCTTGCCCCTTAACTAAGAAATTTCATCTTTCTAAACCTGCTCCTGGAAATGAAGCGGCTTGGTTTTCCAGTGTCAGCCGCAACAGTCAATCCATTTTTTATCTTAAGAACTGTGTCCTCATTGCAAGAGACATTTCCAATAAAGTAAATTGACAAGTTCGTCGGGCTTTACTGCTTTTAACTTTCCTGATCAATGAAGATTCCTCTGCTGTTCCCCTTTTCCTGCTTTTGTTTGTACAAACTTGTATATATTAAATTGTAAATATGATAACTGATAACACTACTGTTAAATTGAAAACACTTTCATCTTTTATTATCAGCCTCCCATGTCATTTTGTATTTACTTCATCATCTATATCATGTTGTGCAATGTCTCATTATTATTATCCTTGAAGTTTTTCTGAATGTTTCGTGTCCATATTTGTGTCTGTTTACAGTACCTGTCTTCGTTATGTCCGTATTTCTTGTCTGTAAAACTGTCTGTCGTACGAATTTATTCTTAAACTTTAAAAAACTGGATTTTTAATAAACCTCCAGAGCGGTCGCTGTCCTTGGAAGTCGGCACCTGCTAGCTTCCTTTCCCGGTCGTCCAACCAGCTACTCAAATCCTCGGATGAGTCGGACGGCCTGGGTCTTCCACATTCCACATACACAGGCCTCGGCCACACAGAAAGCTACCATTAGCCTATGGGTTGGTCGTGTGGTCTGGGTTTTCTACATACACAGGCCTGCCTCCCCCACTGGGTTCCGGTCTAAATTGGGTGGCACTTCCCGGCCGTCCATACAGTTACCTTACACCTTTCTGGTAGGTCGGACGGTCTGGGTCTCAACAACAACAACATACACAGGCCTCCTGGTCGTCCATCTTGTTGCTCCAAGTCCTCTGGACGAGCCGGACGGCCTGGGGCTTTCACATACACAGGCCTCGGCCATTCAATTTGCTGCTCTAAGTCCTTGGACGAGCCGAATGGTCTGGGCTTTCGACATACACAGGCCTTTTTCCCGAACGTCCATCTTGTTACTCAAGTCTTCGGACGAGTCGGTCGTTCTGGGCTTTCGACATACACAGGCCTGGGGCGCGGTAGCCCATTGGTTAGCGCGCTGGAGTTGCACTCGGTAGGCCCGGGTTCGATTCCAGCCACTGCCAAAACTGCCGCCGTGTTCACGCGGAGTACGATCACGTTAAACATGTGGGTCCGTAAGTCCTTCCGAGAGGTTGGTGGTAGGGGAAAGAGGGTACGGTCCCTGTGGATGCCTCCCCCACTGGGTTCCGGTCCAAATTGGGTGGCACTTCCCGGCCGTCCAAACAGTTACCTTACACCTTTCTGGTAGGTCGGACGGTCTGGGTCTCAACAACAACAACATACACAGGCCTTTTCCCGGCCATCCATTTTGCTGCTCTAAGTCCTCGGACGAGTCGGGTGGTCAGGGCTTTCGACATACACAGGCCACCGGCCACACAATTAGCTACCATAAGCCTTCGGGCTGGTCGTGTGGTCTGGGTCTTCAACATACACAGGTCACTGGCCCCGGCCGCCCAAACTGCTGCTCTTAGTCTACGGATGAGTCGGACGGCCTGGGCTTTCGACGGGCCACTGGCCACATATCAAGCTACAGTAAGCCCTCGGGTCTGTCGTGTTGTCTGACTTTGACGCGTGACACGTTTTAGTAATAAAAGGGCAAAATTTAACCATTTATATGGGTCCTCTACAAAGGAAGTTCCAATTAGAAAATTGTTATCTATGGATATAAGATATTTTTGAGGAAAAAGAAAACAAAACTGGTTCTCTAATATACAAAATTGATCGTAAAAGATATGTCAAAGTTATAGTATGACTTCAACAATTTACACTTGATCAAAAGAAACGGCGAAAACATGGATTTCAGACGCAATACAAATATTGAATTTAGTTAGATAAAATTTACATTGGAAAACTTGTGTGTACCCATATTTAACAAAAGTTTTATACAGTTCCAAGTTATTCGCCGAAAATTTTAATGAATGATTTCGCGGGTCATTTTTATGGTGTGACTATGGAACTTTTTTGTTTGACTTATTGGGCTGTGAAAATAGTTTTGTAATTGACAATTTTTTTTAAGGATATTCATATATAAAGTTGCATTTTGTACTTTTTTATTAAAAGGTGTCACATGATCAAAATTGCCATACGATGATAGTTTACCTTAATTAAAGCATTTCTTAAATTTGCAGCCATGGGACTGAGATGCGACCAAACGTGCAACAGACATTTAGTCGCATAATATTTTTGAAACACCCTGTATATTCATTCTGACTGTTGCCTGTCTAGAATATTTTACAAGCTTTAATTTTAAAATAGTTAATACTGAAATGACTACTAGAATGTTTGAATGCTATAATAATTACTTTTTTTCTTTAAAGAATTTCCCGCCCGACGTCTGTGCGTTTTACAAATGAAGAAGGCAACATTCTGGAGGAACATGATATTCCTATTTCACCACACCACATACAGGGATCTAAGGTTAGTATCGACTTTTCATAACTACCAGAATTTTTATAATGTGCCATAATTAATAAATTAATTTTTAAAGTTGATGAGAATAAAATAAAAACCGAAAATTTTAAGTGGCTTACAGTTTTAACCGCATTCTATGCGGCAACTTTTAGACCAATATTGAAAAATTATTGCATATTTTAATCTCATTATAAATGCACTTTAACCTGTCCGAAAATGCTTTTCTTGGAGATCTGTATATAAATCGGGGCTATGCGTGGCCCAACAACAAATATTCGCAAAGAAAATAGATTTTTTTTTCGATTGAGTTTTTCTTGCATTTTTAACAGTTTAGATGAACACGAATTGCTAAACAAATAGTATCTTAAAATGCCATTCGTTCCGATGAATTTGTTTTCAAGCACATTTTCCAAAGTTGTCTGATATTATTACATGTCCTGAAAGGAACGAAACTTTAGTGAATGCTGTGAAGTTATTAAATGATATATAATGAAATTGAATCTGACTACATCCGTAGCAGTTGCTAGATCATTTTTGATTATAGAACATATTCTAAATGATAGGAAGAAAAGTTTTAACTGTCGACAATTAAAAAAAGTAGTAGTTAGTCGAAAATAATCACGTGATCTGAAAAAATTAGTAAGAAAATCTTACTATTTTTATAGTTTGAACTTTTTTCAAACACTATGCATTTAGTAAATACCTATTTTTACTTTTCTTATATACATAATTAATGTATAAGGAAAGTATTGTGACGGGGTCGAAAATTCGAATTCGAGTTTTCGACGGGATAGCACGTTTCAAGCATCCCTGATCACGAATCAAACATTTTTGAAGTGGTGTGTGCGTGTGTGTGTGTGTGGAGAGACGATAACTGACGAACGAATGGACCGATTCGAACCAAACTTGGTACAAAAATCACAATCCGTAAACACTGGAAGCCTATTGTTTTTATACGCAATTGAATGTTCAGAACCCCCTAAATTTTTGAATGAAATTTTGAAAAATCGTCAAAAAATCAAAATACTAATAAAGTTACACATAATAGACATTTCTTATGTAATTTTTCATTAGAAAACGATTGACATAAATTTTAGAACGCTAACATGAACCGTTCTCGAGATATTGCACATTTTTCAAAAAAATTATGAAAAAGTCATATAAAATAAAAAAAAAATATTTCCTATTGAGAAACATGTTCACTTTTCATATGTAATACCATGCGATAAATTAGGTGACATCATTCTCGTGGATCTAGCTCGTTCCATTCATGAAAAAAGATACTTTGAGTAATACTTTTGTATTTGAACGCCAATAGTCATTTATCTGCTGTAAGAATAAAATATTTTTTCGTCCATAACGCTTGGCGAGATTTTGGCGACAAATTTGGCGGAATGTCGCCAACTTGGTGACTTTTTGAAATGTTTACAATTAACGAAAATCTCGCCAAATGGATAAAAATGACGCCAAATCAATGAAAATGACGACTAATTGTCGAAAATTCAATATCTTGGAAAGAATATTAGTATTTACTATAAGAAAAACCTATTTTTTTACTGTAAAAGTAGTAAATTCATTACATTATATAAGGAAAGTCATGTGTTGCCCACATCAGATTTTTTATTGTTTATTTTGAGGTTTTAGTTTGCTATTATAGTAGTTTCTACTGCCTGAACTTCCATGCTTTACTCATCAGCTTCAAAAATGGCTAGTGAGTTTAGAATATTTACAGACTTTGTGAGGCAGATCATGGATTAATACTTTATCAGTTTGTACGTGGCTGGAAGTGGTGAAGAGATCCCATTGGCTGATCGAATGTTTACTGTATTAAGTGTAGCCGCGCTTGAGTGTTATTTTGAATAAATGTTTGACAGTTTTAAAATACTCAAGGGAAAATTAAATAAACTTTAAGAACCGTGTTTTAACAAGTGCTTTCATGAATTGTGGCATTACTCTATATAATCCGATTTTATCTTTCAGGTATGCGGCGTCTGGCGTAAAGTCCCCAAAATCTACCGTCGGTTGCTCCAAAAGGATAGATTGCTCTTCGTTCTAGTCAACGCAGAATATCCTGATGGAATTGTGGGCGGAAGAGTTATGAAACATGAATCCATTAACACGGGTGAGTATACAGAATAATTTCCCCCAATACTTGACTTTTTGTTATTTCAGTTCTTTGTGTGCTTTGAAAATTTAGAAACTATACTCCGATGGATACAACAAATAAGGTTCTTCTCTTTTCGTTGTTTCAGTTCTTTGTGTGCTTTGAAAATTTAGAAAATACACTTCGATGGATACAACAAATGAAGTGCTTAGAACTCTTAAGGGTGAGCGTCAGTAAATCTTCTGCCCTATCCGCGCTTTGTTAACTTTCGCGGCACACATTTTTCGCCGAAATTCTTCTCAAACAGTTGCGAAATGTTTTCTGATAGATAGAATACAATGCTTAGATTATATTAAAGCTAAATTTATTACCCAATAAAACATAAAATATATATTTTATTTTAATTCAAAATATTTTTGGTGCTGCCATCTGTTGTAATTTAATTCATACCGACTATTTTTATTTTTGAATGAGCATTTTTAAATGTCTATTCCTTCTAATACAGTATTAAATACAACAGCAGATCATATATAATAATACCACAATCACGGAAAGGTAATGTCTTATTCTATAAATTTGATAAGGGATCTGAATGTACATCACTGAGGACTGCAGTTTTGTCTTCAAGTTCCTTTGTCTTCAAGTCCAAGTTCAGTTACGTTTCCGTGATTGTGGCATTATTATATATGATCTGTTATATTTAATAGCGTATTAGAAGGAATAGACATTTAAAAATGTTCATTAAAAAATAAAAATAGTCGGTATGAATTAAATTACGACAACAGATGGCAGCACCAAAAATATTTTGAATTAAAATAAAAAATATATTCTATGTTTTATTGGGTAATAAATTTAGTTTTAATATAATCTAAACATTGCATTTTATCTATCAGAAAACATTTCGCAACTGTTTGAGCAGAATTTCGGCGAAAAATGTGTGCCGCTAAAGTTAACAAAGCGCGGACAGGGCAGAAGATTTACTGGCGCTCATCTTTAAAGGCAAACTCACAAGGATTAACAAAGATTCGCCCTTGGTATACTAAGTGCTTCATTCGCGCAATATATTTTCTTTTTGTTTTTTTATGCCGGTTGTGTGGTATGACTGACATCATATTCACAGAACCCGATTAAAGAGGTACGTTTAAAGCTAAAAATTGAGTGAGCACCTCTTGGGTGAGCATTTTTGTTCACGTAAGTAGCAGATGTTTGCAAAATTGTGACATAAAGCAGATTATTTTCTTACATTGGCCATTCCAAGCTGACGAGCCCGCACGAAGTGGTTCATGACTGTTTTTATCTACAATGGAATCGCGAACCTAACTGTGGGAATGCTTCATATAGACGGTTTCTATAAGTATAAATCGATCTGTTTTTATAAATTTGCTCGCATCTGCCATTATTGAAAAATTTCCACGTATCCCAATTGCCTTTTTGCTTACATTCTGGACTCAGGCACACTCATAGCATACCCCAGTTCGGGATACACTGTTATGCAAGAGTATTAGTTGTCATGTACATAATAATTGCCTTTCGCCTTTTTGCCTTTCCAGACTCTCAAAAAGCTCACCGGTGATCTAGTAGATGACTGGATATTTGTATACTTATAGCGTCGACCTCGGGGATAAAACTAACTAAACCGAATTTTCGATTTTCCTCCTGGAGGTAAAGAAAACAAACTTTTCCCCTTTTAAAGTATTTCCAGACCCCCAAGAAGAATCCCAGTGACCTAGAAGGGCGAATCTTTGCACAGTTCTAGTGTCGACCTTGGGACCTAACGAAGCCAGATTTCTTATTCATCCAGTCGAGGGAGGAGAAGATTGGAAATTTACGAAAAGTCTTTCCATTGTCTTCCGGAAGCCTCCAATATACACAAAAGGTTGCATATTCGCGCATTTATAGTATGGTATAAGGAGAGTTAAAAAAAAAAAAGCCTTCAGAAGTTCCTTTTGACCTAGAAGGTTGAAATTTTGCACATATATATAGTATCGGGGCGCGGTAGCCCAATGGTTATCGCGCTGGAATTAATGGGTTATCGCGCTGGCACTCTGTAGGCCCGGGTTCGATTCCCTCCGCTGCTAAAACTGTCGCCGTGTTCACGCAGAGTACGATCACGTTAAGCATGTGGGTCCGTAAGTCCTTCCGACTTCCGAGAGGTTGGTGGTAGGGGAAGGAGGGTACGGTCCCTGTGGATGCCTCCCCCACTGGGTTCCTGTCTAAATTAGGTGGCTCTTCCCGGCCGTCCAAACAGTTACCCTACACCTTTCTGGTAGGTCTGACGGTGTGGGTCTTAGCAACAACACATATAGTATCGACAACGGGGCAGAACTTAACTGAGCCAATTTTCAATGAAGACTATTATTTTCGACTCAGAACTCCACAAATCACATGTAAAATTGTTAAATAATATAAAATATATTAAAACAAATTGCACCTCAATCTTTGACAGGTTGAAATAGTGGTTTGATAATATTACCCTACAGACTTCGGAATCACCTGTTCTCATCCCAGAATCAATCTCCAGAAGCCTTTAGTGTACATGTATTCGAAAGTTAAACTCTACTTGCTCTTTTAAAACATTCCTGGAAGAGAACGACTGAAAGAAGGGGGGTGGGGGTTGAGAAATTCTTGAGATTTGTCATCCCGACGAAAAGGCAGGGATGGTCTTTTAAAAATAACTTGTCTGGATGTTCGCGTGATCTTTTTTCCCGTCTCCCGTTTAACTGTCTCCGCGTGCATGAGTTTGGATTCATCGCCAACAGCTGCTGGTGGGTTCACGATACTTTCAGAGAGCGGTCGGCGTGTCTTTTTTTGATGTTGTGTTTTCGGCAATCGGGTGTTTTATTGGTAGGCGTCGCAGCCACGCAGTCTGCGATTCGCGTGTATCGGGGGTCGGTGAGGACGTTCTCAGGTCTGACGCGAGAGCAGCGTTGTCGTCACACCTTGTAATGGGGCTCTTTTAATTTCATGGTCTAGATCAGGTGCGTGCTTTACCGAAGCATGAATTCATGGTACTGGATTACCTCTACCGGAGTTGAAGATGGATTTTTTCCCATCAAAGGGCCTCATCATGAGTTATAGTTCCTAACCTGTGTTTGCAAGACCGTACAATAGTATATTTCTTTCTTCTATTCTTGTGCACAAGTATAATGTTTACTTCCAAACATAATATGAGTCAAAAGTCTGTGTTAAAAGTTACTTGCTGTGTTCGATTTACGAATATACATTCGTATAACAAATACGCGGAAGGGTTTACCAAGAAGAGGTCGCGTTTAATATGTTAGACAGTGTTGCCAGATTGAGCGAAAGGTAGCAGATTGGGCTACTTTTCAATGTTCGCGACTTTATTTTGCTCCCTGCTACTGGGTTACTGTTTGGACTACTTTTGTTTTTGCCGATTGCAATATCTGCTTCAACAAGCTCCATATAAGATGTATCGCAAATTTGTAACTGAAACATAAATTTTGCTTTTTTTTGCACCAATATTTTATATTTTTGAGCTCGTTCAATATTATTGTTCCCAAACTAAAGCTGTTTACGGTTCAATGCTGATGAAATGGGAATAATCTGCTTACCTTTCTTATTGCCATCACCTAATGATTCTGTAGCTATAATTAGCATTTGCTAATAGTGGCTAAAGATGCTTTTGAATGATTCGATACATACGCTCTCCAAGTAAAAGTCGAGCTGCAAATTAATAATCGGTTCTATTAGTATAGTCAGCGAACACCTAGCCTGTAGCACTGTGGAAGGTACAAGGGACTTTTCACTCAGCCGATGGTTGGGTTGCCAAATAAAGCGCCTGATGCGAATTTTGGTGACAGAGAATTGTTGTATACGAAAATTTCCCGTTTGCGCAGTATGTTTGTTTATATACGATTAAAGTACGATGGATTATATACATATTAAATATAATGAAATTACATTTGCGTTAGAATACGAATATAAACTCATATACATGCAAAATTTAATATATATAATTAACATAAATTATTCGGTTCATAATGTCAATTCAAGGATTTAAAGAATTCATGTTAAACATCTTTATGTATTTAATATCACTATCATAAAAGTTAATGAATACAGAATAGTTAGGTTTTAAAACATTTCTTTTTTTTTCATCCTTTTATTTAACTTGATCTAGTGTTTGCCAGTGTGATTTACATCTTTGAGGCCCTAACTAATCAGGTTCCATTAATCATAGTGACATGAAATTTTGTATGTACATTTTAGTTTTCGTTTATTTTGAGCCATATCGGGCTTGCCCGTTCTAGGCTCTTCATATGAAAGTACTCGTTTATGGAGAATAATTCGAGAACCGGAGCAGATATATCGTCCAAATTTGATATGTCACTGTCTTTTGTGGTATATTTTAATTTTTTGGATTTAAAACCTTATCGGACCAACCCGTTCTGGGTCCACCATAAGAATGTACTCATTTTTTGGAGAATAATTCGAGAACAGGAGTAGCTCCAAAGTCCAAATACGGTATATGGTTGTTTTTCCTCCATTTAAGTTACATACAAATAATAAGAGTTATTACTTAAAAAACTACATTTTTTTTACTTGTTATTTTTTTCAACAAGATGAGAAATCCTCCAAGTATTATAAAAATTAACGTACGAAAACATTATAAATAGCTTATGTAATTTATGCGAAAATGTAGTCAACTTCTAAATCACTCGAGTCGCTGTTGATTTCAAGACTACCCCCTTCTATAGTATTATCAGCAACATTGTTGAGTGTCCACATATTTTTTTCTTCTTTTAATACACGATTGAGGTAGTTTTACCGGTTCTGCGGCGTAACGCATTCTATGGCCTCTCTCGTCAGATATCGCACTTCATCAGCTTTAAAAATACGATTTTCTGATGCTACAAATCTGATGACACCCCGCACATGCTCGATCGAATTCAATTCGCAGTGGTAAGCGGAGAATCTTATGTTCATGTTGCTCAACAATTTAGTTAATTCAGTAGGATTCCTGTTGTAACCTAACATTCGATACAATCGACAATAATTCTGTTTTCAGCATATCTGTATCCCATGTGATGTTTTTGTTTAATAAACTTATCAAACATTATAAAACTTATGCAAATTTGCCCATAAAAATAAAAGCGAAAATAAATGTTTTTTTTTTTTTATTCCAAATATTTTTTTTTTATCATGTCGGGTATGTATTTGAGGTGAAATATTCTAAAAATTTCTAATCCGTTTAAATTTTTGTTCGATCTTTAATAGTTTTAAAAATAGAAAATGCAACTGGAAATAAAAAAAAAATATTTTTAACTTTCTCAAAAACGATTGCAGCCTCCTGCATAGGTTTTCTCATACGGCGATTTCTTGTCAAGATCAAGCAAACTAATTCTGCCATTAAAGCGAATGATTACGAATATTTATTTCACTTCCTATTATACCTAAAAATATTTAAATTTTACTTTTTTTTTTTTTTTACTTAAATATATTTTATTTACTCATTTTACTGTTGAAATAATAATTTTACAGTTGAAATATTAAAAAATTCTGGTTTAAAAAACATTTTTTATCAATTTTATTGCTTATTACTTCTTTTAGCGGAAGATTACATCTCGTACCTTCTACTCCGCTACAGGTTAGGTGTTCCTTTCTGGTAGGTCGGACGGTCTGGGTCTCAACAACAACAGGTTAGATGTTCGTCAAGTTTTTTATAGGTGCATTTCACATGACAGGCTTGAAATGAAATGTAGGTTGATGATGAGGCGGAAGTTCTTTGCAAAATACGCAAAATATAATTTAAGGCCTACAAAGCCTTGTGAGAACATAGAGAAAATGCAAAAGGAATACTTTTCAAATTCACTAACAGCTTTAAGTTAGAATGTTAAGTTAGTTCTAACAATAATGAAACCTGTGGACTGATGATTTACGTTACACTTCAGGAATGCTTCTGGGAATATATACTATATAGTGGATATATTATAGAGCTATACGCAGGGTGGTCGTAATCAGCCCCGCAATTAACTTAATACAATTCCTCGTAGAACAAACCATAAACACGTTATCTGTGTTTTAATTGGACTTTACATTCCATAAATGCGCACGCTCTCAAATTTTAGAAAGTTTTCTCAATAAAATAATTACAACCAGAAATGAAAAATTATCATTTTGTATGTAATTTTTCATTACAAATGCGAATGACGCTCATTTATAAACGATGCATGATTTCTTCTCGAGTCATATTTTTGAAAAAATTTCTCAAAAACATTACATAAAATTAACAAAGAATATTAAGTAAATATTTGTTATATGACAAAATCTATTCATATAATTCTCGTAAATCTAGTACGTTTTGTTTATGAAAACAGACTATGTTTTTCATTTTGATCGCCACAAATTCGCCGATTGTTGGCGCGTGTATCTCTGGAATGTGACGTCCAATCGATAAGCGGTCAACATATCAGACAACAGATGTACGATGTATGTACGATATATATACATATATCAAAACGTGATCTCATGTAACGATGTTAATAATATTGCCAGAATTTGAATAGTTTATAAATGAACCCCAAACGGCGGAATCGTGGAAAATCGTCTGCTAAAAGCACGTTGGAATAACAATCCGTTACAAAATAAAATTAATATTTTTACAACGTTTGCCTACTTTCAGAAAAGAGATTCGTAAAATGGAAGGCCTTCCCTTGTGTCGTTTACGTCAAAACCTATAGGCCTCAGATATTCATCAATTCAAATAATCGTACCAGATTTCATTCGATTTACTCTATTTGTTCGAGAGATATTGGGACCACAGTCACCATTGAAAAGTGGTTAATTCGTCAACTTAATATATTTGCATAAAACTAAATAAAATTGAAAACCATTTACATCAACATTTAAAGGCCAAATTCCCTATAATTTTAATATATTTTTTTGTGTCAGGTTGCTGGGGGTGGGTGCACGTTCAAAATTGTTTGCTCTGAAAATCTCAACCCCTCCTTAGCAAAGGTCTGCGTTCCCATGGAGTTCTCTCGCTGAACTGTGATACTTTCTCATATCCTCAAGGTCTTCCTGGACCGAAACTCTAGAAGAAAATAAAAGACCCTTAATTGTGCCCGAAACAGAGGCCCTTTGTGTTACGTAATCATTTAGTTGCGTCAATTCTTAGTTCTGAAGATTTTATCACGTTATTGATTATTAATTCGCCACTAAAACGATTACTATCCATTTAATGTTTTCAATTGCGACAAGTACTGATTGCTTGATAACTGCACTGCATTCACTTTATACAACCACGTATGTGATTTTTGTTGTTTTCAGAATCGTAAGCAGCCTCATTAGCAGTGACGTATTTTCGAACAAAAGGCCATAATAGCCCAAATTATGTTCTCTTATAAGCAGGATTCGGTAGTAACCTAGTAAAAGTACTTTTAACTGTAACAATACTAATGTGTAAAAAATACTTTTTAAAATATCCAATTTTTACTTTACCTACAATACATGGTAAGGGAAAGTATTGGAATCGGGTCGAAAATCGGAACTCCAGTTTTCGACGGATCTACACACGTCCAACACTAGCACCAGAGAGAAATATTTTTAGCGTGACATCTATCCATCTGTCTGTGCAGTGTATGTATCCATTATAGCTCAAATACCAATTGTCTAAATTTTACAAAATTTGGCAGATAAATCACAGGTGGATTACGTTGGTGCTGATTAGATTTTGGTATGTTTCAGGAAATAAGAACCTACCTTTTTTTTTTTTCAAAATGTCTCGCAAAAATCGTCAAAATCTAAAATAAAAGACTGCATATGTTCAAATGTATCAATGAAATGTTTGTTTTATACGTAATTTTTGACGATGAAAAGAATAAGGAACCCATTATTTAAGAGTTATCACAAGCTGTACTCGAGATATTGGTAATTGTACTTTTTACCTGGAGCGCTATAGCCCTCGGATACATTGAGCAAATTGTTTGGTACGATTATTTTCAGCAATGTACAAATACATTGGGAACAAAATTTAACGAATAAGAATAAGTATTTTATTAGAGCTAGATTTTTAAAAAGCTTTATCAAGCTTCATAAATGTGTCTATTTCAAACCGACGTTTAAAAACCTTTAGTGCTTAATCCAGCAACAATGCAGGGTAGTGCTTAGAATTTTGTTAAAGGGGATAAAACAATGCCTTGCATTGATACTGGATTTGAAGTACATACTTCTACCAGAAAATTAAAAAAGTATTTCCATTAAAGAATTTTGTTCACAGATTCTTTCATTGCCTGGTCTGTGCCATCCTAATTAGTCAAGTGGGTGGTAATAATCAGTTAAGCAAGCACTCTCTTGTAAAAAAGAAGTTAGGAAATTATATTTTACTGTTCCAACTTTTCAATATTTTCAGTTTTGTCTGTATTTTACAAGTTACTGTTGTGTTAGAGTATTTAAATTTCCTTTCTTTTGCAGTTTTTATATGTCATTTGTACATATGCAAACCACTTTGTCTGTAACTGCGAGATTGTTGTGCAATTTAACATTGAACTTATGGTAACCGAACTTATGGTAACCTTATTGTATAATCGTTTGATGATGTGCGTGAAAGCGCCAAGAGGTTTTTTTTTATGCGTATAACAATAGAAGTGTACAGACTACTTGTCGCCAAATGAAGACTCCTTTATAATTGTCTTCTTTATTTCATTGTTTCGTGTTTAAACTCGGTAGTGTGGCACAGCACAACAATTTTATTTGATAACAATTTATATTATTTTATAAAAAAAATAATATAAATTATACACACAGAATATACAAAAAATATTTCATATTTTTGTGTATCGGTTTTTAAAATGTCGGAGTTTCAGCGATCTCTGTTGAGTTTTGTGGAAAATTTGAGATTGAATATCCCACTTCAATTTTTTAAACTCTTTTGGCGATTACTTTTGAGTGTCGTTTCTTCGCAATCAGAGCATCTGCGAAGAAAGCACACAATCGGGCCTTCTTCCGACTACTGGACTTATGGCAAACATCCAGCAATAAAAACTCAGAATTGCATAATAACGGAACGGGTGCATTTCTGACGTAACTCCGAAAGTTCATCTGTAAAGTTATGTCAACATTTTGACGTAAAACATATATATTTCTTTTTGAGCTGTTTCATATCTTTTTATGCGCAATACTTCAAAAGGATCTTCAAAAAATATCATATTTCTATATTTGAAATAATTAAATTACAATAGAGTGCTGATTACCCGAAACGATTAGCCTGGTTATTCGAACTGTTCAATTAACCGAGTCTCCCCCCCCCCCCCCCACCCCTTTGTAATTTTATTGCTCTGAAAAAGAAAATAATGTTCTGCAATAATGGAAACTAAATGAGCCAACAAAATAGTTATTTCCTAAATAAAAGGTTGTTTGCTAGCCACTGAAGCATGTTTGGAATTATAGATCTTTCAAAAAATCTGTTTGAGATGAAAAAAAAAAAGGAGGGGGTGGTGGTGGGGGGGGGGGGGGGGAGTGCGAAAAACTGAATTCCGCCCACGAATTGAGTTACAAAGTGCAGGACAGTTAGAAATCCGATTTCATTGGAACATGATATTCTTGGTGCGACTCAAGTGATGTCTGGAAAGCGAAAGGGAGTCAATTTTTCGTTAAGTGAGAAAATTGAAATTGAAGAACAAACACATCGCTGCTGGAAACGAAAATTTTAACAGGTATGCTCGCTTAAATAATCGCGAAAACTAAAATAATGGCTTCAGGAAATTATTTTTTGTTTTGGAGCAGTATGTACTATTTAATGGAGCTGGTGTTAAATTATAAATATTGGATTGCTAATCAGTTTTTTTTATATAGCAGTATAAATATCAAGGACGTTTTGAGTACACGAAAAGTATATATATTTTTAAAATTTACAAAAATTCGCCTGTTGTGTGGATTCCGTTCAAAATTTGTTTGAAAGAAAGTTTTTCGATCTTTGAGATGGTGTTAAAACAAAAAACTCTGTGATTATATTTTTTCTAAAGAACCGATATGTTAAAATATATCGCATAAAATCGTGCTAAAACATAAAACAACTAAAAAACTAAATCGAATTAAAAAAAAAATAAAAAAAAACGCCTAGATGCACCTTCCCCGGGTCCTGACGTACCTGCGCACTTAATTTCATGGCCGTACGATACTTAGATTTTCCCTTACAGACCGCGCGCGCGCGCACACACAGACAGACAAACATTTTCTTGTATATATAAGATAATTTTAATTCACAAACATTTTGAAATATTTTTTTAATCTTTTTAATTAAATATTCATTGATGATTTTATTAGGTCATGATAATTTTATTAACAGTATTATGTGTACCAAAATTTTATTGAAGCTATTTTTTAATGTTTAGGTTGGTATAAAGAGCATATTAAAAAAAAAAAATCTAATGTGGACAGCACATGACTTTCCCTACATAATGATAATTAATCTTTACTTCTTTCATAGCAAAATAACTCTGTACAAGATCAACGGCGCTATGTTTTTAGCATTAAATTAACACCACTTAAATTGAAATTGGGCGTTTTCGACAACTTATTAGTCTAAACAGTATTCACCTACTAGTCTTTGTAGGTGAATATGAAAAAAGTGAACTTTTTCATATTCACCTACAAAGTTCATCTCAAAATACACTTGACATTTAATTAATTTCCCGTGAAGTAAATTATTATTGGTGAATTCCTGAGCGTCACCATACAAAACTATTGCAAAATATATCTTTTCTCGTGAATAAAACGAACTAGATCCAAGAGAACGATGTTAACAGATTTTTTTTTTTTTACATAATATTGCGATATTGTGAACATGTTTTATATTTTTTTTAATTTCATGTAATTTTTTTGATACATTTATTTGAAAAACGTGCAATAGCTCGAGAACGGTTTATGCTAGTATTCTAAAGTTTATATAATTCATTTTCTAATGAAAAATTATGTCTGAAATTATTATTTATTTATCAACATTGAATTCCTGATTTTTTTATGTCTTCAAAAATTCATTCGAAAATGTGGGGGGGGGGGGGGAGTCTTTTAAGCATTCGAATCAATAGGGTTCCGATATTCACGGATTGTAAATTATTTCGAAACTCTTCATTCGTTTATGAAATATCGCATCCACACACACACTAACATATATACCCACACATACAGCGTTTACCTCAAAAACGTTCGATTCGAGTTCGTGGATGCTTAAAACATGTTCTTTCGTCGAAAAAAAATTCTAAATTTTGTCTCCGTCACAATATTTTCCTCATACATTATACTATTTAGGTAGGGAAAGTAATCGCAACTTTTATTTTAACTCTTAAGGTACTAGATCAAGAATAATCTAAAATACTTTTCAAAAGTAAAAAGAAAAACGACAATATTTAGCCTTAAATGAGAATAACATATCCCCTGTCCTTCAAAGTAAAAACTGCAAAGCTAATATACTGAATTTGCTAGACTTTTGCCACGCTATTTTGAATTTTTCCCAAAATTATTTGGTACCTCACAAAGTTAGAACTTGTTTTACAAAAATGGAAACCCTGCGATAAAAAACGTGTACAGAGCACTTGGTTGTTAAAACTTCTCTTCATTTTCATAGAGACCTCTGCTCAGACGGAGCCGCCAATCTATATAGATGTTGTGGCGCGACGTTTATTTAAAAATAACGCTCCGAGTAGAAAATGTACACACCTCCAAAAAATAAGAAAAAAAAAAAAAATAAAAGTCTTCTGGCAGAAGAGTTCTTATAAATAACGGTTCTGAAAGTCACATTGAAATCGTGGCCAAAACAAATTTGTCATATGATGGTCCCATCCCCGTTATGCTGATTCTGCCTTTTCACAGACCACTTCGATGTTGCAGAGTTGGGGGAATGTTTGTTAAAAAAGCAAACGAGGTCTCCTGTCAATCAGCTAAAGAGTTTTTCCCAACTCTTGTATAATCTAAACACATGGCTTTACATCAACTGAGCGTGTCATAATTTTTTTTTAAACTTTTTTTTGTACCATGTAGTCTAGAGCAGTGTTTCTCAAACTAGGGGGGGAGGGGGGGCAAACCAAACCAAACCAAATCAAAGCTCTTGTCAAGGGACAGCGAAAAATTTCTGTATTTGAGAAAAAAAAATATCCACCTCTCTGGATATTTACTTATTCTACTTTTTATTGATGATTTTTTAATAAATCTTTCCCAAACTTAAACGAAGATCAGAAATACGATTGGATAAGAACACCATTTGTTAAATCCATAAAATAATATTAAGTAGGTAGCTTAAGAAGAATGGATTGATCACATAATTCCCTTGAAGTGGACGTCGTACAGAATTTTGGATAAGGCTGCAGCAGGAATATCTGTGAATCGAAAAAGCAGCATTGAAACATTTGAAACATGACTTCTTTTGTTAAAACATACCTTCATCTCATTACTGGTACTAGTAACAAAAAAAGATCGTACCTTTCAATGGAAACTTTTCAAAATTAGCATTTCAAACATTATACCGAATATTAATTTCTTAAGTAAAAATATTCAGTCAAATCCTCCTCAATAAATTGTTTCTGTGCGTTGCTACCGTAGTAAATTTGGAGTTACTTTTTGGTATATAAGCTAGTGAATAAAGTGTTCTCATATTTTTAATTAAAATTCAGTTAATGCTGAATAAATCAATTATTGATGAAAAAAGTCGAGGTGTATTTTCGGATGGAAAGCTAATTGAATGGAACGGAGTTTTCGTCACGTCTGTTCTTTCACGAGAAGTATTTGACATTTCAACGGACATCTTATAACGAAATACATGTTGATCGATTTTAATTTGTTTCTTTTAACAGAATCTTATGGAGCGCTTCTGTTGCCGGACATTAAGAGCTCCGATGAAACTTTGGGCAGTGGAGCTGTGGCAGATATCTTCTCTGTTGCTGACAGTATTCACGTGTCCTTGGGATTCAACGGAATCTTTACGTCAAAAGGTACTTATTACTATTTAATGATTTTTTACCCTCTCATAATGTCATATAATGGAGAAAGTATTGTTTTTACGAAAAGTTTTGAATTCGAGATTTTGATACTAATATATATATTTTAAGACTTCCTGAACACATTTTGACTATTTTTGGAGTGATGTCCGTCTGTCTTGTGTCTGTGATCACCTTCTTGTGTACTCGATAGTGGCCACAAATATTAATGGATTTTCCCGAAACTTGTCCGGATTGGTTATCAAAAAATACTTTTTGTTACTTCCTTATTATAGCCGCCCCCCGAGGATGAATCGCCAAGTGACCGAGATGTATCGCCAAGGTAGGTTAACGAAAAATATAAAAACATAATATAAACACGTGCTGTTATAATATAAACACGTGCTGTTATAATATAAACACGTGCTGTTTCTTTAGGACTGCAAATGTTTGGCGAGAACTTGGCTTAGTCGTAATTGCGGGGGGCCGCTATAATAAGGAAGTGCTAAAAATATATTTACTGTAACTATAATTTAAATTTTCTCAAAAACGGAACTGTACTAGAGCTAATAAGGAGAATTTAGATTAATAATTTTCTGCTCATGATGTGTGTTTAGCGAGTTATAGCTGAAAGAATGCAGGAACAAAAAATTCCGCGATTTATAAATTTATCGAACAAAATTCGAAGATTTTAGATTTTTCGCGATATTTAGAGGTCAAGTACACTTAGTTTATAGTTTCAAGTTTTTACCTTCAGTAGTTTTGATTGTGGAAGTGTTCCTTATAGTCAGTTAGTCTCACTATATGTGTCGGTTAGGTTTTAAGTACGAAGGCTGTTCATTACAATTTCCATAACCAAAATGTGCACAATATTATTTTCATACAAAAAAAAACTAGATTGTTAAGAAAAATTTTAGTTTTATTTTTTGCTAAATGTATTACAAAATTTTCATTTCTTAACATCCCAAAAGAGGAAGGGGTTTTAGAGACAAGTGCAATAGCGTGCATCTCGAAAAGCACGTTCTCGGGGAAAACCGACACTTTTTTAAGGTGTTGATTGTGATTTGTTTATGACTCTGGGAACAAAGGGCATGCAGTAGAACAGAAACTCACGATCGATCTATCCCCCGAAGATGAAAAGCCAGACAAAACTCTTTTCATGGGGTGTTCGCGCAAGAAAGAAAGCGAAGGTACCGCAAATTCTAATCCCATGATTCAAGAAAGCCACATATTTATTAATCAAAAGCTGGAAAACAGTCAAAATTTTCATGCAGGCAACCGTTAGTTGTATGCTTTTAAAGTCGAGGCATGACATTCGTCAGCTTGTATTGAAAGCGAAAAATTATTAACGAATACTGAAGAAGTTCATAGAAAGTTTAAAAAAAAATCTCGAAGACAATGGTTGAAAAGTAGAACAAGTTTTGAACTGCGATGAGATGGGACTGTATTGGAAGGCCTTCAAAAACATCTACTGTCGAGAATGAAGCTACAGCTGCAGGAAGAAAAATTATGAACAACCGAGTAAACCGTTTTTACAGGTGTTTGTAACATTGAATTTTGTAAATTTGTTGTGATAATACTGCGATATATTTAGCTTTGTTTCGTTACTTCTATAAAATGCAATAAATTGATTTTTTTTTTTTTTTTTTTTTTGCATTCTTCAATGTGTGCGGGCTATTTTAAAAATAAATTCGGTTTTCCGATATTTTTGATTATCCAAATCCCACTCCGCTGCCAGTTAGATCGGATAACCGAGGTTCTATTGTATATCAGTGTTGAACTGCGCGATTTCACTTTTCTGATCATCCGCGTTTCTGTTTATCTGGATTATTCAAATTTCCATTTATCTGGCTCATCTAATTGTAATAGTCCCTTTGATATGGGTAAACTGGATTTTATTGCATTGCTACTAAGAGGGATATTATTATGTCGAAAAGTTTTATTTGATTTCAACAGACAGTCTATTATTATTATTTTTTCAAAAATGCATTTTGTGCTTGTATCAATCAATACAGAAATGCCTGTAAGAAGGATTAACGTTTATTTTACGCCCCATTGCATTTCCCATTTTTATAATCGAAGAACTTACAACAACAGGGGTCTCAAGTGATGAGAAAAATATATTTATTTGTAAATTGCTACAAAACTCTCATATTTAGCACATGTCTAAAAAAAATTATTACATGTTGCCGACCATGAATAAGTTAATACTATGAGTTATCACATGGGCTTCGTTGTGGGCTGGTCCATTGTTGAAATAAGGTCTTTAATTTTTTCTGCATTTTTACATGTTGATAGATATTTTATGTATCATACTTACACAGTCTAAACTTCAGTTATTCCTAAGAAATTGCCTTTTCCGATGAAAATGGAGAATGTGTTGTAAAAGTTGACATTAAATTTAGAAAATATAACCTGATAACGACGCAGAATGATGCTTGATAAACACAGACCTACTTGAATAAAACAGCGAAGTTTTACATTTTTTTTGTGGTATCTCGTGATATTCTGTCTTGTCCTTCAGTTTTATCTGTAAGGTGTTATCTGCTTCTTTGCAGATAATAAATAAATTCTTGTTTATTTAAAAGGAATTATCCATTACCAAGTGGTATCTTATGTCAGTCTTCATTCTATGGATCTATTAAAATTGTAATGAAAACTCTAGATAGTGGAAGTATTGCCTTAATTGTTTGGAACCTCTCAGAGATATGGCAGTTTCGACAACTTAAGTATCAGCAGTACATACTCACAACACATTTGCTTTTCTAGTATCCAGAAGTCTAAAATATAATTTTAAAGTAATGGATATAATCTATTTCATTGTCGACTTTGTGGAATGGCAGTCAAAAATAAACTTTAAAATGCATTTATATTTGTCCAAGATAATTATATTATAGGCTGTTCTGATATTCCTTCACACCTCTGCATTAAGAAGTTTTATTTCACTGAGTAAAATTTTATCCAATTTGATCAGTATCACAACTAAAGCTGAACAAAATCTTCGAATATGCTACCGCATTTTATTTTTTTGCATTTGGATTCTAAAATTTATATCTAAGGAAAAGGAGGTTAGACATTTCAAACTGCGGACATTCCTCCCATAACAGATAACAATGAGTCATAACACCGAAACTATGAGTAGCTGGTTGCTATAATTACTGGCTGTGATTGGATACAGGTTGTGAAGCCACACTCGTTTTCATTTCTGTGTTTTTGCACTTGATTGTGTTTTTGCTTTTTTATGCATAGTATAGCATCTATTTTTATTCTCCTGAACTGGCTCTGTTCATATTTATTAACTGTATTAAATTATATTTTTTTCAGATGCTAGAGACGTACCGCTGGTCGTCGGCCTTTTTTATGAGGAGGATGACGAACTCCAGCCTATCTCCGAAACTCAGATTACTATGGCTAAAGCTCACCCAGTAAGTCGCACTCTTCAAAATAGTTCTGCTAAAAATGTTTTTGCGTTGGGGCAAGTCTATCTCTGCCAGACGTTTATAATGTTTGCCTGACACTTTTTTATTTTCTTAATTATGTGTGTTTATAGAGCATTACAATTTTCGCATTTTGTTTTCCAGGATTACAACAGCGCAACGGTCAAGTTGGACCTTTCCCCCAGTTTCCAAGAGCGACTGTCCAGCGGCAAGTTCGAGCTGCGAATATCTTCCAAGGACGGACTTCGCCACCAGAGTGGTCGCATCACACCCAAGGTCACTTGCAACGGTAGGTATCTCCGATCGTCGTATATCCGGGTTTGGCCTGTCCCTTATTATAACAAGTCCCTTAATTGATGGTCGAGATGCGAGGTCTCGATAATTGAACCAAATAATTAGTCGGGGTTCCCTCTTCTTTTTCCACTTGAGGTTTCTTTTGCTCCTGTTAAATATTCATGAAGGGAGTCCGACTCTGTTCCGAGCCAGAGGTGTCGTCCGCCAAGCACTCAGGAATTTACTCGGTTTTCACCATACTTTTGATTGGGACGCCGGGGATGCACCTTTAAATGTTAATTTTTTTAAATTAAATGTTGCCTTGGAGCAGTCGGGCAGCCGGTTTTAAAACATGCATCTGAATGATGAAACTGAACACAGAATTAATGTCTGCCGGAGTTGCTTGAAAACTATGCATGGTGTTCACAAAAGTGTGAATACGCGATATTCCCTTAAATATTAATCCTGGACATACACTTGCAATAGCAAAGTTTCATAAAATATCGTGCAGAATTTTATTTAAACAGTCTCAAATCTGAATGATGATACAGGAAAAATTAAATATAACTTTTTACACGCGATCCCGGAGTGGAAAATAAGGACTCCTAAAATTTCAAATTAGTAGAATTTCCCTGACTTCATTAATTGAAATAGAAAAAATCTGATGTGGGCAACACATGACTTTCCTTATATAATGTAATTAATTTACCACTTTTACAGTAAAAAAATAGGTTTTTCTTATAGTAGATACTAATATTCTTTCCAAGATATTGAATTTTCGACAATTAGTCGACATTTTCATTGATTTAGCATCATTTTTATCCATTTGACGAGATTTTCATTAATTTGGCAACATTTCAAAAAGTCGCCAAGTTGGCGATATTCCTCCAAATTCGTCGCCAAAATCTCGCCAAGCGTTATGCATTAAGAAAAAAAGTTATTCTTACAGCAGATAAAGGACTATTGGCGTTCAAATACAAAAGTATTATTCAAAGTATATTTTTTCATGAATGGAACGAGCTAGATCCACGAGAATGATGTCACTCAATTTATCGCATGATATTACATATGAAAAGTGAACATGTTTCTCAATAGGAATTTTTTTTTTTATGTGACTTTTTCATAATTTTTTTGAAAAATGTACAATATCTCGAGAACGGTTCATGTTAGCGTTCTAAAATTTATGCCAATCGTTTTCTAATGAAAAATTAAATAAGAAATGTCTATTTGCGTAACTTTATTAGCGGTTTTGATTTTTTGACGATTTTTTCAAAATTTCATTCGAAAATTTAGGGGGGTTCTGAACATTCGATTGCGTATGAAAACAATAGGCTTCCAGTGTTTACAGATTGTGATTTTTGTACCAAATTTGGTTCGAATCGGTCCATTCGTTCGTCAGTTATCGTCTCCACAGACTCACTGACACACACACATACACACATACTTTCACACACACACACACACACACACACACACACACACACAGACATCACTTCAAAAATGTTTGATTCGTGATCAGGGATGCTTGAAACGTGCTCTCCCGTCGAAAACTCGAATTCGAATTTTCGACCCCGTCACAATACTTTCCTTATACATTATGTATATAAGGAAAGTAAAAATACGTGATCAGGGTTGCAGTTGAACCTTACCTGCAGAGTGTATGCAGAAATGTAACATTTTTTTTCGCTTTTGACAAAAGAATTGCAGAGAAAAATGTTTTCAATCTAAGAACGAATATAAAAGAGTTCACCCTTTTTCACATATTTGACGTAAAAATGCTCCCATATAAAATGATTAGTATGCATTCCACAAAATTCTTGATTTAATTTGTGCCATTGCTAATTAAGATTCTGTGGAATAATTCCTTTGACATTTAGAATTTTATGCAAGAACATTTTGTCTTTCTTAATATATCTTGATGTTTTGTTAATATATCTTAATGTTTTGTTATGTCCAACATTCCATTTCAGTTTTCCAGGCAGTTATAACTCCATCAGAGGTAACAGATGCCAGCAAAGATCCTGTTACAGGATTCATTGTACTGGATATTGGCCCCGATGGTTACATCAATTACAAGGTGAGTCCATCGTTTGCTAATTCTTGCAAAATGTTTTGGGAAAAAATCAGAGCTGGTAAAATCGTTGATAATTTTAAAATTCTACTTAAAAATAAATAACTTCATTAATACCAGAAAGGATTGCAACTAACGCCTGTATTGTAGGCATCACTACAAAGAAACAGCGGCACTCTCAGCCAAAACGAAAGACTTTTCTATGCACGTGATTCTGGAGGATTAATGTTGCCAAATGGGAAAAAATAAAATTGGAAGGGGGAAAATATGGAATTACATTTCGTTACTAGACCAAATTGAATTGCCAAACACAGCAAAAGTAAAGATTCCCTGGGATCCACGGGGAAGCAAGGAATGGCTGTGACTTTTCCTACTTAAAGGTTCCAACCATCTTGCTTTGGCTGAGAAGTGGCTACTTTGTCTCTTTGTCCTAAAGAAAGGGAGCTTATATATCTCCGAAACCGGTTGATGCTTACTTTTAATCAACTTTTTGGTGTACAAACGACTTTTTCTTATTTCATTTAACTGTTTGAGCGAATATTTAAATAAGAATTCTACTATTCATGCATATGGAACTCGTTTGCGGGTGGCGTTGCTACTTTGCATTTGTATGGTTTAATTTGCCTTAATTCTTAAAGAGAAAATTGTAAAGAATTTTATGCAGAATTTATTTTTTATTCTACTTAGATGCACGTTAGCGATCCCAACATCGAAGCAGTTCGGATATCTTTGGAGACCGATGTCGAGACACCCACAGGGACTGGTATGAGACTCCTGCAGCAGATGACGCAGAATCTCACTGACTCGTGGGTAAGTAGTTTGAAAAATTACACGGAAGAAATTTCTATCCTATTTCAGGGTATTACATATAAGCAAGAGAATGTTGGGGTGGCAAGCAGGACCAAATCTGATTTTTCATATTCTGCACGATAGTCGTTATTGTCCACTGGCGTCAATCCTTAGGAGAAATTGTGCGGCTACAGTATAATTCAATAAATCCATGCACAAGTTGATTACATTTAGATATTGCCTCTTCAAGGTTGCTGTAGTAGTAAAAAATAATGAGCAAAGTGTAAAAGATATGTAAAAAAATGAGCAAAGTGTAAAAGATATGTAAAAAAATGAGCAAAGTGTAAAAGATATGTAAAAAAATGAGCAAAGTGTAAAAGATATGTAAAAATATGAGCAAAGTGTAAAAGATATGTAAGAATTCGTAAATATCAACTCTATTATTTATCTTAAGTTTCGATCGTCTATACTTGAAGTAATTTAAATCAGCTAATTTGAAATGAGATTAATCAGTATCAAAATGAGATTAATCACTATTTAAGGATTTAATACCCTCTCATGGCCATCCAGGTCCCCAGATCTATCACCAATAGTACACGTCTGGGGCATGCTATGATGACAATTTGTGACAGAATCGTCCGCAAACAGATAAGCAACTTAATTGGCTCTAATCCGCATCGAATATCGGGTTGAATAGCTGCCAGGTAAGGATTTACCGCTTACTAAAATGTCTACTTGTTGCCACTATTTCTTAACAAAACATTTTTTTTTGCTTCCAAATTCCAATGATTTGCATATCTCCACAAACGTTACATACATGCCGAGTTTCACGGCTGTAGCTTAATTTCTTATGGGTGCATATATATTTTTTGCAACAGAGTGTATATTGCTCTTATATTTTTCTCCAGATTTAGCATCATCACATATATTTAAAATAATTTTATTTCAAAAAATGTTCAAGTAAACATATCATTTTCATTCCGTAATACTGCGAAAACTTTCTGTAATTAGGCAACTGCTGTTTGCCTCGCATGATGGATTCTACTTCAGTGACGTCAAAGTTAAAACTTTTAAGTTCGATGCTGAGTTAACAGTTCAACCTTATATTTATGAACGTTGCTGTAATCCACGGGTGAGGATGGTTGACTAGTTGAGCCCTTTGTGCTCTTTCTGATAGATATTCGTCAAGATGTGTCTGCGAGGTGTAAGCTAGAGAGGTTCTGGCTCAGGCATGGTCCCTGTTTGAACCTACTTTAGTTTGGCTTTTGGGTCGGGCTACATTTCTCTTGCAGACTTTCAGACTAAGCTTGCGCCGAGTTTCGAAGTTTTGGGACTGAACAAGATCCCTGTTTTGAAAAGTTGTAAATGAATATTAACACAAGGTGTGTAAAATGTATTTTTAATTTCAGCAATGCGAAGAGAACTACACTTTTTTCTATTTTGCGTACGTATATAGCTCGGTTTAGATGTGTTTGAAGAAAAAAAAATAGTAACGGCTCGGGCGCAAATATTTTCGGGGCGGTTCAGGCTTTGATTTTAAAATGAAATTAGGCTCAGTTTCTATCGGACCCGGAAATAGTCTAAAACTTCGGCCGGTGCAGACTTTCTTGCACGGACTTAATAGCATATAAAGCGTATTTAACTTATAATACTTAACGAATCAACTGAATGGATAAAATTCTTCGGCTTGAATGGAAATATTGCCACCTTGAAAAATAAACTTTAAAAACAAATGAAAAATGAATCATGAATGAAATCTTATAGGAAAAATATATTTATATTCTTATTCTAATCCTGATTACAGTCCAAACGAATCTGAACAATAATATGGATGTATGAGAAAGCCAAGCTCTACACTCAAGATATTTTCTTCTGAAAGGGATTTAATACAGATGACCCTCTGTGTTTATTTCGCATGTTCTTTTGGATGCATGAGATATGAAGATAAAATTTATCGCCGCAACCAACCGATAAATGCGATTGAGACCTTGTCAACGACAACGTCCTGCCTATGTTTATGAAACTGACTTCCAGTTTCAAAACATTGGCGCCATTAAGTCATTTTTAATGTTTTGATTGACAGTGCCCTGCGGAAACTATGCGCATCTTTGGATTGTTTTAGCTATTCCTACATGCATTTGGTGATTTATTTATTTTTTTTTTGCTAATGGCCAGGCACTTGATACATCCAATCATTCGCCTTTACACCGGCAGAATCGTGAACCTTATAGCTCTCACAAGACGTTTCCCGGCGTATCAGTGGGGGCGGAACACACTACGCCCAACAACACAATATCCATGCCCGCAGGTGGGACTCGAACTCACAACCCGATAGCCGAGCCAGCATGAGGAAACGTTTGCCTTGACTTCTCAGCCACCGCGTTGGCATTTGATGACTATACTCATGGCAGGGCCAGTGTTTCTTCCAGGCATACATCCGGATGGGACCATTATTCGCCCCCCACCCCGAGACATTTTATGTTAACCTAGTTTCTATTTATGTGACAGCATTTAGATATATTTATATAAGGCAGATAGAAACCCCCCCCCCCCCTTCTAAAGTTTCATTCGCCCCTCCCCTGGTCAAAAAGTCCTGAAAGAAACACTGGGCAAGACCAAGCTGAATGAATTCATTTTGAATATAAACTTAAAATACTTTTTTTATTAAAATATGAAAAGCTTTGAAGCTTTAATTAAGATAGTAGTACTTATGGTACTTTTGTATTGTTGCGGGGTTCATTGTTATACATTATAAAGCAAAACCAACTGATCAGCGGTTATATAATTAATATTATTTGTTAACTTGTATTAACTTTTAGAAATTTTCTTCAAATTAGCAGCTTTCTTACTAGTTATTGCTTATATTAAGTTCAATTGTAATTCTTATATGTTAATACCGATGTATATTAGTTATATGGATTTTCATAATCAGCATTTAACATACAAATATAGCCAACTATGTAATTAACTATTTGTTAATATTTTTTATAGATTGAAATATATAATAATAACTATTACAGAGATTATTGGAGTTTACAGGTGCAATGATTAATAGGCTTTGTAATACACAAACTTTGACTCAACATAATTATAGTGGTTTCTATTAACCTTTTGCTTACGGGTGGGGCAGCGTCCATCCCAAACGAAGAACCTCCCAAAAGATAGGTATTTGACGTACCCTACAGTTCGATCCGCCTTTGCAGGCATTGGCGTCCATGGAAATCGCTGACAGAAACATTGCACCTGTTGGGATAGGGTATGTCAAATACCTATCTTTTGGGAGGTTCTTCGTTTGAGATGGACGCTGTCCCACCCGTAAGCAAAAGGTTAATAAAAAGTACAGAATTTAGTTATACTTAATTAAAATATTTTTAATAGCGAAATTTATTTAAAGAATAAATGTTTATGTTTTAGAGCACCCCCTCCCCTTTTAGTGCCGTTGAATCCCCCTTGAATTTCGTTTCTAGCTACTGTCCTGACTTGGAAGCTAAATCTCGAGATCTACACAATCTCTCTTATTGGTATTACAATGTTGTACAACACATCCATTCTTATCTGAGCTATTCATTCACAAATCCACGTCCGTCGTACGCATCTGTTTTTCACTCCATCCAAAGAATGCGTAAACGAACGCTATCAAAGATCGTTCACACGCTCTGAATGCGAGAGAACGACTTCGATTGTCCTCTGTGAACTCCATCTCATATGCTCCCGAAGAAGACAACATCCTGATCTTTTGCTTCGGCTCCCGACGCACGTGGTCCTTGTCTCGGTGTCTATCTCAGGTGTCGTATGTCTGCTGCGACGTCGCGTCGAAAAACATTCGAATGCTTCGCCACGTTATGGGATTTGTCGCCCGTTGTCACTTTTCGTGAATTACGGACCAGAAAGAGGAGCCAGTTGCGACGGTGCGAACAAGATTGAGAAGCGAGTGAAACATACTAATTTTAGGGTCATTTCGAATGAACCGATAAGTCAGATAAATGGTTAAAAGAAATCCCGTTTGCAATGTTCTTTTTTAAAGTTATATGAGCTACGTAAAAACATCAGACGTGTACCTAATTAGTACATAACAATTACATTCTATGTTGTGGAAAAACAATGCCCCCTCCATCCCCTCGGCAGAAAGTTCCAGGCTGCCTATGCAGTAAATGCGTGGACCCCCTCCCAATTACCTTCTATTTATAAGTTATTGATCTTTTACATAATCTGTGTATGCTGCAGGGCCCCTATGCAGTGTCTCCTTTTGCCTTATGCGCATCCATGTATACAGGGAGATTCAAAAGTTCGGAGCAAATTTAAAACGCTATAAAAAATATCTATCAGTCTGATAGACATGCGGTTTGCAGATTAATATTCACCGTGATGGGGGATTTTGTGTGGCATGAAAAGACAAAGTCTCGACATTAGGGGAGCGCTGCTTCGAAGAAAACAATGCGAGGTAGTAATTGTGAAGTGAGATATTTTATTTCAGCATGATTTACAGCTGCAAGTGCTCAATGTGTCCACCACCACATTCCAGTACTGAGTGCAGTCGCGGTATTGCGACTGATACAGCATGAAACAGCGTATTAACGGGAATGGCTGCTGCCTCCTGCCGTAAGGCGCCTTTCAGGATGGTAAGGACTGGGACTTTCCTCTATAGAATATTCACCGTGGTGGGGGATTTTGTGTGGCATGAAAAAAATTAGTTCAAACTCTCGACACTCGGGGCGCTGCGGCAGATAAAGCCATGGAGGTGACTTATGCATGGAGGTGATAGTACACATGGCTGGCCTGCGAGATCCCCAGATGTCACATCCTGTGATTTCTCGTTGTGGGGATACCTAAAATCACGGGTCTATAGAGGAAAGTCCCAGTCCTTACCAGCACTAAAAGACGCCTTACGGCAGGAGGTAGCAGCCATTCCCGTTAATACGCTGTTTCATGCTGTATCAGCCGTAATACCGCGACTGCACTCAGTACTGGAATGTGGTGGTGGACACATTGAGAGCACTTGCAGCTGTAAATCATGCTGAAATAAAATATCTCATTTCACAATTATCACCTCGCATTGTTTTCCTCGCAGCAGCGCTCCCCTAGTGTCGAGACTTTGAACTATTTTTTTTTCATGCCATACAAAATTCCCCACCACGGTGAATATTAATCTGCAAACCGCATGTCTCTTCGACCCATAGATATTTTTTTATACTGTTTTACTTTTGCTCCGAACTTTTGAATAACCTTGTATTTGGAGCTACCGTATCTAGGATTTGAACGTACCCTAATAGCAATTCAATATTGGCCCAATAATGACATTTTATTGGTTCCTATATTGGACTAATATGAAAAAGTGGACTTTTTGATGTAATTCGCTCAATATTGTCTTAAAGTATTGGGGCAATATTGCGCCAATATTTCCAATGTAACACCAATATTCGCGTAATATTGTAATGAATTGGGAACACTTAAGGACGTTCCTAAAAACCCTGCATAAAACATTTGAGTTTGTGGTAATATTAATATGTACATTCTAAAAGTCAATCCGAGAAGGTTCAAGTCATGAAAATTTTATTTTAACTGTCCAAAAATAGGAATTTTGCTTTTATTTTTCTCTTTCTTTCTAGCAAAAATAAGAGATTTATTTTTATTTACTTTCTTTGTGCTCTAATTCTGAATGCTTTCTGTTTCGTGCAGGGCAATGGTACCTTCAGCCGCAGGAGTGGACAAGAAGTTGAAATGTTGCTGAGCGATGACCTTGTGGTCTCTGTCTATGCTGAAAGCCAACACCACCCTCTACCTGTCATGACGGGATCGTCCTACATACATCGAACGTCAGCTCCCGAAGAGACGACGGTAAGTCGTCAGTCTAAGCGTGTACCTATAGATTTTGTGCGCGGTAATCAGGTATATAAATAGTTTTAATTGTTCTTCAGTGTGAAAGCCAGTAAAGTTTGTTGTGTTCTTGAAGATTTATGCTGTTGTCTTTTTTTCACAGGAACGATCGAGAACGACACGTTCTGATAATAAGATTCCGATGCAGTTGCGAGGCCAAGTGAGGCAGCGATTATACACGGAAGCACTACTCAATGGTAAGGATATTTTGCTATATATTTAACTGTGTATAAGGCCTGCCGTATTGTATGGCCCACAGTTAGAACGGACAACCTAAACTGTGAAAGCTATGCCTGTTTGTCTCCGGTTCCATACACGACTGTTGGTTTATCATCTTTGGGCTGCCTTGGAATCGCGAGTGGACAAACGATGTTACAGAGCCGCCTATAGGGGGGGGGGGGGGCACCACTGTTGTGTGTGACTAGATCATACAGATGTGTGTGTGGGGGGGAGGGGGGCTTCAGAAGAGCCGCATTACCAATAATTTTTTGAGAGACGTGAAGTTAGGAAAAATTTGCAAAGGAGGAAATATCAAATATGGAGAAGGGCGCATGATGAGATACAAATACAATTGTGTATTTGTAGGGTGAATCCACAATTTTTATAGGCGCCCCTGGTTGCAACACTTGCAAACCGGCGGACTGAAGACTAGGCCGTAAGGACGAGCTATGCACTAGTAGCGTATTTTGAAATTCAATTGGGGCAGTTTTATTAACCTCAAAGGGTCTAAGTAACTATATTTTTTCTTTGCTTCTTTCCTTTCAACTGTTATCTCCAGAAACTGATATTTTTCCAAATGTGGAGACGTCGGATTATACTGCAGTAAAATAACTGTTCTCTCAAGTGCAGTAGTAGTCGGAGCATTTCTTTTCGAATTTTCTGCTTGGTTTCTAAATCTTCTAACTTATTCTCATTTTAATGTTTGCTTCTATTAGGAGGTAAAAACGCGTTGTTTTTCTAATTCACTTACGCCAGCAGCCGAATTTCCGATATTTGTATTTACAGTGCCCCATGTGTGGTCTAAACAGGCAAAAAGCTTATCAGATGTGTTGCTATTGATGTTTGCAGGTCTGACTGTTACTCGTAACTTGGTTTTTATTTATATTTAGTTCATTTTAATGTTGTCTTTGCAGAGGTGCCCCTTCTTCTTTCTGGCGGAAACACCACAGCTGGAGGAATTGCCTGGCTTTCCATCGACAAGGATTGTGTATTGCATTACCAAGTTTATCTATCCGGTTTAGACCCTAAGGAACGCCACCTTCTGGAACTGCTGCAGATCAAACCTGGCAAATACAGTCATCCACTACAGAGAGTTCTGAAGCGATTTGAGGGAGAGCAGGTAATGGTACGAGTCAATAACCTCTTTATTATATTATTTTAATTTGATAGTATTTTATTCAAACTTTAATTCGAGGGTTTAGTGTCAAACAACGTTAACTACAAAATTCCCCATATTGAGATAACATTAGTTTTATATTGTAAAACACCAGTGCAAATCATAAGTAAAAAGCTGTAATATTCCGTAGCCAAATTAAACTTAATGTCATAAAACGTTATCTTCACCACTTTATTAATTATTACCGAATTATTAAACGGTACAAAAGATAAATTATGGTAAATATCACTTAATATAACCATATAATGTATAACTATTTTTTGTTTGCTTATATTGAGTATGATTTGCAAGAGATGATATGTAATCAAAACATCTTTTCTCATTCCTGAAAAATCACGATTTTGTAATTAACGTTGTTTGATTACTAAACCCTCGAATTATGCATACAGATATAGTGAAATTATAGATTAAAAATTATTGTTTAAATTTTTTAATGAAATAAAATGTACATTTGTAGAAAATTTTCTCAGACTTTTCAGAGCTTAATGTACTATAGTGAAAGTATACCTTTCGAGAGAGGAGTTCGTAAAGACGAAAACGTAATATGCAAATTGAAATTTTCTGGATCACGCACTGGAACAAGAAATTTTTCGATGATTATCCACCACATCATAGGCACAGGTAGCCAGTCGGAGAGCAGTCAAATCGGCAAACAACATTACCGGCGATCACTTGAAGACGCTAATCCAAGGACTCCACCAAAAATACACTTTGGAAATCGAATTTCAGATTGTTCCTCACTTCAGACCTGAAGTGAGGAACATATTCGGAGATAATTTAAATCTCGTTGTAGGGAAGAAGGAAGGCTTTAGCTATACCAATGACTTGCTGGAATCTCAGTGTCCAAAGAATAGATGACCATTTTCGAAACTCATATGGAGCACAGAAAAACGCCAACCGCACGATCCAAAGCCCAGAAGCACTCTCCCAGATAAACGCATATCGTGATATGACGCACGCTTCAACACCGTCGCTCATTGAACGAGCGTATCAAAAAGTTCCACAGCTAATCTCAAACCAGTAAATAAAATATCATTAAAATTCAGCACACTTCGTTCGAAGAAGTGGCGCAACCACGGGGAGGGCGGATTCAATCAGAAGATGATCAGAAAATACACTTATTCACAAAATAAGACCACACAATTTATTTCATCGGGAAAAGGACAGCACATAATTGAGCATATCCAGCTCATATTTCGAAATACACATTTTATTAAAGACTACGTCATATCAACTTATCGGAGAGCATACTATTATAGGATCTACAATCCACATCATGGGAAAAATTATTCCATGCATCATGAAGTAGAAAGACTAATGTAAATTGATTGCTGCAAGGTAGACAACTTAATAAATGAAAATCCCGCAAGTGATATATCAAAAACTTTCAACTTTTAAAAATTTTGGTTTGAAATAATTATATTAAGAGAGAGATATATATAAGGAACTGTGCCTAGTCAGTAATATTGCTGCTCATTTCAAAGAAAATGGCATAAGAATTTTTCTTTCTCGGACGTAAAACGTTCGATCGATTCCAGGTACAGTGACTAGACGAGATTTCTTACTTCTAGGCACTGTAGTTTAGGGTCATCTTCCAGAGCGAGCCGAAAATCAAAAAGATGACACTCGCCAGGAGAACTCTCATTGGTTGAGCCTGGCAAAAAACGTTAGGATCACCGACACAACATCAGTAATCGAAGTTTTTGGAACAATTCCAGACAAAGCGACGGGACTCACATGTGCAAAAAATAACACTTTTAACTCGAAAATAAAAACCAATAAAATACAGCAAGAAAACAATCTTTGCGTGGCTAAATAGGAAAAGATTAATTTTGCTTATTACGTAATTTTGAAATCGAAAGGTAAAAGAGAAAAATAATTTTGCGTCGAATTAAAGATTTTAAATAAAAATGCGGGGTTGGGGGGGGGGGGGGGGAATGATCAGAAATAGCGACGCGACAATATTTTCGATCCACAAGGAATCGAGTTATGTGAAAATCTCTAAAAAATCGTGCTTCAACATAAAATACCTAAAAAACGAATTCGAATTAAAAAAAAAAAACAGTCGACAAGGTCTGTCGTACCAGAATTGCTAATCCATTATCGAATTTCGTGGATGTCCGAATCTTAGATTTTCAGCTACAGAAGGCACAGACAAACACACGGACGGACATACATCTAGATATTATTTTATTGTGCAAGATTTATCACTAGATTTCTTTCATTGTACTGGAAATGAAATTAAACAATATTTATCCCCCCATTTTGGCTAACACAGTTGGAACTGCTGGCACATCTTGTTTTCGTGATTCACTTTGAACTGAAGTGACTAAGAATTTTAAAATTATGTGTGAAAGAAATTAAGAAAAAAATACTTATTCATCATCCGTCCCTTCTGGAAGGAGGAGTGCGTACAAATGAAGACCGATGATGTGAGATTGAATACCATGACATCTTTTTACTACCGCCTTTTGGCAACATCACAACTTTACCTATTGCACTACTGTATTCCTCTATTTTGTTTTTGAAATTTTGACTTCTTTTCTCAATTGTCTCGGTGACGGCTCACTCTCTGGTTCTTTCTGCAGGTGGAAGACTTGGCAGACGATTTGGATGGTCGTAGCTTGGCTTTCCTGCAGGCAGGTTTCACATACCTGGTGGTGACATCGAAGCTCGCTGGCAAGGCCAAGGCTGTGCAGCTAAGGGCTAAAATAACGAAGGTCGGTAGTGTTCTAAAATTCGAGAATTATCATCAGTTTGTGGTTTGTAAGCCTGTAATATGTAAATGCTTTTTAAAATATATCATAATAGTTAACTCTTCAAAGATTACTGAATTTTGGGTGGTATCTTCTGTACTATGTAAAGATCAAAATCTCTCATTTCTATAAATTATTTATAAATATTCTCTAATATAACGGATAACGTGATTTTATTTAAAAAAATAATAGAAGAATGTTTTAAAAAATAAAACCCCAAAATTAACTGAAAACATCCATTTGGTCGAAAAATTGCTATTTAAATTTTAGTGCATTGTATTTATTTTTTATAAACAAATTTTGCAAGAGGTTTACAATATAGGCTTCGGTATGTAGCGATTTTCCATATTTTCAGCATGTATCTGTTCCCTGAGAAAAATCCTCCGATTTATTATCGCTTTGGATCAGCCGCTATGATCAGAGATAAGTTTTATCTCTAGTCATAGCTAGAACTTATCTCAGTTCTCTAGTTATGATATGCGCGATCTTCAATTCTAACAAGTTACCCCATTATTAAGTTTTGCCAAAATATTCAGATAACACCAAATAGCAAACCGTTATTGGCGTTGAACATTGGGGCTAAAATTGGCAAGTGAGAATTTTGCCAATTTATAAATAATGCTCCAATCTGTGCAATATACACTGTTGACATTATTTTGGAAATATGTCAAATGTTTTGTCACTATTGGCAGCTAACATTGAATCAATATTTGGAAGGGGTATTGTATGGCGGTATTATAGTTTTATTAACTGATTCGTATACTAGAAATGGTCTGATGACAATTCATATTCAATCATGAAAACAGGATTATGCAAGAATTTAAAAAGGCTCTTAAATGTGTAAAATAAACAAACTAATAATAATAAAATATATGAAAATCATTCTTTTGCAGTGAATTGCAATTTATTATATGCAATCCTGTCAGTTTTTTCTCAGAATTCTGCAAAATTATGTTTTAAAGAGGCGGTAAAATACTTAAGTTCCGCGCTGTTTGTCTCTTTTTAAAAACGTCGCATCAAATAATAGAATATATTTAATAAACAACGCATGTTTCTGGTATTTTACTTTTTTTTTGTTCACTTAGCTCTCTGCACCTGTGAATTGTGTACCCCGATATGACGTGTCCTCAATGCAACGGAACGGACACACTTACCAGGACGGATATAATGACGTTTACGGGCCGGACGCTCTAAACAAGTGTATATATGAGGACTCTTTGTTCGATGACGGGGCTCAGTGGAAAGCTGAACACGAAGAATGCACAATGTGTTCCTGCCAGGTAAATTAGATTCTACATATTTTGTTAAAATTTTCGACTCAAACTTTAATGGAGGCTACGAAAAATGCATTTTTTACTTTCCCTGCAATATATGGTAATGTATAGGAAAGTATTGGAATCATTTCGAAAATCGAGTTTTCGACGGATCTTCACGTTTCGAGATCTCTAGAATACGAAAAAGCTATTTTTAGCGTGACGTCTGTGCAATGTATGTATCCACTCTAACTCAAAAACTAATGGACCAAATTTCATAAAATTTGGTAGGTAAGTCACTTGGGTGCGACCTTGGTGCTGATTAGTGTTTGGTACGATTCGTAAAAACAGAACCCGCCTTTTTTTGCGAAAAGGCCCGTAAAAATTTCATGTATCTACTCTAGTTAAAATACTAAATGACCGAATTTCACAAAATTTGGTAGATAAGTTACGTGTAGGATACTCTGGTGCTAATTAGATTTTGATACGATTCGGAAAAGAAGAACCCGCCGTTTTTACGAAATGGCCCACAAAAATCGTCAACATTTAAAATAAAAAACTACGTATGCTCAAATATATCCATGCAATGCTTGTTTTATACGTAATTTTTGACGATAAAAAGAATAAGACCAACCCCATTACACTAGGGCTAGCCATTCTCGAGATATTTTTAGTTTTTTCGTATTTTCTCTGCACCACCTTTGAAAATAAGTCCAGTTACCAAATGAGAACGAAAATTAAATAAAAAGTGAATTAAATTTAATTAAAATAAAGAGAACGTGGATATAAGTCATGTGCTGCCCACATCAGATTTTTTTTTTACTTCGAAATAAAATATTTCTTAATATTTTTTTTTTATTTTTATAAATTTGGAACTGTTTATCTTTAACAGCAATAAAACACTCAATACGGAAATATGACACTTAACGCTCATAAATTATTTCCTATGACCCGGCCCTGACTTACAGACGATGACTCCCAGGGCCTAATGGGCCCTCAGGGCCCTCTTACTAAACATTTTAAAATTTACTAGTACCGTAAAAAAATGCTTTAAAAATAAAGACAACCAAAAAATTGGCCATAATTAAAAGTATTTTATTAAAATCTCCTTTTTACGACTTACTAAAATTACTTAGCCATAGCGCTTTCGGGCATTATAATACAGGCTATAACCGCCAGACAAAATTTACATATTAATCATTTTAAATTTTTAAATACGAGGTATATGCCTCGTATTTAAAAATGTAAAATGATTAATATGTAAATTTTGTCGGCCGGTTATAGCCTGTATTTAAGCACATGTTCGCCTCTTATTTTTAATTTGCCACTGATGAAGCGTATGGCAATGCCCGAAAGCGCTATGGCTGAGTCATTTTAGTACGTCTTAAAATGGAGATTTTAATAAAATACTTTTAATTATGGCTAATTTTTTGGTTGTCTTAATTTTTACAGTATTGATTATTTTTGACGTCTTACAATACAGTTTTATCCGTAAAAAATGTTCGTTCAAAGAAAGTGTTATGATTCAATTCAAAATGTAGATAATTACTGCGATAAAAATGTCACTTAAAACTATCGTTAAGTTTTATACAACTTACTAATTTTGCAGAAAATTTCTTGCATATGAGTAATTAAAGCAAATAAATTTCAAACCTTCATAATACAATTCTGGGTTCCCTAAATTTGGGTGGCCTGTGCGCAAATCGAGCTCTTTCTGTGCCCCTCGGAGCAATTTTCGGAAAATGTGGTGCGCGAAGCAAGTTTGAGGAAAATAAAAAATCGACTCAGTACAAAAGTTTGACAGCGCTGATTATTCACCAATTTTAGAACAAACCACATACCAATGCTCTTTGCGTCATATCCTGGCTGTTACAGGTTAGATTGTTTTTGACGTAACTATTTTTTTTCAAATTAAGCGTGCATCTAATTTGTGATTCTTATTTTTTTTTTAATTACAAATGAAAGAATCTGATGTGGGCAACACATGACTTTCCCTGCAGATTCAAATTCATTTTTTCTTTATTTCTTTAATAATTCGCTAAATTGCACAAAATAACAAGCATAATTATTTTAAATTGCACTGAATTTGCACCTTTAATTCAATTTTCGTTTTCATTTGGTAATTGGACTTATTTTTAAAGGTGGCGTAGCGAAAATATGAAAAAACTAAAATATCTCGAGAACGCCCTAACAGCATTTTTTTTTCAGTGACGTATGATTTACGTCACACTGTGACTTTGGGACGTCGCAGTACGTCTCGGGAATGTCATATTGAGGTCATAGCGAAGTCATTTTGGTCATTTTCATGGTCGTTTGTGACGTCGCATATTAACTTGTTTGTGACGTCACATTGTAATTGCCATTGTATTGTCGTCACATTGTTACGTGTTAATTAAATTGTGGAAACGTCACAGAATATAGCCACAATGAAGTTACAAAGTTACTAATACGTAACGTCGCATAGAAGTCACGAATATGATGTCACATTGTGACCCAGGTGTCACGCGACAACAACGTCACTGTCACACCTGTGACGATCTTTGCTGTGAGGGCGGTTAGTCTCAGAGTAACGGGGTTGGTCTTATTCTTTTCCTCGTCTGAAATTACATATAAAACAAGCATTTAATTAATATATTTGAGCATACGTAGTATTTTATTTTAGATTTTGGGGATTTTTGCCAGCCATTTCGTAAAAAAAAAAAAAAAATCCGGTTCTTCTTTTCCAAATCGTACCAAAATCTAATCAGCACCAGGATAACCCCCAAGGGACTTACCTACCAAATTTTATGAAATTCGGTTGATTAGTTTTCAGTTAGAGTGAATACATACATTGCACAGACACACACACAGACGTCACCGGCCGTCCAAACGGTTGCTCGAGTTCTTAGGATGAGTCGGACGTGTTCTAGAGACCTCTAGAACACGAAAAAACTGTTTTTAGCGTGACGTCCAGAACGTGTAGATCCGTCGAAAACTCGAATTGCGATTTTCGGTATGATTTCAAAACTTTCCCTGTACATTATCATGTATTGCAGGGGAAAAAAACAAAACAGTAGTGTTTGTGAAAAGCCTCAGATTTGAAGTCTTTTAAATTCAACTCATTTAATTTCGTATTCTTATTTCCTTTTAGATCCAAATATTTTAGAATAATTTTCATTTTAATTTTGCTTATGTTTTACAAATTTCATTAAAGTTTTTTTTTTGTTTTAATTTTGAAATATAACTATCTCGGTACAAAGTGTGTCATTTTACTTACATCATTTTACTGTTCATTTTACTTACAGAGAAGTGAAGTCGTCTGTGAAAAGATGGTGTGTCCAGAACCTAATTGCGATAATCCCATGACGATCCCTGGTGAATGCTGTCCTTTTTGTCCAGGTAAAATGCTCAATTTCATGTTATGAGGTGTGGGCGAAAATTTCTGCGTACAGTAGCTGCTGTAAATTGAGTCTTGTGGGTGGTTTTTACTTCACGAGGTAATTTTGATTCAGTAAACAGGTGGCAAAATTTTTACCTTATTGTAACTAAGCGTTAAAAAGTTAATTCTTGTGGCTGCGTTTACGCTGCCTTATATGATGCCATCCTGCCCCCTTTTTGGACAATGCTTGTATAATGAATCGAATGTCGTTACTTTAAGACACCAGTCTTGGTCCGGACGGCTGAATTCGAAATTTTGACTTGCAGGATGGATCGCGGAAGGAAAAACACAAGGCTCCTAAATATGCAAGCTGACGCAACTGCCATTCTGACTCCGGCCGGTCAGGTCAGTTATTGTCTGCATGTGCAATTTCAATGGTGCGCGCATGTTAAATGGTTGATATTTGATATACAATTTAGCTTATAAAATAAGTGCTTCTGCTTTCAAAAAATTGTGCCAATTATTGAAGAAAGTAGTCTAGAATGCTTTGATTTCCTCGAGATGCTGAGAAAGCAATCTGCTTTTCGTCATGCTTTCGCCACCACTTCAACTGGGAGTCGAAATGGCTGCTGATGCGTCAGCCTGCATATATAGGACCCTTAGAAAAACCCATTGAAAGAGCTTTGTGAACATTCTGTGATTGCATTAAGAGCCGATTTTATACAGAAATTTAGCTGTTTCCGTGTTTTATATTTTTTATTCAATAAAGCAAAGCGGCTGTATCTATTAACCAGCGATTTTCACCAATGGCCAAAATACATTTTCTTTTTAAATTGCAAATTACGAAAAATGACGAAATGTTGACTAGTGCGTGAAAATAATATTGCAAAATATTTTCTACATATAAATCATGTATTTGTATTTTCATTTTTCCAATTTTTATAATTTTTTTTTTATTTATATGAATATATAGGTAACACCACCGGCAGTCACGAGGTGGGCGGTCATCGGACGCAGCGGCTGTGCTTCTTTGAAGATGGAGATAAGAAATACCACGTAGCAGGAAGTCGTTGGCATCCCTATGTGCCTCCTTTCGGATTTAGCAGATGCTCCCTTTGTACTTGCGAGGTGAGTTCTTTTTATTTTCTCAAAATCCTCTTTTTAGCCTGTACGATCTGAAATTAACAATTTATTTTTATACTTAACGCGTTTCGAATTTGAAGACATTTTTAAATGAATGAAGAGCATTTAGTTGCATTTTTAAATGAATGAAAAACATTCTCATTTTAAATGAATGAGAAACATTCAGTTTAAGGGCTCGCTGTTATTGTTTCAGGAAATATGCAAGGTTTTGAACTTGAAGCGGAAATTCTTGGTGAACTTGCCATTGTCCTTCAGAATTTGGCGCTGAATCCAAATCAGTCATCTTTTGAGCTCTATAGCAGATTATGAGACATAGATGTTTCAAGAAATTTTTTTCCGCGAAAACGATAGTACGGAAAAATTTTTGCCATCATGACTGTCAATGAAAAAATAATAAAATAATTGCATGACATTATAGTAGGATTCAAGGATATCCACTAACGAAGTACCTAGGTCAGTCGAAGGCTGCCTTTAAACTCCAATCCTGAGGGCGGCGGGGGATAGTAACAAAGGTAAATTAAAGAAAAGAGAGTTCAAAAGAGAAACGGGCTGTGCTCTTAGATTCCTAATGTGACTAATCACAGTAGAAATCTAACGAGTCGCATAATTTAGAGAATGAGGAAGAAATAAAGGCGGGGGGGGGGGGGGGGGGGTCGCGCTGTGCTCCGACCGTAAACAGGAAGAAAATAGTTTTAAATAGTGTTCTTAAATTTACAAAATTCTGAATCTATTAAATATACGAAACTATTTTTCCTATTTAGAATAAAAATAAAATTAAATTGCACGGTTTAATAATTATACTAAATATCTTTTTAAGATAAGTTTTCATTACTGTATATTCAAGTTATATTCAATATTGATCTTTTTAATCACCCTTTTTTTTATTTTATTGATATTAAAAGAATTATTTTTTCTTCATAAACAGTATGTTCTACACATAAAGCTAAATTAAGTTTTTAATACGTCAAAAAGAACAATACATAATGAAACGAAATTTTATTTTCATTAAATGATTGTTTACTTACCTGAAATTCTCTTTAGCTTTTTGTGAAAAAATGACGTGCGTCGTTTTCAGATCTTTACCTTCTACTAAGTTTAAAAATACAAATGAAAAGTATTTTGAATTCATGTAACGGCTTTCTGCTGTGATGGTTTTAATTTTTTTACAAATTGCTATTATTCCGGCAGGCATTATACATTTTCTCATTCAACATATGGCTTAAAAAATATTGATATTCTAGCAATAATTAGAATACGCAATTTATTAACTGCATCAATTTTTGTTGCCAACACGGTCAAAATGGATATTGTCTGCTAGAATTTTCAAAACAGTTTGGAGTAAAAAACAGATGCTCCGTTATTTTAAAATGAATCGTGAACAATTGCTTTCCCGTCTATTCATTTTTTTTTCCTCTTACGTATATTTATGGAAGGCGGCAATTTCTTTCTTTTATTCTAAATTGTCTATTCATTTTTTTTCCTCTTATGTATTTATGGAAGGCGGCAATTTCTTTCTTTTATTCTAAATTCCGATTGCCGTTATGGTTGAATATGTTTGTAGCAATCATTTTTGTTTCCCCTACAATACATGATAATGTATAGGGAGAATTCAGGGAAACTGGCCTAGGCAACCGTGTAGGTTTGTGCCTCTTAATGGCCAGCCCCAGGGGGTCAATCTCCAATCCAGCGGAGCCGCAGCCAGGTCGCTGACTTGGCGGAACCATTCACCGGGTAGGGTCCGAAAGAACGTCCGCCAAGCTCGACACCAGCCACCGGTCGGCCCTTGGCTCAGGTCATGAAAAGACACAGTCCAGTGGGATCGACCACCTGGAAGAGTCGGGGCCCTACCAACTCAATGGTGCGTCGGCCACTTCATCGTCAATAGGGTAACCCGATTGATTTGCCCCCAGCAGACGGAGGACCAGAGGTACAGACCTAAGATCCGTTCACCGCAATCAATGGCGGCGCCGTCTCCTGGGGGGCAATGTCCCTTTCGCGACGGTTGGAACGCCCGCGTGCCGGCTGCGAACTTGCATTCAAGGACGTACGGCACGCACTGGTGCCGGAGAGAACTTTACCCTAAACGCCGAGTGGCACGTATTGGTGTTTCTACGTGGAACGTTTTCATTTGAATTTATTTGTCTACTAGATGGCGTTAAATGCCCGTGGAAGCAACTTAAATGTATTTTATAGATGTTTGACCTTGGCACAAGGAGAATCCAATGAATTATTTCTCCATTTGGAGCGGGGTTGGGGAGGGGACATGGTTCTGTAAAGTAAACAGATAGCTCACTTCTCGCAGCATAAACAATTTTATAATTGAGTTCCGGGTCTCGTTCTGATTTTAGCTTTTATTGATTTCGTTGCTGAATTAGAGGAATATAAGAGAGTATTTTTTGGGGGGTGGGGGGGGGGGTGTAAAGGAATGTGCGGCAATGAAATGATTAGGTTATTTCGGATAAAAGTATGGCTGGTTTGAAACGTTTTCTTTCTGTGGAAGAATATACGCGTATGGTAAACGAACCAGACAGTAATGAAAGCGCTGCATATAGGGAAGATTCGTGGATGATGAATCTGAAAATGCAATTGATTCTTCAGATTCTGAGCGTACTATTATTACAACGCCGCCAGCTTCAGTTGCTGTTTTTTCGAATGATGTTTGGACGTGTGATTTGAAAGATCTGAATTCTTTGGAGTTTCTGAACATACCTGGAATAAATCACAATATCATGCCATCTAATTTAGATAAGGAACTTGATTTTTTTAGCATATTTTTTGATGATGAACTAGTAGAATTTATCGTAAAAGCAACTAATGAGTTTGCAAAGAAAAAATGGGAGAGAAAATCTCCTCTCTCTTTCCACATCGAAGACTCCACCTAAATGCATTTACAACTGTGACAGGAAATGTATTTACACCTGTGACAGGAACTGAAATGTATTTTCACCTGTGACAATGTATTTACACCTGTGACAGGAAACGAATTTCGTGTGTTTCTCGCACTAGTAATTTTGACGAGCATCGTCAGAAAACCAAATCTTACAATGTATTTTTTTAAGAATCCAATTATCAGTACTCCTTCTTTTAATTCAGTTATGAGTCGCGATCGATTTATAGGAATATTACGTTACCTTCATTTTTTTCTTGATAGTAATGCCCCAAAACTAGATAAATTAAAACCCGTGTTAGATGCATTAGTTTCAAAATTTAAATCTATATACACTCCTAGAAGAAATGTGTTCATTGATGAATCTTTGTTCTCATGGAAAGGAAGGTTGGGATTTCGTCAATATATCCCCTCGAAAAGGTCCAGATATGGAATAAAAATATATAAATTGTCAGAATCGGAATCAGGCTATAAATGGAATTTCCTTGTGTATACTGGAAAGGACACGGAATTATCAAGCTCTGATGATGGGTATGGAGAACGCGTTGTGAAAACATTTCGAAATGAACTTTCAGGAAAAGGATATACTTTGTATTTGGATATATTTTTTACCTCTTCTGTACTTGCAAAATATTTGTTGTCTAAGAATACGCATATATGTGGTACAGTTTTAAAAAATCGGAAGGACATGCCAAAGAATAATCCATCTGTACCTAAAACATATATACACTAAAATTTTTAATATTTGGATAAAAGAAAATTTATATAAAAAATATACATCAAATAGAAAATAAGTATTTCCTTTCTTCCTGAAAAAAGTAGAATGCTGTGTTGAACGGGTGATTTTTAGTTAATTTTTTTCGAGATTTAGGCTTAGCGCAAAAAATTAGCCGTCTTTTGGGAAAAGTTTGGAAACAAAGCGCTCCGTCCTTTGGGCCACGGCGGTTTCGGAATGCCGCCGTCCCGAAAGGGATAGGGAACGTATTGGAATCTTGTCGAAAATCGCAACTAGAGTTTTCGACGAATCTACACGTTTCTAACCTTCTAGAAACCGAAAAACTTTCTTTCGCGTGACGTCTGTGTGTGCAATGCATGTAGCCACTATAGCTGAAAGACTAAATTTTACAAAATTTGATACATAAGTCACTTACGTGGATTTCTCTATTTAGTGATTACCAAATTTTGAAATGGCTTCACGGCATTAAATTGTGAAATAGATTTTCGTAAATAAGAACAAGTCGAAAATAAGCGAGAGATCGGCAACTGCCGTCTATCTCAGGATATAACTAGAAGGTAGTATTTTTAGAAGAGTACTAGTGATCGTATAGTATTTTAAATATCATCTTATAACGTTATGCGTCGTCTTGACCAGGTCCTATTCCCTGGTCCATTCTAGGAATAGATTGGTCAGCCATAGATCATTATTAAAGGAAAGGAGCAACATATAAATTAAACAAGTTTTAGAAAGCAGAACAAATTAATTAAATGATAAATATTTATTCAAATAGAAATTAACTATATTCCAAGCAATTACATATAAGCAACTCCTTGTCCACAAGTGATTAATCTTGTCCAATAATAAATAACCTCGATGCAGATCATATCAATACTAAAAATGCACTTTCCGTTGTTCTTGTACTCAGCTATATAGTAGGGTTATCCGAGGAGAGGGGAGGCTGGAACACACTAACTCCAACGGCTATTTGCACACGCGAAGTGTCAGCCAACGGCCCTACCGTGCTGAAAACACCGGTTCTCGTTAGATCACCGAAGTCAAGCAGCATCGGGCGCGGTTAGTACTTGGGTGGGTGACCACCTGGGAACACCGCGTGCTGTTGGCACATTTCGGGCGCGGTAGTCCGGTGGTTTGCGTGCTGGATTTTACACGCTTCCACAACTGCCGCCGTGTTAATGCGGAGTACGATCACGTTAAACATGTGGGTCTGTAAGTCCTTCCGAGAAGTTGGTGGTAGGGGAAGGAGGGTACCGTTCCTGTGGATGCCTCCCCCACTGGGTTCCGGTCTAAATTGGGTGGCACTTCCCGGCCGTCCAAACAGTTACCTTACACCTTTCTGGTAGGTCGGACGGTCTGGGTCTCATCAACAACAACACGAAGTGTCTTGGATGGCCAAAGTTTAAAGTTTGGCATTATCATACTGTACCGACCAGCTCATCCTAGGACATAGAGCAGTTTGATGGGCGGCCGGGAGAGCACGCAAAGGAGGGTGTAGAATAGTTACATGAGATGGTCGGGAAAAAACACAAAAACAATACATAATACACAGAAAAACACAATAAACAGTTCCAGTTTATGCTGTGCGTAAACAGGGACAATACACAGCAAATAACTCGATAACTCTCTCACAAGATTACTAAACTGTATACAATAAAACAGCAATTGAATGTTCCAATAATTCGCGAAACAACCAATACTATTCTCGAAACATTGACGTACTCCACAATTTATTGTAGCTCGCATCACGTGAACTGCTCTCAACTGAGCTATGTCTCCTTTTGTATACTTTTCGTAGAAACTTCCAGAAGGGGCTTGTATCGCGAAGAATATTCGTTATTTCGAGCAAGTTTTCAAACCTTTTGAGAAATTACCCCCCCCCCCCCTCCCCGAATCTGGCAACCTTTCAACATATAGAAACTCTAAATTCACGTCATAGGAATGACTGTCTGTAAAGGTGTTTTCTCCTTCTGGTTCTCAAGAGTGTGAAGGCATTTTACACGTTCGTAACAGTATTTTATAAAGTATAGTGCATGCATTTAAGGGCACATCAACATTGTTTTAAAACAGCATATTATAAATCTGAAGAAAATATTGATCATGGAGATGATAATTAAAGTCCTTAAAGATGAAGCCAGGAAAATTGTTTATATTATATGAAAGGAGATCTAAGGTGTACCCATATATTGACATTAGAACATTAGAAAAGCCAAAGAGGAGCAAATAAAGAAAAAAGGAAAGATTTAATATATATATATATTTACAAATAGAACCACTCTGCGTGTGTTTAGGATATATTAATTTATTCAACACTTCCATACGCTATTACAATTTGAAAACAACTTCAAAACATTCGACGCCAACGCCAACTTCCAACTCTACTGCGTAATACCAGAGAAAACAAAAATATAAGGGGTTGCCTTGCGGTATGAGATTTTCATTGGCGAAATCCATCACACTTGGCATTAAAAGTTAAAAATTTTAAAAATATGACCGAGAAATTTCAATCCTGCGTGTGTGTATATATATATATATATATATATATATATATATATATATATATATATATATATATATATATATTATAGCTATATATATATATATATATAGCTACAGAGAGGAAAGATGAATGAATTTAGGAAGAATTTAGATAAAAATAAACAAATGCGGGACATATTGCCGAATTGTGATTAGGATAGGGAACATTTTGTCTACAGTGTTGGCGGCGAACAAGAGTGGCGGGTTATCGAGGGGCGTTATACCAACTATCAAGAGTTCATTGTAACCAATATGAACTAAGCGTAATATTGCTTTGGTTAGCGTCGATTTAACAAAATTTCTTTCCAGCCCAAGACTTTGATGGTGAAGTGTGAGCGTATTACGTGTCCACCTCTATCATGTGCCGAGAAGGAGTCTTACAGAGATCATCCTCGAGCATGTTGCAAAAAATGTCCCAGTAAGTATCATTTAATGAAATACGAAAATATTTTTTAAATTAATGAACTTTATTAATTTATTGGAGGTTGTAGTTATTTTCGTTATAAAAGCTATTTTTATTAAAAAATATATTTGCTTGAAATACTTTATTTCACTAATTTTAAGACGCTACTGAAATTTTAAGTCAACAGGAAATTTATGAAGGAGCCTGCATGTTGTGGCAAGTGGTGTGAACACTTCATTTTCGATGGAACTATTAAGCATTAAGCATTTTTATACTCTTTTGAACACTTATGTCGTATCGTTATACGAATTTTCGGGAAAACGATAGAGATATCTCTAGTAACCGGAAGTGGAAATCCTTGGTAAACCCCTAATCCCTTTCCAAAATTTGATGCTGAATTCGTATCAGTCATCAACTAATCTTTTTCTATAGTAAATCCTGAAAAAGACATGCTTCAAAAAATGTGTTTTGGTAAAAACAATGGTATTCCAAATATTTTGCCATTAATAACGTCTTGCAATCACTGCATCTCACAATTTGCTGTGATGTGATGTTATATTTCCCTTTGCCACATTTCATTAATTTAATGACGTCTCTAAAATCTTTCACAATATGTTTTTAAACTTTGGGTTATTGTTAATTTGTCTTTCCATTTCATTCGTAATTGAATTCTTATTGCGATCGTTGCTTTTCTCCCCAATAGATTCTGTTGCTGTTAAATCTCATATCATAGGCCCGCCATCTATTGGCCAGTTGGGAGACCAAGAAGGTGAAAAAAGGACTGCAAAAGACATCTTAGCAGCCGGAGGTAAAATCTTCTATTAATGCTCTTTCTTCTATTTCTGCATGCGAGGGCCGTTCAGAAAGTAATATTCGCTTTTAAGGGGACGGTGGACGTTGAAATTTTTTTTTTATTTATTGACTTAGAAACGTGAAAATTTGTATAAATATTCCTCTTAACATTACTATATACAATACCATTAATTTTTTTTTCAATTTTGTTATAATTTTGTATTTTTTTTTTAATTTAAATATTTTTAACCAAACTTTCCTGATAATCCGTAGGATTTTGTTTTGTCTCTAGGAGGTCTATTGTAGTTTTACAGGCATATCCCCATATGGGTGCTGCATACAGCATTCCCGGGCGGATGACCGATTTATACATTAGCAGTTTGTTTTGATGATTGAGATTTCAGTTTCCTATCATTGGCTCCTGTAGTTATATACGCTTTTTTGATTAAGTTCGTTACGTGCTGTTTCCAGGTTAGGTGGGAATCTATCATTACACCTAGGTATTTAGTAGATTTTTCCGCGCGTAGGGCATGGTTGTTTAAAGCGCGAAAAGTGCGTGCGTGCGTACGCAATGTGGGTTGTTGAATGGAGTGCCGAGTCGATAAGACCTAAACCTCCGGTATGGTAAACTCTTGTATGATATTCTTGAAATTCATGAGCTGCACAGATATGATAGAAATGCAAAGAGGAGCAAAGCTAGTGTGCCATCTATGTGAGAGTGGCGGCAAGAAAAAGGGGGTAGAGAGCAGGAGCGAACAAAGATTAAGATACAGTGTTAGATTTAAAGCTCCAGTTTGATAAATATTCAATTTTAATAACAAATTTTTAATTTTAAAAGGTTCAGATAAAATATGGGGCAGGAAATGGAAGGCATAAGGAATTATAAAGCCTAAGGGGGTTCGAAGAGGACAGAAAGGGGGAAAGGGTATTATATATCTAAGACTTGGATTAAGAGAGAGCCAATCAGAAGGCAGCATAAAGAACAGTCTGACTAATCAGAAAGGAGGAGTAAGTAACACACAATTTGCGTGCCTCAAAATACAACAGGAATATTCCGACAAGACAAATAAAGTCTGAACAAGAATAAATGAGATCCAACAAGACGAAAAATTATTCAACAGCAAGACTCTTTGAATAATTACGGGACTTGCTACGGATCACGCCAATGTGTGACTGAGGACGGGCGAGTATGACTGCGTAGCAAGTTGCCTTGACTCATTGCCATGCTTGATCTCTGTAAACAAACGGGAATTACTTTCTTTAAAGCCCTCGTAAAATTTCTTCAATTTTAATATTATTACTACTATTTTCATTTTGAATATATTTTCTAAGCAGACGATTTACATTTCTTTTCAGGATGTAAGTTTCGGGGCCATGTTTATCCCAATGGTGATGAGTGGCATCCAACAATAGAACCTTACGGAGCGGAAAAGTGTGTAAAGTGTAACTGCAAAGTAAGTTTTTTAATTTTTGTGTCTGACGAAGTATGTTTGCTAGCAATATGTTTATTAAATACCTTTTGATTAAAATTAGATAAACTTATTCAAATTTTTGTGCGTGCCTTTTCATACAAGTAATGATTGAAAGTTATTTATGTAACAACAATTACCTTTGTTTATATCCATACAAAATGCTTGGTCGCTCCTTGTGAGCTTTTAAAATCACGTTGCGTCATTTCAATTCATGAAAAACCATTGTTAGAACTTTGTTGAAATAATCAACTAGATTGACAATCCCTATTTATATATATATATTTTTAATATACAAATAAACTTGTTTTTCTTCGCATTGTTCATGAATCCCCAAGTCTTTGCGTTCCGAATTTGGCTGTTATTATTGACACCGGTCATGGCAACCGGCGCCTAGGATCCCAATATATATATATTTTTTATTTGAAGGAGGAAAAGACATCCGCGATTCAAGCCACACGGCCTACCCGAATGTGTAAGTCAATAAATTGTGTGTTCGGAAATGAACTCTACAACAAAGAAAAAGACAAACTCTATCTCATTCAGGCCCCGCCTCAGCAAAACCAACCAGCCAAGTCCACCACCAGGATGGCCCCACTATTTCCCCAGTTCAGATTTATTAAAAGGTACAAACAACTCGAAAACTTTGCCCACGTACAATACAGGAACAACCGTCACACGGTAGAAAACATTTCAAGCAATATGGGGTTGATTAAAATCAACAAGAGAAAAGGTAAAAGAAATATCATGGCAAAATAAAACACAATAGTAACAGTTATCTCAAAAAACAAAACAACTTAAGAGCAACTGAAAACAATAGTACCAATATCAACCCAAGCAAACCCACAACAAATTAAAAACAGAGTTCAGTAGCTATAAAACACATCATCAATTAACTACGAAAAACAAAGCAACTTGATAGCAACAGTTGAAAACAATTTAAGATCGACTTAAACAAGATACGTTGGACCAACCCACACTAAACAAGTCAATTCAAATAATTTGCTCGGTAATAGAAGGAAGCCGAGATGTGATACACGTAACAGCCGCGCCATTGGCGGGGGAAATGAGGGGGGAGGGGAGGACAGGGTTATTCAATAAATGTACCCTCATACAGAATTCTTGGAAGTTAAAGCCATTAGAACACTATAAACTCAATTGTCAACCATACATCGAATAGTGTTAAAAAGTTGGCAGCTACAATTTAATATTTTCCTTAAATACATGTGCTTTTGAAAAGTTACTAAAAATTCTATTTTATCTATAATGATATATATGTATAAAAAATATACATCTATATAAATACAATTGGAAATCTGTCTGTCTGTTTGTTTTCCCATTATCACGGGAGAACGGCTGAATCGAATTTTATGAAATTTTATGGGTAGCCTTGAAACAGTCTCACTTAAGATTTAGTCCAAGTTTTGAGTTTCTAAGACTAGTAGTTCTCGAGACATTAGGGAAAAACGAAACGTTCTTTGTCTCATCGTCACGGGAGAACGGCTAAACCGAATTTAATGAAATTTTGTGGGTAGCCTTGAAATACCGCCACTTAAATGTAGTCCAAGTTTCGAGTTTCTAAGACCAGGGGTTGTCGAGATATTAATGAAAAACGAAACTTTTTCCTAGGCGTTCTACTCTAACGCCCTGGTTCCTCCTAACGAAAAGGTTGAATATCGTTTGTTTAAAACGCAAAAGTGAATTAAAACGTTATCTGAGTTTGGTGGGAGATTTTTTGCGCTAATTAGTCACTTTCTGAAAGCATGAATTGTGTAAAGCATGAATTTAAATGGAAAATGTATCACCATAGTTTATTTTTCACAAGCTTTTACTCAACAATGAAAAGTATTTAGAAATCAAAATGGTTATTTTATTATTAGTATTTTATGAGAAAGATTCTATCTTATATCATGTATCTTATATCATGTCGGCAACGCAAATAAATTAAATGTGTTTGTTAATGTTTATTATTATTTTTTCGATTTGAATAATAAATAAACGGATATTAAAATAGATCTTATAAATGAACTGTTTGATTTTTCTTTTATTTATATTAATTGCGGATTGCGTACATCACTTTCATTTATTTTGGTAAAGAGTTTTCAAGCTTATATATTATGTTTAGCTAATAAACTCATATATTGTGTTTAGCCAATAAATTAATTTAACCGATTGTTGAAACAGAAAAAGAATAGAACGAGTATGTCTTCTAATACAATTTTAGTGTTTTCATTTAGTATATACAAATGAGATCAGGATGTTTTATTCAGATCTGCAAATTCAGAGCTACGAATTTGGCGGGATATCGCTAACTTGGCAACTTTTCTTAAACGTTGCCAAATTGACGGAAACGTCGTCAAATTGTTAAAAACGACGCAAACCAATGAAATTTATTTTGTTTTGTTAGAAGAGAGTACTGAAATGATGTCTCGTTAGCATTTGTCTGTCAGTCCAACCGTCCTACTTACAAGGAAGGTCTCCTGACCGACCCCCACCGATTTTAATGAAAAAATTACTGTGAATAGTATTGGTCTGTCACAACGCATTGTGTAGGTAGCAGCGGCTCTATAGTAATAGAAACGACACAATAAAATATTGAAAATTGGTTCTGGGTTACCAGAATCTATACGTTATCTCTATTTGGCGATTATTCATTATGATTATTGTTTTGATAATCGTGAAAGGTGAAAACCTCTGAAGATGTAATGCTATAAAAATTCGGTTAATGCCTAGATCCTGGGTATACGAGCGTCGAATTTGTAAATAAGGCACCAATGGAAGATTTTGAGTTCTCGCGTTCGATTGATCAGACAGCACAGCGTTTTTTAGTGGTGTTCTCCACGTATAACGTTAATGCGAAGCAATATCTTTAGAAAGTGCCGCTTTACCCCCTCTTGGGCACTTCTCCCAGCAAGAGAAAAGCTCTTGTGCAGTTTTTAACAAAATGAATAGTAATACTAAACAGTGAACACTAACAAGACAGTACCTACTAATACAACTCATCAGCTTTTGAAATCTCACATTTTTATAAACTTCTTATAAATTAATCTGTAGGACAAATTCAATCTGGTGCCGTTACGACCTAAATTAATGTAACGTTAACAGGCTTATTATTTTATGGAATAAATGTATTGCAGAGGAGAGGAATAGTAAAACATGTTCGAAATAGAAATATGTTGTTGTTGTTGAGACTCAGACCGTCCGACCTACCAGAAAGGTGTAAGGTAACTGTTTGGACGGCCGGGAAGTGCCACCCAATTTAGACCGGAACCCAGTGGGGGAGGCACCCACAGGGACCGTACCCTCCTTCCCCTACCACCAACCTCTCGGAAGGACTTACGGACCCACATGTTAACGTGATCGTACTCCGCATGAACACGGCGGCAGTTGTGGCAGCGTGCAAATCCAGCGCGCAACCACCAGGCTACCGTGTCCGAAATGTTCCAACAGTACGCGGTGTTCCCAGGTGCTCACCCATCCAAGTACTAACCGCGCCCGATGCTGCCTGACTTCAGTGATCTAACGAGAACCGGTGTTTTCAGCACGGTACGGAAATAAAAATATGTGCAACATCAACTACATTTTGCAAACCTTTGGAAAGAACAATTGGTCAAAGAACAATGAAAAGAATCTGATGTATGAAAAACAAAATCAACCGGATTTTGAAAATGTCCTGAAAAAAATAAACAACAAGGCGAAATTGTAAATGTAAAAAATATTCAAATAGTTTAACCACACTGTTCTATCAACATTTGATAGTGTAAAAAAACAGAAAATCACGCAAGAAGTTTGCATTCAAATAAACAGTAAAGAGGAATAAACTATAAAAAATGTCGCTGGAAATACGAAATGTGCAGTACTATAGAACAGTAAGCGAATTGAAGAGCAAAGCAAACGAGCCGATGCACTGTTTCCGTACTTATACTCGGGGAATGTGACTGACGTATACTGTACGTCAACGTCGGCGCCGAGTTCTACAGTAGGGTTACATTTGGCGATGAAAATTATTGTTTTCAATATTTTATTGTGCCGTTTCTATTGCTATAGGGCCGCTGGTACTTGCACCATGTGTTGCGACAGACCAATACTATTCACAGTAATTTTTTCATTAAAATCGGTGGGGGTCGGTCAGGAGACCTTCCTTGTTAGTAACAAACACATTTAGCGAAATTTTTTAATTATGTTTTGTTAGGGGATAGTATTGTGGAGATGTTTCGTCAATTGGTCGCCAAGTGAGATTGTCAGTTTTACGATACTTGGCGATAAATTTAACACTTGGCGATAAATTTAACGATTTTTTAAAATGTCGCCAAATCTTCCATAGAGATGGCATTAGATGATATTTTTTCCACCAATTTATTTGAAGGAAATAATATCATGTCGCTTAGCAATGGATTTAAATCCAATCTTTGTATGCGGCAGACGATTTTTATTAAATCTTTTCCGATTTGAATAATGGAGACATGTATTTAAGATAAATTTCATTGACATTGCATTTTTGTCTGGCTAATATCAATTACGATCTTCAGGTTTAAACATTATTATTATTGATATTTTCGGTAATGATTGATTCAGAGATTATCAATTTTTTCAAGTTATTATGTCATTGTTTTATTGCCGCAAAAATTGTTGAAACTCATATTGTACGTTGTAAAAGTAATCTACAAATGCACGGGTCTGATCTACGAGAATATAAGTAGTGCAGGTATATTGGCATATATTTTGACATATATTAGAATCAAGTACGGCCTTCTGGTATGAAGATTACGGGGATTATTGATATTTTCAATTTATTACGTCATCTGTTTCATTTTGGTAAAGATTTTAGAGACTCATATTGTAATAGACTCATATTGTAATCTTCTACTAACACTCGTACTTATCTTCTAATCTACGACATTATAAGTAGTACGGGTATATATATCTTCCCATATAATTTTAGCTCTTTCATTTTGGCATGTATTGGAATCAATTACTGCCTTCAGGTTTAAAGATTACGGGTTTATTGATATTTTAAAATTATATATGTGATCTATTAATGCAGGTTATATCTTCTGATATTCGCCTATATAAGTAGTACTGGTCCCATACAATTTTAACGCTTTTATTTTTCATATATGAATTCAATTCCATATTTTTTGTAAATTTTCTTACAAATGGGGCCAGGATGTTCAGATTCTTCAGATTTGCCCGTGAAGATAATTTTGTATAGCGAGAACAGAGATTCTTAAACTTCTTTTTAGGAGCATTAAATTAAATATTTTAACAGAATATTTTGATTAAAAATGTCATTTAGTATACTATAGGAATTTGCACATGATTGTGAATTTTAAGTTCCTTTATATTATATACTCCGTACGAAGAACGGGTATGCTGCTAGTTATTATATATATTAAAGTATTATTCGACAAAATGAATTTTAAAAAATGCTTGTAATTTGTAATTTTTTTGTAAAAATGAATTATTTTATATAATATTAAAAAGTATTTAAAATATACCTGGTTATGATTGAATGGATGTATACCATGAAAAAGAGGATACAATTTGCAAAATGAGTTAAGCATATATTTAGTGCCATTAAAGCATTTTCCTTTATCATAAGAATTTGCAAAAACATTCCATATTTTTAACATTTTTTATAAATTTTAAGAAACTGACACTGAAAGAATAGACTTTTTAAAACTGTATCTGTTTTGTTATTGTTTTCTGAAAAGGAGTAAAATGCCACTTGTACCTTTCTGGTTCTCATCCTCTCTTTACCTTCAAAATAAAACACATACACACACACATTTGCCACCTCCCTCCTTGTTTTTTAAAATTAGAAATCTCAATGATCAAAGGCTTCTGGGAAAGCTACTTACTTTTCAGAAAACAGTTTGGAAAGAGTGTTACATTCTATTTTTATATTGATTAAAAAGAGAAAAAAAATAGTTGAAAATTTTTCCATAAAAACATGGCGGAAAGTTTTTTGACCCATATCTGTAGATCGGACATTTAATCGTTTAACCGACCAATAGTTTGGTTAATCACTTTTGGTAGAAACAATACCCAGTTAACCAAACATGTAATAGAATTTATTTGTTCAGATGTAAATCTATCTATTAAGAAAAAAACAAAAAATGTGTTCTGTTATATTCGTTGTAAAATATGAGTAAAAATACTCTTAATATTTTTGAGAATTATATTATCAGTTTTTATTAAATAACCCTCACCCTCTTTATAAAATTTTATAATTGTTTGCAATATTGGCAACAATATTGATTCATTTGTAAATAATTATTTACAACACTATTAATTTATGTGAAAATAGTTATTTGCAACAATATTAATTTATTTGAAACAATATCACTTCTTTTAATTTAGTAAATTAGTACTAGTTAAATTCAACGTTTTCAAGTTACTAATTTTCTGCAATCATGAAGCAAGGGTTAAAAGCTATTTTATGTTTTGATTGCTTTCTACAAGTTTTGATTACTGATAATGATTTCCACTCCAAGTATTTGTGTGTGTGTTGGGGTGTCATTTCCAAACTAGGGCATTCTCTCATGACATCATTGGAGCTTAGACTCAATGTTGATTACTGTATGCAGGGGGTCTTTGTAAGGATTCTAAATTTTCCGTTTAAATCTCTTTACTATTTGTCTGAAATAAAATATGAAATTGTTATCTAAAATTGTTAACTTCCGATCCCTAGCTTTAGTCTACATCGATCATTGGTTAAAACTGATGATCGGACACTTAAATTTCGGTAACCAAAAATATTTTATTCAACATTGTCCCCCCAAAAGCCCACATTCAGCTCTTTTTTAGGCAATGTTGCCCTGACTCGCTCATTCCTGTGGGATTTTACATGGGAATCGGTTTCTTCGTCTTGCGTGTTTCTGGGTCATTCCCCTTGTTAATCAACCGTCACACTCGGATTCAAGGGTACACAAGCTGAGAAATGAATAAGAAATCGCCCGATTCTGCGCCTCTGTCTTCATTTTTTTTTTCTTCTGCTGGCAGTGCCTTATCAGGGCCATTCTAAGAGGCCTCTTGGGAAGCGATGTGTTAAGTGTAACAGAGAAGAAAAAGGACAAACTTTTCTTGGCCGTCATTCGACACCACACGATATTCGCTTTTCAGATCTTCTAAAATAAATGGATAAGAAAAATTAGGGCGAAGACGAGTTCTCAATTGTCTGAGTAATAGTAAAGAAAAGAAAAATACCATTTGGATTGAGGTTAGATATGAATTTTGCGTTGGTATATATAGTCTTAACTACCTTGGTATACACATTTACAGAACTGTGTTTTATGTAGTGATGGCTCGATTTATCTGTACATGAATGCATCGATATTTCGTATCGATACATTTGCATATAATGCTTACTGAATATCGGTACAATTGCTTTCAATACATATCATAGTATCAGCAATATCTCATTTGTGATCATCTTTTTCCCACTCACATTAAGTAATGATTCTGTTACAATGTTAAAAGTGTCATCATGGTGCAAGAGGGAATATTGGTTGATTTCTGTCAGTTATCCGACGGCGAATTTCTAGAACAGTGGTGCTTAATCCGTTGATCGCATCAATATCTGAAGTTTATTTTCATTCGTTTTTGAAAATTATTATTTTTTTAGTCCTTAATTCGATGGTAAGGCAGTGTAAGTAATAAGTTCTCAGTTCTTTTGAAGAAAAAATTAGTTTGAAATGGAAATAATCAGATTTCAAAATAATTTAGTATTGCAAACATAATTTAAAGAAGAGAACTTTCGGGGTTTAGTCAGTATGCAAAATTATCCGAACCTTTTTTTCCCTCAGAGTTTGGCGTCTAAACCAGAGGAGTATGTCCTCTGATGAATCCAGATTCAGTTTAGAAAGTGACAATCGACGTGTTGTCATCTGTAGAGAACTTGGAATGAGCGAATATTTCACACTATTTTTCAATGATACTTCGATATTTCAACTCACTCCAAGCTTCAAATTTGCTTTCACAATATTTCTCCACACATGTAAGCTCCCTCTGGACGAGTCGGACGGCCTGGGGCTTTCACACATGTAAACTCATCAAACAAAATCCTCGTTAAAATCACTTAACCACAGACTTTTGCTTTCTCATATTATAGAATATAGTGAGCAACTATTGTTTTTACGAAAATTTTCGAGTTTGAGATTTTGATGCCAATATGTTTTAGGACCTCCTGATACGTTTTGACTATTTTTAGAGTAATGTCCGTCTGTCTGTGGTCGATTTTTTGCGCTCACGATAGCTGCCACAAATATTAATAGATTTTTACGAACTGGCTTTGTTAACTTAAATAATCTAAAATTTTATGAAATTCGAGTGAAAACTTCGAATTATTATACTTTCTTAACATGGCGGTATAAGACAAAACTTGACATAATTATGCACAAAAGGGGTTATTTATGGTTCAATAATCACGTAGCTTAACAGTTTCTATCATTGTAGTGAAGAATAGCCGCGATACAATTTTCTTGTTCGTACGTCATTAGACTCTTGAGGGGCAAATTCCCCCCCCCCCCTTCTGGTGTTGTTGTTGAGACCCAGACCGTCCGACCTACCAGAAAGGTGTAAGTGTACATTTTCAAACTTGGTATCAATTGAAATACTTTTTCAGGCCCTTTAAAATGAAGGGTAACATGCTATAATTGTGATCCTTTTTGATCAATAATACAGATTTTTCGAAAATTTTGCAGAAAAATAAAAAAAGCTAATTAAAAAAGAAAGTTGAGTTGAGTTACACTCAAATTAATTTTTCTCACGAAGTGCACTTAAAAAGCTGGACATCTGAAATAAATTCAGGACATTTTATCAAAAAATTGGACTGTCCCAGGAAAAAACGGAAGAATAGGAACCCAAATTTAAACCATACTCAACAACCTATATCCATCAGTTTTCCATTTTTTGGATTTTATTCCCTTTTCCTAATTATACATTGCTTTTGGACGCCATTATCAACGGACATTTGGGTGTAATGAAAATAACCATTAACACATTAATAACTCTTCAAAAATATCGGGTCATTCAATTGGAAACGTAACACGAAATGAAATTAAAGAAAGATCAGTCAAAAACTTTATTCTATAGCTTTATTTTTTTAAACAGTCTCGCACGTGCCACCTCTCCCGAGTTCATAAACAACCCGAATGCCCTTCAAGCCAAGTGAATCCTCCTTTTAATATCACTTCTCTCCCGGTTCATATCTCTTCCGTCAAGTGGTGATCGAATGGGGAAAAGACCGTCTAGTGAAATTAAAATGACTCATTTGCACGTAAAGGTGACCTTGTTGGTGGCGCCATCTTTCGCAGCCAGACTGAAACAGATCCTTGAAAAAACAGATAGCTGTGAAAATAAAACCCTTGACTTCTTGTTATAGATGGACTCCTTATTAATTTGCGGTCGGCAGCTTTACGGGGAAGATTCATTTCGTCAAAAGCTGTCTTGCTCAAAAGAATAGCTGATGTCTGCAGTGCGTATTAATAGTGTGTTGCGATTGCGATGTTATTATGAACTAGGAATATATCCTTGGACTGTGCCAGGCTGGTTCTCTGTCACCAGTCTATCTTCTGCGTGTCATTAGAGAGGTAGATACTATTCCATGAAACACATTACAGTGCTGTTTTCTTAATGGATTTACTGTTTCTTCTTGTCTTAACTTTAAATACTCGCTTTGGTGACACACGGGGGGCATGGATAGTGCTTTTTGCTTGATGTTTTTGCATGTAGTAATTTGGCTCATGGACACAGTGAAAACTTTTTGCATGTAGTACATTGCAATCTCGATTTACATTCACGCTGTGCGTTTAGAAAAGTCGATTTAGCCCTATTATTATTGTTCAAAAAAAGCTACGTACAGGAATATATGTTCTGTCAAGTCAACAGTGCCTAACTTCAGTTTTGGGGAGCCCTGAAACGTAGAAGATTTGGTTCTCCATATAGACACATAGAAGTAGAAGTCTACAATTTTTAAGTATTTAATCGGTCCGGCCTGACAGTACTAGTGCTTGAGCCTGACCCGAGCACCGAAAAGGTTTTTAATTTGACCCGAAATGATGGTTTTCTCAAATGTGTCAAAAATATGAGTTTGTGCAATTTTTGTGTAAATAATTGATGTTAACGTTTGCTTTTTAAACATTCATATTTTTATGTCTTAAGTTTAATTTATAATTTTTTGATTATTCGGTATGTCCGGCCCGACCTGACACTAATGTTTCAAAACTGAAACAGGGCCCCGCGCGATCCAAAACCGTTTCAAGAAATCAGGATCGATCGTGCAGACCTTTAACTAAATAAATCTATAGAATTCAAACGAAGTACGATAGTAAGTTTGTTGATATAAGTCTGCTTGGACGTGTTAAATTGCTGTAGTGCCACCATTTGTATTTCAATGTTGAATATCAGTATGTAAATCGCTTGGGAAGCCGATGCTATTTAGGAGATTCTTATTATTATAAACTAGTGCGACATTTCGCCTAAAAGAGTATATATTTGCCTAATTTTTCCTAATTTCCGTCATTGTGGACCCCCCTCCAGACTTTTTAGAATCACACACACTGTGATATTGAAAACTGCGCTTATGCTTCCCAGGAGAAGTGCAAAGAGAATACCGATGGTATACCGCTTCCCAAAGAGGCTCTTTGAAGTCTGAGCGTTGGGTATTCAAGGCCACAAACACTGCAAGCCGATCTTGCAGGTTTTACACTCGAGTTTGTACCACAACTGGGAAAAATGTATGGGCGCCCATGCTTAGCAGTGTCTTTCAGTAAACTTTTCGCTTTGAATAATTGATCAATTTCGGGTAAGGGGAGGCGTGAACGAGAGAATTACTTTTCAGGGGAGGTGTGAAAGGGAAAGGGTTAAGAACAAACACTAAGTTCAGTTTAATAATTGTTTCCTCCAATCATTTGTGTATCTTATATTGTGAAATATATGTTTAGACCCGAGATTTCTAAGAAATGCGTAGTATCTCATTTATAGAGCCTTTAATCTACCATGTAAGGGTGGAAAATAGTTAAAGTCAGTTTTTTTTTTTGTCAATAATTTGTCATTTTTTTTTAATTGGTCGAATAAAGGTCAGTATTTTTTGTTTTTGTGACTGCAATTTGTAGTTTTTTTCTTTTTTCATTACTGCAATTCGTGAAAACACACGTGAATATTTTATGAAAACATTTAATCGGCTTTTCGGAAAAATTGCGAAATTTAGCACTTTTACAATTAAATTTACATTTTTTTAAGATGTACTATTTCAACTTCATGCATATAAGGAAATTTGGGATTTTCGTCCTTAAAATGTCGCTTTTCGCAGTTTTCTAAATATAATCTTTTTTGACTTTAAATGCCCCTTTCTGTTTTTCATATTTTTTGGTGAAAGTGGTTAGTTTCTTTTCTGTAGAAGGAAACTTCTCCGTCTTTTTATTATTGCAATTCTATGAATTCTAACTTTCCGGTAGCTGTGTGTGCAAGGAAACTCTCCTGAGTTTATTTCTAGCATCATTGAAATAACCCACTTTCATTTTCACGGAGTAATAAGGAAATTCACCAAATCAAGTTTCACTTTCTAGTTAATCAAGCTGGATTGAAAAAGACTCAGTTTGCATTCAAGGTGATGCAATAAAAAACATTTACTCGTGTCTTTGTCAACTTTTCACTGCCTGGTGTTGGCTTCGCTCGAGGCTCTGGCAAATCGAGCTGTGGCAGTTTCTGTAATATATTTGCAAGCATGTTACTGAAAGTTTTCTCGGCAAATCAGCAGTCCGTAACGAGGAGTAAGGTTCATAATAGTTATGATTATATATATATATATATATACACACAAATAACACTACGGCAGACGATAATTATCTGAATATTTCAGAAATGAAGCTGGAATTTTTATAAACTCCTGTAGTTGTGTCTTTTCTTATCAGTTTGCCGAAATTATCAACAAAGTAGCTAGACCTTGTTCGTCGAGTAAAAATGGTTGAACACCCCCTAGCTGAAAATTTTAAAAAGTTAGAATAACGAATTTGGTAAAGCAAGATAGACAAAGAAAGCCGATTAAAGTTTTAAAGTATTGCCAAATTGGTAGGAATTGACGATAAAACTGTTGCAGAGGGCATTTATTTGACGAATAAGGTTCTTTCTTTCAACTCAAATCGCACCTACTCGAAGGTGTGACGTAAGGTATCTGCTTGGACTGAGAAGTGCCACCCAATTTAGGCGGAACTTAGTGTGTGTGTGTGTGGGGGGGGGGGGGGCATCTACAGGGGTCGCACTTTTCTTTCCCTACCACTAACCTATCGGAAGGACTTTCAGACACATAATTTACGTAAGCAGCCCAAACGATCGCTTAGGGTCTCACGTTTGCATCAAAATTTTGCACATTATTTTTTGAGGACCTTTCTTGTATTTTTTAAAGATACATTAAAATGTATTATAGTTAACACAGCGTTATTTTCTGCATTTTATTATTAGTTATTTGTGTATCGGTTTACTATTGTCTTTACAACGTTTCAGCTAAGACATCTTTATCGGGTTGTTGTTAAAAATATTAGGATCGTGATATTAGGATCTATAATCTTACGGTGCGGCCTCTATGTGATTTGGTGTATGTGTATTTATGTAGGTTCTGATGAATTTTATACTAAAAATATTTGAATAATCATTATTCCTGTCTGAGCTGGACCTTATGTATTAATTGGAAAAACTAGGGTTATATAACCAGGGGCGGATTATCTATTGAGACAAGGTAGCTTCGTGCCCGGGAATATTGTACATCATAAACAAAGCCCCCCCCCCCCCCCGCCTAAATACTGTTAACCCTAGAGCCCAAAATTCTATGCTAGAAACTAAAATGAAAAGACTGAAATAATGAATCAGTATGAACCAATCTAAAAGTTGCCAGATAACCGAGTTTTCAGATTACCAATATTCAGATTTGCGACGCTTTACTGCATTTTACGATTATATGGAATCTTTTATGAAAGTTCGTTTGAGGTCTCAGAAAACCTTGGGATGCTATTTTACGTGTTCATATCTACTTGAACGAGGAGACAGTTTGGGCGGAGCCGGGAATCGAACGCTGTTCTTCCGAGTGCAATCCCCGCGCGCTAACTACTGGACTGTCCTACCCCGACACTATATAATTATTGATGCATTGCTGCCCTATTCAAGAATGATTCAACAAACAACACTTACATGAGCAAAAATCCAGTTTTAAACGGTTTCCGGCAGAGGCAATGCAAATTTTAATTCGAGAAAGAAAATTACCGCGTACTTTGACAATCATTACGAGTATCACGATGTTAGAGGTCCCAATGCTACAACTTTTTAAATGACATTTATTGTCTTTTGTATACGCGTTTCGCTCGTTCGTAGTGTCGATTTCTACTCATTATATTTCTACTCATATCGAGTTCTTCACCCTAAAAATTTAAATTTTCCGCTAGAGGTGTTGCTAACACTTTTCGATCGCGTGTGGTTCCTTTACTATACATAACGGGAAACCTAACGGGAACACGCATGGGCGTTTCCTTACAAAGTTATTCAGATTCTTACAGACTTTCTTAGAAAACCTTGTACATATGCTTGTGACGTATGCTTGAAAATGTGCGTTTGCACATTCATGCATAGATGTGCTCGTTTGTTTATATGTGTATGACACCTCTAACTAACTTAAATTTTGTTTTATGTTCATAAAAGATTGAGGAACACTGGTTGGACTTAAGGAATTTTATATTACTACAAGTGTCGTTAAAAGTAACTTAAGTTATGAAACAAATTAAGAATTGTTTAGTATATATGGATGTCAAATCTTTTGGTGTGAAGTTTTTACACAACTATTTACTTTGTCAGTGCTTATCTTCATCCCTTCTTTCGATCCATTGCATGGATTAACAAAAGATTACATGGATTATACGGAATAATTATATAATAATATTATTATATAGAAAATATATGGATTAATAAGAAAAAGTAATGTAATAATACAAATTTCTGAACACTACTTCTACTTACGAATATTGATAACAGATGGCAGCACTATGCATATAGTTTAGTTTTCTTGCAATAGATGGCAGCACCACCGAAGATGTACCATTCCATGGACTTATAATTTCGGATAAGTTCCACAGTCGACATAAGTTCGATATGCGATCACCTATGTAGATTTATTTAAGAATGGAACATATTATAATTAAATTATGTGTTTTTAAAATATGAAAGGAGAAGTTTAAAAGCGCACATTATCTGAAGCGAGTCAAAAAAAAAAAGTGAGCCTACATATTAGCATTCTTGTTCATACTGATACCAGTGTAGCAGTAGCATCGATATATTTTTTTAGGAGGGGGGGTAACAAAATATTTTGTTTCCCGTTATTTCTTAAAATGATATTTTAAGAAATGGGAACATTTTTCTCCGGTGCATTTGCGGAAACTCAGCCTATCATTTCTTCAAAAATTCCGATGGGGAATGCCACCACCACCCCCTGGTCGACGCCACTGCAGTATTCTCATCTCTATTTTGTAATATAATGGTTGTGCTCTATATTACACTGCATTAAAATGTGTTTTATTATTAGACTTATTGATGGATTTTATTTTGCAGGATGGTCGAGCAAAATGCAAGAGGAAAAAATGCCCTAAAGAAACTTGCCCTGTAAAAGTGCCCGGTGAAGATGGCTGTTGCGAACGATGTGTGGACACCAGTAAGTTTTCTTTCATATCTCGCTAGACCATTTCTGAATTTTCATCTTTTGCAGTAGGAAGAGCTGCAATAACTACCCAATATACCACTAGTTAATTTTAAGGTCATCTTTGTACTTGTTTAACGATAGTTCAGATCATAAATTAAATCACTCAAACTGTTGTGAAAATAATTGAATAAACAAATTAGTAATAATACCATCTTATCCTATGATTTATGGCAGCTATTTTCAATTCTCCCATGGTATGAATGTGGTGAACAAGATGTGATCCTGCATTTAAAAAACTAGAAGACTAGGGAGGTCGTACATATCTGCAATCGTACTTAATTCTGAAGTGTAGGGAGAAGAATGCAGGGGCCACTTCTACTATCGACATATCGGAGTGGCACTATAGACATATCGGAGTGGCACTATAGACATATCGGAGACATATATATCATCTACTATAGACATATCCCCAGTGGAGATCAGTGGCTTGAATCCCAGTTAGTTGAAGGTTTCATGTAACCAATGTTTCTATGCAAACTTATTAGCACGGTTCAAAACATAAAGGTATAAAGGTGTCCATTCATAGTCCATTATGGATTGATGCTGTGCGTATTAATTCATGTGTGTCATTGCGGGCGTGACAGGAATTCTCTGCACACACAGAGACCTTTAGTACCGGGTCTCCAGGTAACTTAGTCTCTGATGATATCCCGACTGTCAAAATGAGTATAATGAAATTGCTCAATGAATTGAATGCGTTCATAACATAATACGCTTTTAAATGCAGGATAGAAGAGGGTCCTTTACATGGTCAATTTTGGCACCCATAGGTTAGATTCGAGTACCGTGAGTTTTGGAACGGGCAGATGGACTGATACTTCTATCATCATGCCAAAATGATCGTGGTATGGGACCTTTACTGCAATTACAGCGAAGAAACTGCAGCTCACATTCTATGTGAATGTGAGGCCTACTCTGCTCACAGATTCGAACACATTGGTCGTCATGTGATTGAACCCTGGGAGCTGAGTGACATACCTGTCAAGTGCCTGCTTATTTTTGCATCGGCTATTGGTCTCTTTTCTTAGGGATCTTCATTTTCTTTTTGGGGTAGTACAATAGACCTCTGGTCGATGTGCTAGGCTCTTCTGGAGCCACCCACCTTCATATCATTCATTCATTCATGGGACCTTTATCAATTAAGACAAGTGACTGTTTGAACGGGCGATGTTATAACAAGAGTTGGTTGTTCACACATTACAGTTTATAAAAGCGTGTTTTTTTTTTAATGATTATTTATTGTATATAATGTTAACCGTAAAAATGTTCAGATGACGATGTTGGTTTTAATAGCTAGCTGTACAAATATTTAATTTCTTTCAGCAGGAGAGTCTAGCAGATCCGTGGAAGGGCAGGGGAAAGGCAAACGTCGAAGAAAAGACCGCGAAAGAAGGCATCGGAAGGTCCGCCAGCCCAAAGACAAGCAGCAGTGATCGAAGAAGACAATTAAAAATGTCGGCCAAATCTGACGAACATATACGTCATTGTATAAATTCAGAAGGACTGCATCTTCTGGCCTGCTTTTTATGGTTCCGGGCCACGCATTCAATAAACCAGTCGCCAGGCATATGTTCGAAATATTATTTGCGATTTTAGACGAATTAGAAACTTTTCGTTTCATCATTGCGCTTTGAGTTCATCAAGTCCTGTGTATATTTTTTAAAGTTGCGACTGTGTGCTGGTGCTCTGTATATATCTACATAATCTGTATTATTGTTTGCGAATTGCCAGGATGTTGGCAAGACTTTCATCTGCCGGTGACAATGGACAGAGGGGTGGCTTTCTGTACGTTCTTAAATCATTCTATTTATTGACTTATTCCTCGAATTTTCTTTTCGAGAACTATATTCATGAGTCATGGGCTGTGGACAAATTGTTCGAATACTGCAGAGAATCTTCTGACTCTGTATGTGCTTGTAGAAGGTTCCATGAACTAAGGATTTGAATGGGTGAAGGATGGTAACTTTGTGCCATTTTTGCTGACTATTACGTGGCACTAGTGAAGACTGTTATCGATCGTTCTTGTTTAGTTATTTATGGTTTTCCAATCAGGGATTAGTTAGCATCCATCAAACATAATCATTGGTAAGTCATTTATATGTGACTGTCAGGCCTCTGAAATATTTATTGTTTAGTAGGCCTCTGGAAGATACGGAGACAACCTTACTTAATGCAAGATATTCAATTCCAGTTGCCATGCAAGGGAATATGATACATGCTTGAAATTTTAATGAAAAATATACCACATATACGACTTTTCGAGTAACAATTTCTGGACAATTATACGGGATTGCTTATTGACATTATTGATGGTTTTTTTATAAGGCGTGGAAGACATTTACTATCAGCTTGTTCAGTATTGAGAACTCTTTTATAATCTAAATTTCGGATGATGTTGACATCAATACTACAATATTTTAAATCAAATTAATCAACATATGTCTTAGTGAATGTTTAAGATTAAAAAAATGCCAATGTATTTACACCAACGAAAATATTACTGTGTCTTGAACAGTTTTCATTAAATATTTGTCATGTATTTCATCCACCTGCTGCCAAAATCTTGTGTTTATTAAAATAACTTGTGAAAATTTCATTAAATGGTAATTTAAACCAACATTTTATAGTTACAGTAGTTATAAATAAAGTTCACAAGTGTAAGTTGTTAACTATAATTGGACATGCTCCTTCAAGGGAATAATAGTTGTCTCAAAGCTTCAATATGCTTCATGAAATGACTGTCTAACGTACTAAGAAACAAGACACGATTTTCAAACGCATACGTTTCTGAATGAGCTTTGTTATCCCAACTATTGCTTGTATGTGATGAATTGAATAATAAAAAAATATTTGATTCTTCGAACATTTACTGTTGGAGGTGCCGCCCCTCCCCCGACTGTGAAACGGAACTCTGACTTTATTGTAAAGTTTCGTGGGTGTATGCGCATGCGCAGTGTATTTCGTTGCATTTCCAATTCGGACCATGTACTGTTCTAATTAGTGCCATTATATCATGTGCATTTCGTCATTTTCAGGTATTGTGTTATTAAGCCGTGGGGTGTGCCATTTCTTATTCCTTACATTCGCAGTTTAGAAATAGATTAAATGTGTGTTTTACTGAAACAATAAGTGTAGAATTATATGATTTTTATGCTGCTAGAGGTATTTATGAGTGTGATGTGTGACGTAGCTGGTTCTAGTAGAAAGTACACCCAGGCCCCGTTTTGCTTCTAATATTCTCTATACACGTTGCAAATTGATACTTTGTCATAGAAAGAAAATATCTAAATGGTATTTCTAAGATTGACAATCCCATAAATATAAATTGTTCTAATAGAATTCAAAGCTGGGGAGACCAGTTTATATGCTGGCTTAAGCTTTAATTAAGGTCCTAGATAAAAGTTAGCCTCCCTATCAACTTGAACCCTACATCTAGGGTTACCACAATATTTTTTTACTATATCGCGGAATTTGCTAAAAAACGTTCTTATTAACTCTAAACAGGGAAAACAAAGTAATAAAAAATGTATATGCACTAATTCTTCTTATACTGCTATTTTACTCAATGCTGATTTTTTCCTCTCAACACAGCATACAGTAATAAAAGACCCCCCCCCCCTCCTTTATTAAATTATAATAAATAAAAATAATCTCGGCTCCAAAATTTGTATATTATACAATGAGACGCTTTGCATGTTTCAAAGCTAAACTTCATATATGTTGGTAATTATCCCTATATGTCTTCTAAATTTACAACCATACTGCAATTGTACTGGCAATAATAACTACTAATATGAAATTTTGGTGTCAATTATCAGAAGATGTAACTGGAAAAAAAAAAGAAAAAAAAACGACGCTAAGCGTGGTCTGGGTGTCCAAAAGTTGTCTCACTCGAAACTGTTTTCTGTATTAAGATGATTTATTTTGTGATATTTGTGGAGCTTTCTGTTGTGTCATTTATTAATATTGTATTGGAGTAAGTTATTTTGTCCGTTCATGTAGTGTTAAGTTTTCTCGCTTGATTCTTGGCTGAAAATACCCGTATACAATCAAATGTCTGTTGCAAATTTTTTTATCTTTGTGTGTGTATATTTATATTATCACGTAACGGGATGTCTCTTAAAACCATATGAAATGGCATTACATTTAATAACAAAAATATTCTTTTATTTTCCATTGAAAGTATATGATTAAAATTATAATCAGGGCTCATACTCGGTCCTTTACTGATGTAAGTATCTAAAAGTCCTTAAACTGAAACAAAGTCTCTAAAATTTCCTATCTTTTAATCCCAGATCCCTAAAAACGTGTATATGAAATTTATTTTGAATTATTTACGTAAATTTGAAATTTGCGCTATATTAATTACGGCATTTCTTTTGGGTTATTCTGCTATATATTTTAAGGCAAGAACTATATCAATAATTAAATATTGTTATGAAACATAGCTGAAAGTCTGTTGGGACAATTTAACATTGAAAAAGCCAAACTTCTGTTGTCAATTGTAAGAAAAGTTTCCCATCGAACAATCATGAAACTTTTTTGAGAGTTATTTAATGCACTAAATCGATTGGTGTACAAAAATATCATTTTTACTTGGCTTATATTTTTTTTAATCTCAATTTACTCGCATCGAGTACGCGGATGAAACTTATGTCATTCGTTAACTTTTAACACGACAAATACGAATTTGCAAGTCTTGCATTCAGCCTATGTTGCATAATTGATGCCTGACCGCAGAAAGATGGATTTTTCCAATGTGAACATTATGGCGGGAAATCGAACATTCTGGATTATGAATTAATGTCGTATTTTAATTATAGATGAAGATTATCCATATCCCATCCAGGGTCAAATCAGAAAACCTTATTTTTCGTCATTTTATATAGCTAAAAGAATAGATGAACTTAAAGTTAAAAGACAAGCTAGAAATTAAATTTACAGAGTTAATACATTGAAAGAAGGTAAAGAATTTTTTTTGTTTAACCTTAACTGCTTTAGGGACAGAGGTTTAAAAAAACATTATTTTGAGCGACTTTTGTTGTTACCATAGATTTTATGAGGTCCCTAGTTTGGTACTTTTTTTTTTACAGGAAAGCAGGGTTGTGGAATCGGTATCTCAAACCTTCAACTACGGCTCTTTCTCATTTTTTTTTTCTACTCTCAGACTCCTTTTTTTGTCTACTCTTCGACTCCACTTTAATTTTCTACTGTTCGACATATCTTTTTTTCTACTTTCCGACTCCTGTTTTTTCTACTCTGACTCCTCTGTTTTCTAATATTCGACTCAGATACCGACATAAATAGCGATTAATTTTTAAGTTTTTTTATCCATGACTTTTTAATTGATAAATATTTCATGATTTTTTAATTTATTGTCAAAAAGTTATTTAAAATCTATTAAAAAAAATTTAATATTCCGAAATAAATTTATCTTTAAATAGATTTAGGAGTCGGAGTCTGTATTTTTACCAACTCCGCCGTAAATGGCTACCGACTACGCAGCCCTGCCTGAAAGTACCCTAATGTCCATAAAATTGCCCTAATTATGAAGTATGAGCCCTATACAATCCAGTGTACCATTTCTAATGTACCAGGTTTTGAGTTCATCAATCTTGTTCATATCTTTTTCTCCCAAATTCCTCCAATTTTAAAATGTACAACATTTTTTCCGTTATATTTTGTTGAAATCCTGAGTCAATTTTCTAGTCAGATATCCTTAGTAAATGTTATTCCATTTACTAAAGGTTCGAATTCGAATATATGCATCTTTACAATGTGCTCTTACTAAGAAAAGTAAAATTCACGTGAAATATTTAGTATAAAACTTAATATCTGACTCAGTAATAGAATTAATTGGTCAAAGTTTAATCAAAAACAGAATGGCATGCCTCCAACCATTTAATGTATGAAAAATTGGAGCTATTACTTTCAATTTAGGTGTATGTTTTAAACAAGGTGACAAGAATAACCTGGACAGGCTTTTTGAAAGCCACCGTCTTGCTTTAAATCTTAGTCTTTAAATTATTAATGTTCTTTTTTTAATCATCCGGTACTTATATATGGAGTGCTAACATTATAGGAACTTCAGTCTTATAGACAGTTGCCTATTTTTATTTAAGCAAGTCAATATCATTTACATTGGTTGATTTTGGGCCAATATTTCTAGGTCAGTCTTTCTCCTATATTTCCAATAATGGTTCAATATTGGTTGCTTATATTTACCAAATATAGGGCAAATATGCTTAACAAATATTACCTGATTTTTGCTGCATATTAAACTATCCCCAATGAAACGTTTTTTTTTTCTCTTACTACTTCGCATGAACTGAAAAAAGACAGTATCAGAGAAGGTTAAAAAGATGGTTACATAACATTAGATGATTTATATTGAATTTTGCCATTTGCAATCTATGAAGTTTGTCACTCCATTTATCTGCCCTTTGTAATATGTAATAAGAACTGCAAAGGATGGTCAATTAAGCGCTTTTTAGATTTGGTATGTAGGCAAACTTATTTTGTGGAAATTAATGTTCCCCAATTTTTTCACATAATTTACCACTTAATTTCCTGAATAAATTAAAACATTTTACTCCTCTATAAATGAAAAACTACTGGACAAACTTTGTTTATGAGTAGAAGCGAAATTACACATCATTTTGTATCTTGCCTAATGTTATTCTTGTCACCAGGTTTTATTGAAAGTAAGTAAGCCAAACAACTCCAATGATGTACGTTGTTTACCTTTCATAATGTGTTATTCAAAATAATTTCATATGCACTCCTGTATAAGTTGGCGTTGGACATATCAATAAATCTTTTTTTTTTATATAGACTTCAAAATTCAGAATCAGCGCTTAAATTAACCCACGAATGACGACACTCAAATACCATATCAATCTCGCGCTCAGTATAAATTGAAAATCGGTCGTATTGGCCTGTCCAAAAGTAAAAGTTATAGCAAATGCGTGTATAATTATTTTTATCATTATTATATTCTTATTCTTTATATATATATATATATATATATATATAAACAGTAAGTGATAAAAATGTTCAATAGGAAATCTAGTTAAAAGATATGTAATCAATAAGTAATAAAAATGTTCAATAGAAAATCCAGTTTATAGATCAATCATTTGCTTTTTCATAGCTCATATTTTTCGAGCATTCATTTTGTCAAGTTGAAGAAGATTGAAAAATTTACTTATGTTTGTAATCTAAAAAGTTAAAAGTGCTAAACAATAAATGATAAAATTATAACCTTTCTAAAATTCTACAAGGATGTCAAATTGGACGTTAGAACCGGTTTTTAATTTTCGAAATATAGTGGTTATCAATTTTGTTACAAAAACTTTCGGACTGGAGCCATGGCCGATTTTTGTTTCTAGAAATTGCGCAACTTTCATTAACGTCACAACAAAATTATAAACCATTGTTAAAATCCTGTCAATAAAATTCTTGCAATGTTGGCTGATAGAAACATTAACGTTCACGATTTACAATTTTTGATTTACAGAAATAAAAGCTTCATTAAATCAAATACTGCAGTTTTCATCAATATTAAGGAGTAAGGCAATTAAAGTCGGAAAGAAATCCAAGTCGTAAGGAACGTCAAGTTAGAAAGTCGGTTTTAATTTCTAATGTCGCCAGAATGTCTCCTAATGAAACATTCTGGCGATAAAGTTAACTTTTCCAATTTAATTATCTATATACGTTCAAAAATCTACTTATACGTGAGTATGCATACGTAATTAAAAAAAGTAACTAACTGAACATTTCATGTACCTTCAATTGTCGAAACATGTGGTCGTATTTTTTAACCGAGCTGTTCCGTGATTGCCTTGATGTCTTCAAGCCGTCAAGTGTGTCTTTCATATTCATATCCCCTCTCATTACTCGGATGTGGCCACTGTCAAGGAGTCAAGAACTCCAATCACGGTGCTTGCGAATCTCCCATGTACTGTATATGTTCGCTGTAGATAGCTTTTGAATAAATAAATGCTTTTATGAGATTAATTTATGTGTTTTATTTGTGTTTTTTGACCTAGGGGTGCATTTTAACAGCTCAAACTACTGAAGAGTGAAGGCAGAAATTTGAAACTTTGCATACACGTGGGACTTTATCTATAAATAATGAGAAAAATCTAAAATCTCTGAATTTTGTTCGAAAATTTTAGAAATCGCGAAATTTTTTATTTTAACATTTTCTTCAGTTATAAGTCGAGAACGGATATTCAAACATAATTTGTATTCATGTCATCGTAGAAAAAAATTTCTTAAATTCTCTTAACTCTATTTGTGTACGGCCAACCGTTCTTCAGATACATAATATATTTATTGCAGACGATTTTTTTTTTATTTTATAATTCAATTTTTACTTTCACTGAGAAAGTATTGTTCTCACGAATTTCGAAAATTTTACGAATTCAGAATTTTTCCTATATCGTCTAATTTGTATTATAATGTTTAGATTTTGTTTCGCTGCGCAAATTTCCACGATTTTTTGTTTTTGTTGTTGTTGCGAATTTTAGGATATTTTTCAGAAATTTCACGAATATCAAATTTGTTAAATCCTTGGGCATTTCAGACGACGATTTGTGTGCGCTTTTCCGTTCATATAAAGCGACTATAAAAGAATTTAGTGTCAGCAGATGTTTGATAGATTTTGGGAATATGAAAAAAAAAAAATCGTTTTCTCAGTTATATAAAGACGCAATCGGTTGTTTGTCAATAGATACCCAGAAACAATGACTCGTACGATCGTTTTAAAATTGAAAAACTTGTTACAGAAGAAAAAGCGGTGTATGTACAATATAATGCATCAAAACGCTGTCTATAAATTAACTGAGGTGTGGCTCAACTTGACCCTCTTATACCAGAATCCATATTTAAGCAACTTGTCCCTTTTTGTTTTATTTATTTATTGCAAATTTTATAAGAAAAAAAAATCTATCGTTGTTCCAAATGATTACAATTATAGCATGCTACCGTGCATTTTAAAGGGCTTGAAAAAAAATCTTTCGGGGCTAATAACATCAATAACACATAAATTGTATCGTGGTAATGATTGAAACTATTAAGTTTCGTGATCAATGCGCCATAAAGAACCTCTTTTACGTACGATTATGTCAAAGTGTGTCCTATACTGCCATGTTAAGAAAATATGAAATTCGCTCGAATTTAAAAGAAAATTTTATATCTGTAGTTCTAGTTTTTTTTTTCATTAAAATAAAAGGATGTTGTTTGAGCTGACTCACCAGGCTTGGGCCATGGTCTTTTACGTTTAATGTTACTGTAAACAATCCATTTTTCATCACCAGTGATCAATCATTTTAAAAATGGATCATTTTAGTTACGTTTCGGAAGCGAATCACATGCTGATATGTTGGGTTAAATCAGTTTTTTTTAAGTACATGTGGGATCCAAACATCAGGATATTTTTCGTTATCAAGGGTTGTTTTGGATGAATTAAAACCCACGTACAGTTATGTTACGATCATAGGCGCCGGAAAATTTAAATCGAATGACCCTTGCATTTTTCAAAGGATTTAAGTCTAATTTAAATTTCATTCATTTAGATTATCTGGCACAATCAGACGTGACATGCTAATTTGAAGTGAATTTAAGTACAGACTTTTTTTTTCTCTAAATAATTATTTACTTCAGTTATTTTGCTTTTGTAGGCACAACATTATTATATAAAATATACAAAGTCTGTGTGAATTTCTAACTCAACTACCTTTATAAAAGTAGGAAAATATTGCAAAATTTATTTTTAGGTAATTTTACCAATGTTAAGAATGTCAACAAATTTCTCTTTAAATCATTTTTAAGTCTTCAGTTAATTAAATCTTCAGTCTTCAGTTAATTAAATCTTCAGTCTTCTTAAAATTGTCATAAAGTCTTCTTGAAATCTTCAGTTTATTGTACTCAGAATCCAATAAACAGTTTGAGGGGCAAATTTCTATACACACTTTATATATAGTAAACAAGGAATAAATAATAAAAACTTGAAGAATTGATAACAAAAACAACATTTGTGCATAAATGCTACATTTTCTCCACTATATACGCACAAAAATATTAGGGGTTCTAGAAACCCACAACAAAATTAATAGTGGTTCAAAAACGGTCATTAATCCACGAAGTCGGCGTCGCTGGTGACGATGAGATCCAATCAGTGCTTTTAATTTGTCATCATCAATCTCAGTTGGTCTGCCAGAACGTGGTGCATTTTGAATTGAAAAATGACCAGAATGAAATTTTACAATCCAATTCTGGCTATGTGCGTTCTGTTAGTGCACCATCACCATACACAGCACAAGTCTTTCTGTGTGCATCTGTAGCTCCTTTACCTTTGCGGAACTAAAAAAGTAAAATGTGACTAAAATGTTAATTTTTATCTTGCATCCTTCAACATGACATGCATACGTAAACATTCCACGATTTTGACAAGTTTTATTTAAAACACACGCTGATATGTCAGTTGCCACAATGCATTCTCAAAAATTGTTTCAAATAACATTCAAATCATTTGCTGGCTGCTACAGCTACCTAACGGGAAAAACTAAAAGTAGTTTACGGACAACTCAATACTTAAGGAAAAAGGAAAACTTGAGTAGCGTGTATAAACACAAATAACATGATAATGCAGCATACAGCTGTTTCGAGGATACGTTGGATCCCCTTTATCAGTGCAGGAGAACCAACAAACCCCAAGCTCAAAAGAGGAATGGGCGCGGAAGGAAGAACAAGAGGGGATTATATACCCAAGACCAGATTAAGAGAGCGCCAATCAGAAAGCAGCATGAAAAACAATCAAGATAATAGAAAACGAGAAACAACACAAATAATTGACGTAGGCCAAGACACAAAAGCGATATCCTGACGAGACGAGCCAATTTCGAACAAGAATAAATGAGACAAACAATACGACACAAAAGCATCAAAAAAATAAAATGAAGAAAATGACGGGGGAGGGGGGGGGAGATTATTGAACCAAATGATCTTGATCAAATTCAGTAAATTGAATAATATTTGCATTTTAAATCAAATGTAAATTAAAAACAAATGTGCAATTTTCTTAACGGTACGCGTTAGAATCCTATAAATGATATCAACCGATTTTAAATAGAAATAACTATAAAACAGATCTTTTTGCCACATTTTTATGCACAATTATTATTTTTGAAAAAGTTAAAAAATTTGACGGTCAATTTGAACTTCATTCCTCTGGAAAAATTTCTTCTATCTACTAAATTGGGTACAAATCAGAAAAACTGAATATTTAAACAGACACGCATGCGCAGTTTTTCTAAAACATCCAGTAACACTAGTTCCCAACTTAATATTTACATCCTTAAATAAAATGACTTGCGTATTTCAATTTGGATGCATATCGGATGAAAATTAATATTTTACCATATTCCCGTGCTCATACTGCGCATCATTAAAAAGAAGTCAGATTATCTGGCGCAATAAGACGTCTGAAATGCTAAAAGGAAGCAAATTATAGTTATATACAGTAAAATATTTTTTTTTTATCTCTAGATAATTATTTATTTTATTTATTTTTCTTTTGTAGGCGTAACATAATTATAATACAACATACAGATATTGTGTGAATTTCCAACTCAATTAGCTTTATAAAAATAACAAAAAGTGTAAAATTTACTTTAAGGTATTTTTACCGATATTAAAAATGCCAACAATTTTTTTTTTCAAATCATTTCTGGGTTAAAATCTTGTGTTTAGAATAAATAAATAGTCTGAGGGAGACGTTTCTATACCTTTCTATAATTTATATATAATAAATAGGAAATGAATAAAATGAAAAGCTTGAAGAATTAATAACGAAAACAAAATTCATCCGTGTATGCGTACATTTTTCGCACTAAATACGCACAAAAACATTAGGGGTTCGAGGAACTCACAACAAAATTATGGAGGTTCAAAAAGTGTCTCGAACATGCATCTGAATAGTTTTTCTGCCTCCAAATGTGACTCTTATTCAACCTATGGGCCAGGGAAGGGGATTTTGTAGTAGAGTATGAAAACTCTTTTACGACCTAACAGAACAGAATGGCTAACTCCTTCCTTACGAAAATGTTCACTGTCTCGAAAACTATATTGACAGTGTTATTGTTTTTAAAGACCAAAGAAAATCAATGTAAATCTGATACAATTGGTATTTAGATAGATGAAATAAAATCGATAAAAATCCTTGCCTTCAATTTCATTTCGTTTAAAGTGTAGTCACAAGCGAATCAAAATCGAACTTCATATTCGAATTCCTCTAGTAAAATTACCTCTATCTACTAAGTTGGGTCCAAATCCGAAGAATTAAATGTTTCGATAAATGCCCGTGCGCGAATTTTCTAAAACATCCAGTAACACCATCTCCAACTTCATATTTATATCCTTAAGTAAAATGAATCGCATATTTTAATTTAGATACATATGGGGCGAAAATTGATTTTTTTCCCCATATACCCGTGCGCATACTGCGTAAATGGAGACAGAAATAGCAAAGAAGTCCTTGCTACATATCAATTAAGAGTTTTATAAGAGGAAAAAATCGAAAGTAATCTTTTCAATTTTCTGTTATAGAGTCTACAGGGTGTCCCAAAAAGATTGAAACGCGCTTTAATTTTTTACCGGAGATAAGTGGGCAATGTAAATTGCAAAAATGTTGAAGGTAAGGTAGGAAATAAGACTACGTTAATGAAATAGTCATCCCAATAATTTTCAAAAAGTTACACTTTTTAAATTTTTATACGACCCTCTTAGATAAATTTGGTCAATCAGAATTTTTTTTTATTTTTAATGAAACAAGAACATTAAAAAAACCGCATATCTGTATTTTTAAAATTGAGCAAGTTATATTTAATTGAAAATTGAACATTGTGAATGGGGACAAATTCGACACGTATTAACGTATTTTTGATCTAAACAATTTCCATCGTCAATTTGTTTATGATTTCTATTTTCACTGATGAAACAGGCTTTCACATAGTACAGAAAAGTGTCATAAGTCAGATTTTTTCCTTTATCATAATTCAGTTGATTTTAAAGATACATATATACGGGTTTTTTAATGATCTTGTTGCATTAAAAATAAAAATGTTCTGATTGACCCAATTTGTCTAAGGGGGTCGTATAAAAATTTAAGAAGTGTGACTTTTTAAAAATGAATCGGAGGACTATTTCATTAACATAGTCTTATTTCCTACCTTACTTTCAACATTTTTGCAATTTACATTGCCCACTTATCTCCAAGAGGTAAAGAATTAAAGCGCGTTTTAATCTTTTTGGGACACCCTGTAGTAAAATTTTTATATATATATATATATATATATATATATATATATATATATAAATAAAAATTGAAAGATTTTAATCGAAAATTATGCATAAACTACTGTATGTACAAAAAAACCCATCTCTAGCATATCTGTTACAAATGAGTAACTATAGACCAAGACTAAGGATAAAGATAGAAGGTAACATATCACTACAATGGAAAGGGGGATGAGAAGAATATTAGGATACAAAAATCACAATTAAAAGTATATAAATATAAAAATAAAAAAGGGGGAAAGAAAACACGGCAAAAATGAGAAAAGGCAATAATAATTAGCTCAAGATATATATATATATATTACATCTGGTTTTATCCTCTTTATATATAATTCTAAACAACAATATAGTATTCGAGAACTTCTTTGTTTTGTTTTTTCAATTTTTTATAATAAAGGGTTATTTATATATTTCCTAATTTCAGTATTACTTGTGGCTTGAACGGCACAGTGGTTAACAGTGAACCCGCCGATTTGCTAATAGCGAGATCTCATCTCTCACGAAATGCTTTTTTGACAACAGCATTCCGTGGATATTGTGCTTTTGGCACTCATAACTTTTCTGTCCAGTCTCTCCTTTAAGTTCAAATAAATTAATTAGGATCTTCTGTATATGAACTGGCTGACTCAATGGCCCCATGTCTTACTCCAGTTCTAGAAGCTGTAAGTTCGAATCTATTTTTCCGTTTTGGTATCTGTACATTTGTTTATCAATCTCTCCGTTAAATTCAAATAGATTAATTAGGAGCTTTTCCCGTAAACGGGCTGGCTTATTGGTCATGTTTTTCAATTCCAGAGGCTGAGGATTCGTGTCGTTTCGCTATCTGTGCATTTTTTGATCAATGCCTCCATTAAATTTAAATAGATTAATTAGGACTTTCGGCATGTAAACTGGCTGACTTCATGGTCATGTTGTTTTCCTCCAATTGTATAGGATGTTGGTTTTGGTATCTATGTATTTTTTATTAGTATCTACATCAAGTTTAAATATATTAATTAGTCTTCATTGCGTGAATTAGCTGGCTCAGTGGTCATGTCGTCTTTCTCCAGACTTATAGCGGTTGTTGGTTCGAGTCCATTTCGTCGTTGTGGTATCTGTACTTTTTCTAAGCAATCTCTCCGTTGAATTTAAATAGATTAATTAGAAGCTTTGGCAGGTAAACGAGCTGGCTCAGTGTCATGTTTTAAGGGTTCGAGTCGTTTTGGTACCTCCGCATTTTCTTATCAATCTTTCTGTTAAATTTAATGGCCACGTTATCTTCCTAGAGGCCGTGGATTCGATTCGTTTTGGTAACTGTGTTTTTTCTGATAAGTCTCTCCGTTAAATTTAAGTACATTAATTAGGATCTTTGGCACCTGAACTGGCTGGCTCGGTGGTCATGTTGCCTTCCTACAGTTCTAGAGGCTGTGTGTTCGAGTCCGTAGAGTTGTTTTGGCAACTGTGTTTTTTTCCTGATAAGTCTATCCGTTAAGTTTAAATACATGAATTAGAATCCTTGGTACGTGAACTGACTGGCTCAGTGGTCACGCTTTCATGTTGTGTTCCTCCGTTTCACTTACCCTTTTAACCCAGGAGGCTGGCTGGAGTTCGAACCCTTTCAGTGGTTTTGATGTCTGTGTTTTTCTGAACAGTCTCTCCGTTAAGTTTAAATAGATTAATTAGGATTTTCGGTATGTTAGCTGGCTGGCTTAGTGGTCATGATGTCTGTTTCTAATTCCAGAGACTGTGGGTTCGAGTCCATCCATCTGAACGCATTTTTTTTTAAATTTTATTTATTGCTTCATCGGAAGTGACGCACAGGTAATGATGTGCAGGAAGTGACGTACCGGAAATGACGTACAGGAAGTGACGTACCGGAAATGACGTCGCTCTCTGCGTGCTCTGATAAGAAAAGAAAAAAGAGATACGCCGTTCTCGAAATGCATAAAATTTCAGGACTTCGTTAACAGTGTCACGTGGTGCAAAACAAACCCTGCACGAACTTTGGACGAGGAAGGGTGGGAGAGCAACACCGAAGCCAGCAGGCCCGAAGAGAAACCCCACCAGCAACGGTGGAGCTCAACCACCGTTCGTCCTCCATCTCGGGCAGATAATTTAGTAAGAAAGAAAGAAATTTAGTAAAGAAAGACTTCAGAATTATAATAATACGACCTTATAATTAGGAAGACATAAGACAGACCCCCAATCCCTCATAAACCACGCATAACACCATTTATTCTCTAATATTTACTCTTTTAACCCAGAGCTGGAATCGAACCCGAGCCTAATGCCCCGCAACTTGACGCCCCAAGCCTCTCGGCCAAGAGGGCGACGAACAAAGCGCCGATTTTGTAGTATTTAAGTTTAACATTTCAACATGCCTATTTAAATAATCTGAAAATACGCGATTAAAATTCCCGGGAACAGACCTCGACGACAAAAACGTTTGCTTCCTCCATTACCACAGCACTCTACCGTTGTGCTACGAATGGCATTGCAATGCCATTTTATTTTAACTATATAAAGTTTCCTCTGGGTTGGCGGTTAGAATAAATATGAGGACAGAACCCTCAACAAAAACGTTCACTTCACGCTGTTACCGCGACACTCTACCGCTGTGCTACAAACGGCATTGCAATTCCATTTTATTTTAACTATATAAAGTTTTCTCTGGATTGGCGATTAGAATAAATATGAGGACAGAACCCTCAACAAAAAAGTTCACCTCACGCTGTTACCGCGGCACTCTACCGCTGTGCTACAAACGGCATTGCAATTCCGTTTTATTTTAACTATATAAAGTATTCTCTGGATTGGCGATTAGAATAAATATGAAGACAGAACCCTCAACAAAAATGTTCACTTCACGCTGTTACCGCGGCACTCTACCGCTGTGCTACAAACGGCATTGCAATTCCATTTTATTTTAACTATATAAAGTTTTCTCTGGATTGGCGATTAGAATAAATATGAGGACAGAACCCTCAACAAAAACGTTCACTTCACGCTGTTACCACGGAACTCTACCGCTGTGCTACAAACGGCATTGCAATTCCATTTTATTTTAACTATATAAAGTTTTCTCTGGATTGGCGATTAGAATAAATATGAGGACAGAACCCTCAACAAAAACGTTCTCTTCACGCTGTTACCGCGACACTCTACCTCTGTGCAACGAATGGCGGTGCGAATTCGTTTTATTTTAATTATATAAAGTTTTTCTCTCTGGATTGGCGATTAGAATAAATCTGAGGACAAAACCCTTAACAAAAACGTTCGCTCCACCGCTGTGCTACGAATGCGTTGCAAATCCATTTTATTTTAACAATATAAATTTTCCTCTGGATTGACGATCAGAATAAAGCTGAGGACAGAACCCTTAACAAAAACGTTCACTTCTTCGTTTCCGGGGAACTCTACCACTTTGCGACGAATGGCGTTGGAAATTCATTTTATTTTAACAGTATAAATTATCTCTGGATTGACGATTAGAATAAATCTGAGGACAGAACCCTCAACAAAAACGTTTACTTTCCGCGGCAGTCTACCGCTGTGCTACGAATGGCGTTGCAAATTCATTTTATTATAACTATTTGAAGTCTTCGCTGGATTCGCGATTAGAATAAATTTGAGGATAGAACCCCTAACAAAAACGTTCACTTCCCGCTTTTTCAGGGAAAATATACCGCTGTGCTACGAATGGCGTTGCAAATTCATTTTATTTTAACTATATAAAGTTTGCTTTTTGGATTGGAGATTAGAATAAATCTGAGGACAGAACCCTTAACAAAAACGTTCACTTTACGTTGTTACCGCTGTGCTACGAACGACGATGAAAATTTATTTTTACATTATAAAGTTTCCCCTGGATTGGCGTTTAGAATAAGTCTGAGGACAGAGCCCTCAACAAAATGTTCATTTTCCGCGGCACTCTAACGCTGTACTACGAATGTATTTGCAATTTCATTTTATTTTAACTATATAAAGTTTTCTCTGGATTGGCGATTAGAATTAATATGAGGACAGAACCCTCAACAAAAAAGTTCACCTCACGCTGTTACCGCGGCACTCTACCGCTGTGCTACAAACGGCATTGCAATTCTATTTTATTTTAACTCTATAAAGTTTTCTCTGGATTGGCAATTAGAATATATATGAGGACAGAACCCTCAACAAAAACGTTCACTTCACGCTGTTACCACGGAACTCTACCGCTGTGCTACGAATGGCATTGCAATGCCATTTTATTTTAACTATATAAAGTTTCCTCTGACTTGGCGATTAGAATAAATATGAGGACAGAACCCTCAACAAAAACGTTCACTTCACGCTGTTACCGCGACACTCTACCGCTGTGCTACAAACGGCATTGCAATTCCATTTTATTTTTACTATATAAAGTTTTCTCTGGATTGATTAGAATAAATATGAGGACAGAACCCTCAACAAAAACGTTCACTTCACGCTGTTATCGCGGCACTCTACCGCTGTGCTACAAACGGCATTGCAATTCCATTTTATTTTAACTATATAAAGTTTTCTCTGGGTTGGTGATTAGAATAAATATGTGGACAGAACCCTCAACAAAAACATTCACTTCACGCTGTTATCGCGGCACTCTACCGCTGTGCTACAAACGGCTTTGCAATTCCATTTTATTTTAACTATATAAAGTTTTCTCTGGATTGGCGATTAGAATAAATATGAGAACAGAACCCTCAACAAAAACGTTCTCTTCACTCTGTTACCGCGACACTCTACCGCTGTGCAACGAATGGCGGTGCGAATTCGTTTTATTTTAATTATATAAAGTTTTTCTCTCTGGATTGGCGATTAGAATAAATCTGAGGACAAAATCCTTAACAAAAACGTTCGCTCCACCGCTGTGCTACGAATGCGTTGCAAATCCATTTTATTTTAACAATATAAATTTTCCTCTGGATTGACCATCAGAATAAAGGTGAGGACAGAACCCTTAACAAAAACGTTCACTTCTTCGTTTCCGGGGAACTCTACCACTTTGCGACGAATGGCGTAGGAAATTCATTTTATTTTAACAATATAAATTATCTCTGGATTGACGATTAGAATAAATCTGAGGACAGAACCCTCAACAAAAACGTTTACATTCCTCGGCACTCCACCGCTGTGCTACGAATGGCGTTGCAAATTCATTTTATTATAACTATTTGAAGTCTTCGCTGGATTCGCGATTAGAATAAATTTGAGGATAGAACACCTAACAAAAACGTTTACTTCCCGCTTTTTCAGGGAAAATATACCGCTGTGCTATGAATGGCGTTGCAAATTCATTTTATTTTAACTATATAAAGTTTGCTTTTTGGATTGGAGATTAGAATAAATCTGAGGACAGAACCCTCAACAAAAACGTTCACTTTACGTTGTTACCGCTGTGCTACGAACGACGCTGAAAATTTATTTTTACATTATAAAGTTTCCCCTGGATTGGCGTTTAGAATAAGTCTGAGGACAGAGCCCTCAACAAAATGTTCATTTTCCGCGGCACTCTAACGTGTACTACGAATGTATTTGCAATTTCATTTTATTTTAACTATATAAAGTTTTCTCTGGATTGGCGATTAGAATTAATATGAGGACAGAACCCTCAACAAAAAAGTTCACCTCACGCTGTTACCGCGGCACTCTACCGCTGTGCTACAAACGGCATTGCAATTCTATTTTATTTTAACTATATAAAGTTTCCTCTGGGTTGGAGATTAGAATAAATATGAGGACAGAACCCTCAAGAAAAACGTTCACTTCACGCTGTAACCGCCACACTCTACCGCTGTGCTCCAAACGGCTTTGCAATTCCATTTTATTTTTACTATATAAAGTTTTCTCTGGATTGGCGATTAAAATAAATATGAGGACAGAACCCTCAAGAAAAACGTTCACTTCACGCTGTTATCGCGGCACTCTACCGCTGTGCTACAAACGGCTTTGCAATTCCATTTTATTTTAACTATATACAGTTTTCTCTGGATTTGCGATTAGAATAAATATGAGGACAGAACCCTCAGCAAAAACGTTCACTTCACGCTGTTACCGCGACACTCTACCGCTGTGCTACAAATGGCGTTGCAATTCCATTTTATTTTAACTATATAAAGTTTTCTCTGGATTGGTGATTAGAATAAATATGAGGACAGAGCCCTCAACAAAACGTTCAGTTCACGCGGCACTCTACCGCTGTGCTACGAATGGCGTTGCAATTTTATTTTATTTTAACAATTTAAAGTCTCCTCTGGATTGGCGATTACAAAAAATCTAAAGACAGAACCCTTAACAAAAATGTTCACTTCCCGCTGTTTCAGAGGAATTCTACCGCTGTGCTACGAATGGCGTTGCAAGTTCATTTTATTTTAATTACATAAAGATTTCTCTCTGGATTGGCGATTAGAATAAATCTGAGGACAGAATCATCAACAAAAAAGTTTACTTTTCGCTGTTGCCGTGGAACTCTATTGTTGTCCAGCGAATGGAGTTGCAAATTCGTTTTATTTTAACTATATAAAGATTTCTCTGGTTGGCGACTGGAATGAATCTGAGGGGCAAAACTCTCAACAAAAACGTTCACTTCACGTTGTCACCGCGGCACTCCACCGCTGTGCTACGAATGGCGTTGCAAATTCATTTTATTTTAACTATATAAAGTTCGCTTTGGATTGGCGATTAGAATAAATCTGAGGACAGAACCCTCAACAAAAACGTTCACTTTACGTTGTTACCGCTGTGCTACATACAACGCTGAAAATTTATTCTAACATTATAAAGTTTCCCCTGGATTAGCGTTTAGAATAAATCTGAGGACAGAGCCCTCAACAAAATGTTCACTTTCCTCGGCACTCTAACGCTGTACTACGAATGTCTTTGCAATTTCAATTTATTTCAACAATATAAAATTTTCTCAGGATTGGCGATTAGAATAAATCTGAGGACAGAACCCTCAACAAAAACGTTCACTTTACGTTGTTACCGCGGCACTTTACTGCTGTGCTACGAACGGCGCTGAAAAAATATTTTAACAATATAATGTTTCCCCTGGATTGGCGATTAGAATAAATCTGAGGACAGAACCCTCAACAAAAACGTTAACTTTCCGCGGCACTCTAACGCTGTACTACGAATGCCTTTGCAATTTCATTTTATTTTAACTATATAGAATTTTCTCAGGATTGGCGATTAGAATAAATCTGAGGACAGAACCCTCAACAAAAACGTTCACTTTACGTTGTTACCGCGGCACTTTACTGCTGTGCTACGAACGGCGCTGAAAAAATATTTTAACAATATAATGTTTCCCCTGCATTGGCGATTAGAATAAATCTGAGGACAGAACCCTCAACAAAAACGTTCACTTTATGTTGTTACCGCGGCACTTTACTGCTGTGCTACGAACGGCGCTGAAAAAATATTTTAACAATCTAATGTTTCCCCTGGATTGGCGATTAGAATAAATCTGAGGACAGAACCCTCAACAAAAACGTTCACTTTACGTTGTTACCGCGGCACTTTACTGCTGTGCTACGAACGGCGCTGAAAAAATATTTTAACAATCTAATGTTTCCCCTGGATTGGCGATTAGAATAAATCTGAGGACAGAACCCTCAACAAAAACGTTAACTTTACGTTGTTACCGCTTCACTTTACTGCTGTGCTACGAACGGCGCTGAAAAAATATGTTAACAATATAATGTTTCCTGGAGTGGCGATTAGAATAAATCTGAGGACAGAACCCTCAACAAAAACGTTCACTTTACGTTGTTTCCGCGGCACTTTACTGCTGTGCTACGAACGGCGCTGAAAAAATATTTTAACAATATAATGTTTCCCCTGGATTGGCGATTAGAATAAATCTGAGGACAGAACCCTCAACAAAAACGTTCACTTTACGTTGTTACCGCGGCACTTTACTGCTGTGCTACGAACGGCGCTGAAAAAATATTTTAACAATCTAATGTTTCCCCTGGATTGGCGATTAGAATAAATCTGAGGACAGAACCCTCAACAAAAACGTTAACTTTACGTTGTTACCGCTTCACTTTACTGCTGTGCTACGAACGGCGCTGAAAAAATATGTTAACAATATAATGTTTCCTGGAGTGGCGATTAGAATAAATCTGAGGACAGAACCCTCAACAAAAACGTTCACTTTACGTTGTTTCCGCGGCACTTTACTGCTGTGCTACGAACGGCGCTGAAAAAATATTTTAACAATATAATGTTTCCCTGGATTGGCGATTAGAATAAATCTGAGGACAGAATCCTCAACAAAAACGTTCACTTAACGTTGTTACCGCGGCACTTTACTGCTGTGCTACGAACGGCGCTGAAAAAATATTTTAACAATATAATGTTTCCTGGATTGGCGATTAGAATAAATCTGAGGACAGAACCCTCAACAAAAACGTTCACTTTACGTTGTTACCGCGGCAGTTTACTGCTGTGCTACTAACGGCGCTGAAAAAATATTCTAACAATATAATGTTTCCCCTGGATTGGCGATTAGAATAAATCTGAGGACAGAACCCTAAAAAAAAAATGCTCACTTCACTCCATGGCACTGTACCGCTGTGCTACGAATGATATTGCAATTTTTTTTATTTTAATTATATAAAGTTTTCTTTTGATTGTCGATTAGGATAAATTTGGGGCAGAACCTACTAAATCTATTGCCTTCAAACATTTTTTATTAATTATTTAAAACTCTAATCGAAAAAGAATTGAGTTTCAGGTGGGGACCAGAACTCTCTATCAACAGATCTGAGCTTTCACGGCCCAACTCTTTAACCACGAAACTGTTTGAGTCACTAGGAATTATTTAAGTTTTCGTTAGGAAAAAAAAATAAATAAAGAGCCAGAAAGTCCTTGAATGCTTTATTTTAGTTTAGAATTATATAAAGAGGACAAAATCGGATGATATATCCAATTTTCATTATACTTTATAATAGAGAATTGCAAAGATTCACCAGGTTTTGATCTCTTACATATAAAATTCTAAATTGAAATGTAGCATTCAAGAATTTCCTGGCTCTTTTTCACTTTCATAACTTCACTTTTATAAATTCAATAACGAGCAATATCAACACGGGACGAGCTCAATTATCATCTGATTTGAACTAAAACTAAAATCTATATATTTGAAAGAAGCTTTTTTTTTGCCATCTTATTTCTGAGAATCTATCGAAAATATTTTCAAAATTAATTTTATGTGTGAGAGCTAGCCGATACTTTCTGATTGAGCAGTTGATATAGAATTACGTCCAAAATTCCAAGATTTTAAAATGAGGTGGACGCCAATGTCTGCAAAAATGATCGAACTGTTTGGGATAGGGTATGTCAAATACCTGTCCTTTTGAGAGGTTCTTCGTTTGAGATGGACGCTGTCACTCCCGTAAGCAAAAGGTTAATAAGAGCGGTACTTTTTTAGCAAAACCTTGTCTAGATTATGGATCCCCTCTCGTATGTTGACAATTTTATATAATCTATATTATTATACGAGTATTCGTGTTTAATTAAGATTGAAAATAGATAAAGCTCAGACTGTGACTGATATGGATTTAGCATCAAATTCTGGAAGTGGTAGAGCCCCTTCCCCCTAAGTATTTCCACTCCATAATCTGGGATGAAGGGGGGGGGGGTGTCACTTACGATCCATACATTTATATTTGCCTTGCAACATTTATTTTTCAGGATTGACTTTAGGATAGAGCGTACATGACGACTGTTATGATTTTAGTCTCAAATTCTGGATGGGATGGATGGACTTCCTAAGGTTTTCCCCTTCCTGTTCTGGATGTTTCAAGGAAAATTTTCATTTTCCTTGAAGCATCCATTTTTTAGAATGAGGAGAGTTAGGTCAGGAATGAAACTTGCTTACAGGAGAGCCAAATAAAATAACCAAGCATTTTTGGCGAACAAAAGACATTCATTCATTATTTTTTCTTCAAAATTCATTTTAAAAAATGTTGAAATATTGATATTACAAAACAATGATTAATACATACTAAATTGTTTATAAGTTCATTCAGAAGATTTGAAATAATGGGATGTGAGACCAGTAAAACTGTGATTGAGCTAGGATTATATATACTTCATATTCTGGTAGGAGATGATCCTCAAGAGAGAAGAAAGATGTTTATCTGTAAATCGGTTTCTAAGATCAATTTTCACATGTTTCATGGTGTCCATTTTTGGTTTAGATTAGCGTTTCTAAAAAGAGGCCACACGGCGTATTTCTTGAGGACGATGAATAACGGAAAAAACAAATGGAATATTGGGTTTAAAAACGGAATATTGGGGGAGGCGCAGAAATTTTCTTGTTTTATGCACACTGTATTCAAACCTGTAATAGAGTTTAAAGTATAGACGACAGAAACCCCACACAGGTAAATAAACTTTAGAATTGGGCCAATTGTAAAAAAAAAAAAAAAAAAAAAAAGATTGAGAAACACTAGTTTAGATGATGACCGATATTGGTTCAGCATCAAGTTTCTTAGGGATTTAAGATTTAGAATGTCAACTGTTCTCGAGATATTAACGTTTTTTAAACAAATTTAATAAAAAAATTAAGCAAAAATTAAACAGTAAGTACTGTCAAATATGTTCACTTTCTAAATCACTACGAATTTAATAAAATATTTCCAACTAGGAGATTTTTTAAATGTCGTCAAATTGTTGAAAATGTTGTCACATTGATGGAAATTCAATATTTTTAGAAAATTTTATATTTGTTTTATGATCCCTGTTGTTTTGAGGGAATAAATATTCTTAATTCGAAATATAAGGAGATTCATATTTTAGGGGATAGGTACACTTTGGGGGGGGGGGGATCTAGGTTTTTGTTAATTAATTGCGTTTTGTAAGATTAAGGGCATTCTGTAGGGAAAGTCATGTGCTGCCTACATCAGTTTTTTTGTAGTAAAAATAATCTTGTGGTCTCCAAACATGCTCGCCTCCCCCTCCCCCATTTTTGTTTTCAATTTTAATGTATCGATTTTTATTTATATTGAAATTTTTTACGCAATGAAAAATTATGTATGAAAAGCGAGAAAAACATTTATTACACTGACGTACTTGACAAACAACACCATGTATTGTAGGGTAATTCACACACACTTTTATAGATTCTTTAATCACATGATTTTGAGAAATTCATCTGTGCAGATATGCACCAGTTTCGTCAGTAACACTTTAAGTAAAATTAACTATTAGTATTTTGTAAACAATAATTGAAATTTATATATTGTTATTTTTAAAAAAAATATTTCTGGAAGTTATAAAATTCATATAATTTTTTGCTATAAGTGATAAAATAAAGTTCTTTGGCCTAAAATCAATTCGTTTACGCGACAAGAAATTTCGGTTTATGGACAGATGGATAGCTTATGGATATGGTATGTAATTCCTATGTTGATTCTCTTATTTCTTGCATCATTTTATCCAATTTTTATAATGTAATTAATATTGCCATTTTCACAATTCGCAAATTTGAATATACATATATATATATATATATATATATATATATATTAGAAGTTTGAAAATCCAATGAACGAAAAGTAAGAAGATGTAACACGATAAACCTAACTTTTAAAATATATATATATATATATATATATCTGTGTGTGTGTGTGTGTGTGTGAATATTTGGCAATAATAAATTTGAATATTTGGCTTCAATCGGATCTCGCTGAGATAGCAAAACTCGGAAAACTCGCTGAGATAGCAATTAATTTTGCGAATTTTACTTCCGCAATAAAGGGACTTAATAAAGTTAATCTAGTTAATAAAAAATAATAAGAGTTTTTCAAGTACTAATTTTTCCGCGAAACCTCTAATTTTGTTATTTATTCAGGGTTAGCGTACAAAATAATAATAAATAAATAAAAGATTGACAGAGAAAGAGAATTTGCTTTTAACCGACCCTTCGCCAGTCCATCCTAGTGGTCTATGGCCAGTCCATCCCATGGTCACTTTTCTATAGATAGACCTAGTATGTACACGTATGGACCTTTCCTTGCAAGGTTATTGGGGTCCTTAAGGACATCCTAAGAATCCTGAATACAGGGCTGCCAATAAGGGGGGGGGGGGGCATCACTAGATTGGAGGGGCCCGGTCCGCCAATATTTTCTTTCTTTTGGGAGCTGGGAAAGATGTGAAAAATGCGAAAATTAAATATAGAAGAGGGGAGGGGGAGGCCGTTATAAATGTTTGTAGAGGGTGACCTACAATTTCTATGGATGGCCCAGCTGTATATGCGGCAAACGAATCGTGTACGTTTTAAAAACATTTCGCTATAGAAATTTATATTATGCTGGTTCAAGTAAATAACTCAAGAAGTATTAGGGTTACGGTATATATTTTTATGCAGTTGCACAGGAACCCCCCTCCCCCTCTGGTGTTACCGTGGATATCTACGGGTGTTATACGATAAAGCAACTTTCGGGGGGGAGGGTGACCCCAACGAGGCCTTGGGGGGGGGGTACTATATTGCTTCCTGTTGCACATAGGGGGAAAATTCATTACAAAATTGTAGAGCGTTACGAAATTAGTACAAAGTATTTTTTGTTCCCTCCTCGAGATGAGAAAATAACTCTCTAAATAACGATTTTAAAGGCGACAATTTTATCAATCTGCATGTAACAGTGTAACTTAAAGACATTAGAAAACACAACATCTTATTACTAAAGTTGCAAAGACGGGGAAAATATTTAAATTATGTGACTTTCTTATTATACACTAAGCAAAAATGAAAAATTAATTTCATAAATAAATTGTAAATTAATTTTAAGTATTTTAAAAGTAAAAACACTCAGAACGATGAAATACTTATTTCAAAGTGATTAATTCATTCATATTCATATTAAAGCAAAAAGAAATTTATATTAATCCCAATAATATTTTAATAATTTTATAAATAATAAAATTTGCACACTTTCACTAAAACTTTCGGAATTTCAAATTAAAAAAAAAAAATTATTTCAATAGACTTCACCTTTAAACTAATGCTAAGAAATCTAACGATAATCCATTATTAAGATTTACACTGCGTAATGTTTGAAATTGGCTAGAGTATATAAAAAACGCGTAAATTAGTTTCTTCCCATCAATGTTCCCAAAATTTCCGGGTTTATTCATGCTTCTCAAAGTTCCCAAGTTTTTTTTTAAAGTCTACTTATTACATGTCTATAAACGTGCATCATTGTTGAAGGTGAATATATATTGTATTTTGTGCATATGGAAGTTACTTTTCTACTGCATTTTCTCTATAGGGTCGGCTAATTTTAGGTAGGAAATTATATTGTGTACAGTGGTTTTCAGGGTTCTTTTCCATTTTTTAGTGGGAGGGGGGGGGGGGGGGAGATACAAAAATGCTTTGTACTTGTTGCGGATTTTATATTATTCGCATGCACCAGGCGGGATTATGTGGTTACGTAAAAGGTCTGTATGACGGAAATGGCAACACCTCTAAAGGGGAGTTCAATGTACACTATGGTGGAAGGCAGTTGATCTGTTGACCACGGAGCTCTCTGTACCGTTGGCAACTACTATATTCAGCTGTTTAGTTAGTGTAAGTTCGAGATGTTTAATAAAGGTGTTTATCTAAGATGCAGCACTCAAAACTTTTTTAAAACTGTAGCCCCGCGCTATAGTACTAATTTCGCAACGCTTTACAACTTCAAGGAGAGGACCAGTCTAGTTGTCTCATCTAGTATAGTGCCATTGGGGTTTTCTATACACCTGTATAAATATATATGATAATTATAATAATTCTCGAGTTATTCGACTAGTCTATGACTTTCTTGACACCCTGTATTTGATATTTATTTTGCCCACTGTAACATCGTAACTTAAATAAAGTTAACGTGCCTTTTTCTTGTCCGTTTTTTCAATTGTATTGCTAATGAAGTAATTCACACACAACTGTTTATAATGTCATTTAATAGAGAACACTGCAATGTACAAACGAAAGTTCGATTTCATTTCTCATTACACACTATAAGAAGTCAGATAAATATTTATAAAATATCTCGAAACGAAAAATAGTTCAGTCTTATATTCTTTGTGAGTTTTGGGAAAGACACGGTAGACAGGAAAAACAAATGATCAGTCATTGACAGAGAAGGGATGAGAGTTTATAAAATATCTGGAACTAAGCAGTTCTAAGATATACCGAAAGTTATCGCAGACGTCAATTATGATATCACAAGTAAATCTCAGAGGAAGTCGGTGATGGCCAGTTTCTTCTGGCCACAGTTGTCGTTAATGTCATTTGCGGGTTTAGAATTTTGAAAGAGCGGCCTCTTTTGCTCTTGGAACGTGTCGAAGGGAAACACCTCACTATTTTGGCCCATGTTACCATTTAGCTTTCCGTAAGTCATCAGCTGTTCCATCTTAGCGTTCTCTCTTTCAGCTGAAGTTTCTCGATTAAGATTTTGAATGTGACTAAAATTATCCTCGCATTTATCTCTGTACTTTATGAAGTCGTCAAAATGACTGTCGTTTTTTATGTCATTATTCTTAGGAGGCCATTTTGTAGGTTCTTTCCTCATAATTTTGTTATCTTGATATGAATCATTTGGCTGTTCTTGGCAGACTTTTTCTCTCTTGCCTTTATTTCCACTTATCTTCCGTTTAACTGGATCTCCAGGTTTGTCTGTTCTGCCTCTGCTTTCTTTACGAATTATATTGTTCTTCCTAGGAGACCTATGTAAATCGTAGGCTTCTTTTCTGCTCTCTCTTTTAGGCGTGTTGCCATTTTCTTCGTTTGAGTTTTGAACGTGAAATGGAATTGCATTAACCCAGAGTCCTTCGTTTTTAACTTCAGTGGTCTTTCGACTTTGACTATCTCTTCTTTGTATGCCATTCCTAGATTCATCTCGGCGGAAATAAATATTAGAATCTAGTCTTCCACTGTCTTTCCTTTCTACTTGAGAGCTATTGTCCCGTACTTTCCTCCCACTGTCACGTCGTTCGACTTTGGCAACTTTAGCACTTTCCCGCCGTTCGATATTGGTATTTCTACCACTTTCTCGACGCTCTATATTAGCACACCTATCACTGTCTCTGCGTTGAACATTGGAATGCTTACCACTATCAGTACGTTCTATACTGATGCGTCTACTGTTGTCTTTGCGCTCAGCGCTAACACGCCTACTACTATCACTACGTTCGACACTGATACGTCTTCCACTGTCTCGGCGTTCCACCCGAGTTTGCCAGAGGATGTCTTTGGGCTCTGAATATATTCTATCACTATCTTCTACATTTCTCCTTTCTCTGCTGTTATCTTTTAGTTTCTTTTGACTATCTTGATGAATTATTTTCACTCCTCTTTCTTCTTGTACTTCTACATATTCCGGCTTGTTTTGGTTCTCTAACTTCAGATTTCTATCTTCTTGACTAATATCCCGACTTCTCTTGTTCTGACTTTCTCGGCGACTCAGATTAATACCAAAATCGTCAACAGCTTCGGTTTTACTGATCCTGCTGTTGCAATTCAAATCATTTCTACCGCTCACATTTTTCATTTCAATTTCGATTCTGTTTCGCTTTTTGTCAGCTTCTAAACTTCCTTTGGTGTCAAACTCTGTCAAATTCAAATTCTCAATCTGGTTTCGTGATTTCGGTAAATCTGGCCGCTTATCGTTACGTGTTTTACTCTCCTTACGTTTAATTCCACATTTCTTCCCCCTGTTATCACTTTCATTTCTTGTAACACCTCTGCTCTGCGATTCCGGTAGTTCTTCTCTTCTAAAATTAAAGCTGTCTTTACGTTCCGGTTTTTTCAGATGGCCATAAATAGAACTCGCTTCTATATGACAAAAAGCAGGATTTTTAAATCTTCCACTGTCTCTTCGTCCGCTGGATTTCCTTTCTAACTTTGTGCCTTTTGGATTAGAATCGATTTTGCTTATATACTGATCACATTGAGCAAATATATTTTCCTTTGTACCGAACAAATTTTCATAATGACCACCATTTAACCTAAGTTCACATTTATATATATTTTCACTACATGCATCATTTGATGCTTTCTCAGAACATAAACTCTCATTATTTACACCGATGTCTTTTGAAAATATTCCATTTGGGTTATTCTTTTTTACATTGAGAGGTTCATACAGGTGGTTCTCGATTTTGTGACTGTCTGGAGGTGCTATATAACACTCTCGATTTGAATCACATTGAGGTTTATCTGATTCAAAACTAGTATCAAATATATTTTCCGTTGATCCTTTGTTTCCATAAATACCTTCTTTAGCATCATATTGCACATTTTCCCCGTAAAAATTCACCTTCACCCCACAGTCATCTCTTTCTATTTTACCATAAGCATTTTCTAATAGAACGCCACTCTTCTTAGCAAATATATTGAGATTGTAATCTCCACCGAATATAGGCGTACCAACATCAGACAACTCTTCCTCTATCGTAGTTACATGATTGTCAAGAGGATTAGGAATATCTGGCTTTGAGTATAGTGTGCTATCATTCCACACCACACTATTCTCTTTTGATTGAGACTCAGTAATATGTGATCTATTGTAGGAATCGCTGCCTCCATCCAACTTTTTCCAGGCTGAGATCCACGGTATCTTCCTCATTCTTGGGTGAAGAATTCCAGGATAGTTTTTGGTGGGTGTGACGGCAGAAGCAGTATGGACAGTAGGTTTCCGCATATTCCAAAAGGGATCGGACGGTTTTCGACAGAGGAACCCAGACCAGACAGGGTTCGTTGATTGTGCCCCGCTTCCAAAGCCACTGTCTCCATTGACGTTATTTTCCGACTTGGAAGGTGTTAAGATCATTTGATCTAAATCCCGTTCCACATTCAGTCTGTACAGCGACATGGTGGATTCACTTTTCACAGGCAGCATAAATGTAGCGATGTCCCCAACCTGAATGTTCCCCTTTTGATTTATAAGATCCAAATCGTTCATAGAATAAGACGTGGACTTCTGGTGTCGGGTCATGGTTCCAAATTTGTGGTTGGTCGTGTTTCTGGAAGACAGATCGGATGGCGATGAGTTCTCACTCTCCGACTTGTACTTCCACTCGGTTGCTGGCAGTATAAAGGCGCTGGAGTCTTTTTGGTCCTCATCGATAGGAGAAGTAACAAAGTCAAATAGCTCGTTGCCTTTGTTCTCAGATATGTTAATCTGCAGGGCTTCTTTTTTCTGAATGTTTTCTGGAAAGAAAAAAAAACATCTTTATGAGTTAAGCATGAATAATCTTCAATAACATCAAATCGTTTTTTAATTTTGTGTAAGGGACTTAATGATAAAAGACAAGTGTTCTAAATATTAGCTGTTATTAGATTGAGAATACGCTTTTCACATTCTGCGCGGACATATTACGTCCAAGATAAGCTCGCTTGATACGCCCTACAAAATTTCCTTTGATACGTCCTAAATAAGTGCGCAGGGCATATTTAAATGGGGGATGCTTAAAATCAGTACATTTTTTAAATGGACTTGCAAACTGATGGCTAAAGAACCGGTTTGTCCTCTGATTAAAATTACACAGGAAATTGCATTGAATTCTCGTATTCCCCTCATACAATCGATCAGTGGCGAATGCTGTGGTAGAATTTGGCATGGCACCGCCAGCGGCGTGGCGTCCATCGAGGCTCAGAAACTAAGCCTCCCCTGTTTTATTTAAAGATAAATTTAATTTAAAGATAAATTTAATTTAAAGATACTTTTATTTATTATATTTTTAAAAATAATTCTGCGAATGTATACGTATTTTTTTAGAAAACTTTTACACTTTACTTACTTAGAATGAGACGTTTCAAAGTACTTTTCCCATTAAAACGCATATCTAGAAGCTGAAATCATCTAGTCTTTACGGTGCATTGAAAGAAGCATGGTATTAGGACCGCCCAATTCTTAAACTCCGCCTTGGCTGATAAGCTAGAACTGTAAGTTAGCTTCCAGAAAGGTGTACTGGATATTGCTTCCCCCATTTTCAATCCGTTTGTAAACAACGTAACTTAAGACAATGATTGGATATGAGACGTGACGTTTCATGAATGAAAATTTTTTGGAGCAAGGCTAGTAGATTAGCCATTTTGGGTCAAACATAGTTCTATTAATTAATCTTCGCAGAAAAATGCTATATGTAATACTAAAAAATATGAGGCATTTTTTATGAATAACATGACATTCACCTAAATTTAAACACTATCAAAGCGAATAAACACACTAATAATGACTACTATTAAACTTAAGTAGTTTGTGAAATAGACTTAGTCACAGCAACATTATGGCGAAGCATCCGTTTGCGTATTTGGGAGTTTTAGAAACAATAAATCTAATTTCCCTTTAAAAATTACGTTACACGAGAATCTTAGTTAAACAAAAGCCATTGATAATTTTCTTGTGGAGTTTTAGCATATTGTGGTTAAGATAATTTTAAGTTTTCAAAGTATAGTATTTGTAAGTAATTAATATACAAAATTGTTTAAGGATATTGTTGACTACAGTGATTTTCAACTAAGACGTTCCAGATTTATTTCTTATTTTCAGTGCGCTCCTTTGAATTGCTTTATTTCGTTAGTTGTAGCTATTTATACTTTCAAAACTGATTTATTTTTTTCTATCACTTGCTAATAATATTCTAGGATATTTCTGTTCGAACATAGGCATCTGTAAAACTTTTTCCAGGGAGGGTGGGGTGGCAAACTCAAGCACATGATGTACAACATCGACTGGCTTGATGCTCGCCCAATGGGGAGTGTAACCCCCCCCCTTTACCTCCCCTATAGACCCCTACGACCCTGACTTCATATTTAATAAAATGATTGTAAAAGTTCATCTAATTTGGAAATAAGAAAGCATTTAAAATATTATATTTTGTATGTATTCATCTTACATATGTAACATTTTAAAATCTCGTGTACTTCATCCACTCTTTGCATTTTTATGAAAATTATTTCACTTTATTCACCAATAAACAAAACTTATTGAAATAAAACTTATGAAAATGTGAATTCCAATATAAATTTCACCTGTAATACCAAACTTTTTGCCAAATTTTCAGCCTTCCCAGTCAAAAATCTTCAGCTACGCTACTAAGAACCGCTGTATTAGATTCGCAATAAAAACCATAAACTAGTTACAATATATGATACAATAGCAGTAACATAATTAATTATCATTTCTACCATCGCCATTAGATTGATAAAGAGGAAAGATTGTATTTGAGATATCTGCTATGAATTGGCTGATGGTTTTGATGGTGAAGTTTCAAAAACAATGAGATGTTTAACATTAAAATCCATAGAAAATTAAGGAATAGAGTAATTAGAGTAATTAGAGAATTACCCAAAAATTGGAATTGTGCGACTCTTCAATACCTTTGATTGAAGAGTCGCACAATTCCAATATTATTGTACCAATGTGTTGTTGTTGTTGAGACCCAGACCGTCCGACCTACCAGAAAGGTGTAAGGTAACTGTTTGGACGGCCGGGAAGTGCCACCCAATTTAAACCGGAACCCAGTGGGGGAGGCATCCACAGGAACCGTACGCTCCTTCCCCTACCACCAACCTCTCGAAAGGACTTACGGACCCACATGTTTAACGTGATCGTACTCTGCGTGAACACGGCGGCAGTTTTGGCAGTGGTGGGGATCGAATCAGGGCCTACCGAGTGCAATTCCCGCGCGCTGACCACTGGGCTACCGCGCCCAGGAACCAATGTGTGCAACTATCTCTCAAAATGGCGTTTTAACATTTAATAACTAAAAAAACATTTTCGAATTTTAAAAAATCGCTACGGGGTGTCTTGAAGCCTGACCGGAATTATCCATGTACCAAATTTCGAGGGTGTGGTTGGCTTAGATTTTGCGTTATGTGACAGACAAAGAAACAAACAAACAAACAAACAGATAGCTTTCTTCAACTCCAAGAGGCTACAAAATTTTACTAGTCAGATTTGAAAGTTATTATCCAGTCCATTTGCATAGTAGCTATCATTTTAGCTGTACTGAGCATTAGCGCATCTTACTGGTAGGAATTTTCTTCTTACGGCATATGATAGCCGATTACACTAGCAACTTTATTTTATTGAACAAATTACATGTCATTGTCCGGCAAACGGTTATATACAATATGTCTGGGTTTGTTTATTATTCAAAAAATCAGCAGTATAATTCTATTTTTCTGGAACCTACCTTTGAAAGAGACATTTCTGGAAAACCCCGCATTGAAGCTGTTGGCGCGTGGAGGGGTGGCACTAAGGGCAGGCTTCATCTTCACTTCTCCACCACAGGGTCGGGTGTCGTGGAATTCGAAATCGTCGTTTGCAATAGTTGTAAACGATCCTCCGTAGAGTTCTTCGCTGATTCGAATGTCCTCGCTTAAAGCACTATCGTCTGCAGACTTGCAACTAAACGTGCTGTAAAGGAAAGATAATTTTGTGCAAAAATTAGCAGAGTCTGTAGGATCAGAGACAGAAAGCAATATTTCAGTTTGATAATAGGATATAGACATTGATTACATATCTTGGAATATTCGGAATATGAATCCCGAGTTCGCGATCAAAAAATTGTTTCTAATATTCCGGGTTTCGAAATGTCGCAATTTCGGAATTTATATGTTACTTTAATTTTTGGTCCTTTTTCAGTTCTGCAATTATGTCAAAATTTTTAAAGAGAGCGATGCCATCAATTTAATGTCGTTAATTCATTCATTCAATTTATGCAAATTTTAAAATTTTGACTTTAAAGGGCAAGTGCATTTTTTTTAACAAACGATCATTAATGATATCAGGTCTTCTGGATCATACTTATAGTAACTTTGCTTTAAACTAGTATTCATGGAGCAACAGTCTCAAGTGTTTTATCGAAACAGCCTTTTAATAGTTTGCAACAACAAATCTTGAATGTTTTGCAACAACAAATCTTGAATGTTTTGCAACAACAAATCTTGAATGTTTTGCAGTACCAACTTTAAGTATTTTCTAGTCTTAAGTATATTTTGTAGAAACAGTTTTATGTATTTTGTAGAAAAAGACTTATTTTGTAGAAAAAGAATTTTGAGGGTGTGTTTGGCTTAGATTTTGCGTTATGCGACAGACAAAGAAACAAACAAAGAAAGAAAAATATAGCTTTCTTCGACTCCAAGAGGCTACAAAATTTTATTAGTCAGATTTGAAAGTTATTATCCAGTCCATCTGGATAGTAGCTATCATTTTAGCTGTACTGAGCACTAGCGCATCTTACTGGTAGGAATTTTCTTCTTACGGCATATGATAGCCGATTACACTAGCAACTTTATTTTATTGAACAAATTACATGTTATGTCATTGTATTTTGTAACAAAAGTCTTGAAGTATTTTGTAACAACAGTCTTAAGCATTTTATAGCAAAAGAAGTATTTTTTAGCAACAGTTTGAAGTATATTGTAGCAAGAGTTTTAAGTATTGGTTTACCTGAAATCATCGGATAGTGTTGCGTAAAAATTCTCCTCCTCTTCTTCCCGCCACATTTCTATTTATTCTAAGTTATTATCCAGTCCATCTGGATAGTAGCTATCATTTTAGCTGTACTGAGCACTAGCGCATCTTACTGGTAGGAATTTTCTTCTTACGGCATATGATAGCCGATTACACTAGCAACTTTATTTTATTGAACAAATTACATGTTATGTCATTGTATTTTGTAACAAAAGTCTTGAAGTATTTTGTAACAACAGTCTTAAGCATTTTATAGCAAAAGAAGTATTTTTTAGCAACAGTTTGAAGTATATTGTAGCAAGAGTTTTAAGTATTGGTTTACCTGAAATCATCGGATAGTGTTGCGTAAAAATTCTCCTCCTCTTCTTCCCGCCACATTTCTATTTATTCTAAGTTATTATCCAGTCCATCTGGATAGTAGCTATCATTTTAGCTGTATTGAGCACTAGCGCATCTTACTGGTAGGAATTTTCTTCTTACGGCATATGATAGCCGATTACACTAGCAACTTTATTTTATTGAACAAATTACATGTCATGTCATTGTATTTTGTAACAAAAGTCTTGAAGTATTTTGTAACAACAGTCTTAAGCATTTTATAGCAAAAGAAGTATTTTTTAGCAACAGTTTGAAGTATATTGTAGCAAGAGTTTTAAGTATTGGTTTACCTGAAATCATCGGATAGTGTTGCGTAAAAATTCTCCTCCTCTTCTTCCCGCCACATTTCTATTTATTCTAAGTTATTATCCAGTCCATCTGGATAGTAGCTATCATTTTAGCTGTACTGAGCACTAGCGCATCTTACTGGTAGGAATTTTCTTCTTACGGCATATGATAGCCGATTACACTAGCAACTTTATTTTATTGAACAAATTACATGTCATGTCATTGTATTTTGTAACAAAAGTCTTGAAGTATTTTGTAACAACAGTCTTAAGCATTTTATAGCAAAAGAAGTATTTTTTAGCAACAGTTTGAAGTATATTGTAGCAAGAGTTTTAAGTATTGGTTTACCTGAAATCATCGGATAGTGTTGCGTAAAAATTCTCCTCCTCTTCTTCCCGCCACATTTCTATTTATTCTAAGTTATTATCCAGTCCATCTGGATAGTAGCTATCATTTTAGCTGTACTGAGCACTAGCGCATCTTACTGGTAGGAATTTTCTTCTTACGGCATATGATAGCCGATTACACTAGCAACTTTATTTTATTGAACAAATTACATGTTATGTCATTGTATTTTGTAACAAAAGTCTTGAAGTATTTTGTAACAACAGTCTTAAGCATTTTATAGCAAAAGAAGTATTTTTTAGCAACAGTTTGAAGTATATTGTAGCAAGAGTTTTAAGTATTGGTTTACCTGAAATCATCGGATAGTGTTGCGTAAAAATTCTCCTCCTCTTCTTCCCGCCACATTTCTATTTATTCTAAGTTATTATCCAGTCCATCTGGATAGTAGCTATCATTTTAGCTGTACTGAGCACTAGCGCATCTTACTGGTAGGAATTTTCTTCTTACGGCATATGATAGCCGATTACACTAGCAACTTTATTTTATTGAACAAATTACATGTCATGTCATTGTATTTTGTAACAAAAGTCTTGAAGTATTTTGTAACAACAGTCTTAAGCATTTTGTAGCAAAAGAAGTATTTTGTAGCAACAGTTTGAAGTATATTGTAGCAAGAGTTTTAAGTATTGGTTTACCTGAAATCATCGGATAGTGTTGCGTAAAAATTCTCCTCCTCTTCTTCCCTCCACATTTCTAGAGAAGTCAGATCGGCACAGGACAGTTTGCTGAGGGGCTCGTTGCCCAAGAACCCGGCACTGAAACAGGACTTGGCGAGGACCGAGTCTCCGCTGTGAAGTCCTGGTAAGGTGTACTTGGCACCGGATCCGGACTTCTTACTCCTCCTCTTCTTTCCGGGAGTTCGACGGTAGTTGGTGATGATCCCGATAGGAGTGACGGAGCCAAAGGTGCCACGCTTACGGAAGTGATCCTTGTCAAAGTACATTTGGAAAGGACCATCATCACCTGAAAATAATACAGAAAAATAAGTGGAAGAATGAAAGTTGTGTTTCGAAAGTTACTGGTTTCTTCGACACTAAATATAAGTAGTCAGAACATGTGGTTTGCATTTTTTATATGGACAGTGGTGAGCTGCTAAAATTTTATCCACTGGTACGCTACAAAACTGTGTATGTGTTTAAATACTATAATAACTTCCATTCTTATTTTATGTTGCATTACAAAACTAATTGTTCATAACAATTAGAAAAAGTGCTAAACTAGTGACTCCTTCACGAATTTATTCATGGTTTCGGGAATTTTGCCGCTCGTCAGCAAAGGATAGGCGATATGATGATCAGAGTACAAAATTCCTTTAAGGAACTTTAAAAAAATTATCGAGTGATGCCAAACTTGACAATGTACTCCGTCGGGGGAGTAACTTGCTCCCCCGAGGGAGACTAATGACGCAACGAACACAAAAATTGTCATTATAATGATTGAAACTGCTAAGTTTCGTGATCATTGAACCATACATGATCCTTTTTATGCATAATTATGTCAAATTGTGTCCTATGCTACCATATTAAGATAATATGAACTAGATTTTTCGATAACAAAGCCGGATATAAAGTTTCATGAAAATTCATTAATATTGGTGGCCAGCTATCGTATACGCCATCATATCAGCTATCGTGTATCAGCTATCGTGTACGCTAGAAATCGACTACAGACAGACAGACAGACGGACATAACTTCTAAAGATAGTCAAAATGTGTTCAGGAGGTGCCAAAACATATATTGGCATCAAAATCTAGAAAACAAAAATTTTCGCAAATACAATACTTTCTCTATACTATAAAGTAAAAATATAATATACGATTAAAATAAATGAGTGTGATCTAGTTATGGGCGTGACGACTTTTAAGCTATTATTTCCTTTTCATTTTAATGAGTTTTGTTTTGCCTCCTCTTCCTTAAAAAAAAAAAAAAAGAAAAAAAAAAAAAAAAACGCAATATGAGATAGCAGTGCAATGAAATTTAAGTAATAACATCAAATAGAAAATGTTTCGCAGTATTATAAGAATAATACTTTACGTATATCAAAAGTCAAAAGACGCAAATCTTCAACTCTATTGCTCCTCTTAAAATGTCAGATAAATCAAAATGACCCTGCGTTTTGAATTTTATTTGAAAACTCATTCTGGTACTCATGCTTTATTTTTGGTATAATTTTATAATAAATATATCAAGTAACAAGACGAAAAGAATATAATGTGACATGTATCAATAATCCTTGTAGAAACACCCTTACCCTCCACATGGAAAAATACATTGGCATCTCTGTTTTATTAAAATATTTATAGAACTTAATTTAGCCATATTTTTTTTTACAATAAATTAAAATTATTACATAGTGTTAATGCATTTTTTTAAACTTATGTTTCGCAAAATTTCATAAAAGATTTACATAATTACTAGAATGAATTAACCGGCATTACCCGGGTTCTAAATAAGCGCCGGCTTCTTAAATAATATATTTAAAGATAGCGCCTCTCAATTTCAAAATCGCCTGTTTTAAATCAAAACTTTACATTTCAATTCAAATCCCCCTTATGCTCATAAAACTTTCCCCCAACGTCTAACCCACTGTATAGTAACCGGGAACTCGAGAAAATTATAGACCTTCATTACAAGCTAAAATTTCAATTTTTAGGCTATTGTTTGAAAATCACAGAAAATCAAATAGTACTGTAATTAAAAAAAACATTTTTCTTTTGTTAGAATGAGAAGATATACGTCCGTATTTTGCAAAATTATAGAATTGTGTCTTCCATTTTCGGATGCGACGAAACAGTATCGTTCCGAGGTTTTCTGAGGCCCCAAGCGAACTTTCACACAAAAGGCCTCATCTGAACAATAAATACAGTTGAACGTCCCACATCCAAAAATTGGTAATCCGAAAAATTGATTTTCCGACAGTTTAATTATGTTGTTCTTACAAGTTCAAAATAATAATAATAATAAAATACGGATTCATTAAAAGACTGCGACACATGCGTTAGTCTTTTCACTTTAGGTTATGAAATAGAATTTTGCGCCCCCCCCCCTCTCCCCGAGTCAACAATATTTTGAAGGTCTTTGTATGATATAAAATACTTCCGGGTTCGAAACTACCTTGGCCCAATGGATAACCAGACTCTGATTATATAACAAAGCACACCATGGGATTTATAGTGCATCATGATCGTAACTATGCTCAACTACAATTCGATAAACAGGTTGTAGCCAAATCGTTGTAAAGAACACTATGAACTAATGCCTAATAATAATAAAATATAGAATTATATAAAATACCAAGAAAACGTGGATTAGGTATAATGTACATTAGGTATAATGAGTCTTTGAACAAATGTAAGATAAGTGCACTAAAAATTATGTACAAAGTTTTGAGGCGCCCTGCAAGCATGAGGTCCCAAGCGGTTTGCTTGGCCTTCTGGACGCCCATGCGAGGAAATAAGATTCAAAAGTGTTTATATTATAAATACTTCAAAGTGCATATTTTGAAGTATTTATAATATAAACACCTTGATTTATCTGTATGTTTATCTATCTATCTCTGGGTAACGCTTGGCGAAAATTTTGGCGACGAATTTGGCGAGATATCTCCAACTTAGCGACTTTTTTATATGTTGCGAAATTGACGAAAATGTCGCCTAATCGGTAAAAATAACGCCAAATTGATAAAAATGAGGCCAAATCAATGAAATTAATTGCGTTTTGAAAGAGAATAGTATTGTAATGATGTTTCGATAGTGTTTGTTTGTCAAGTCCAACCATCCCACTTGGCGACAAATCTGGCAACTTTTTGAAATGTCGTCAAATTTATCAAATGTCGATAAATTGATAAAATGTCGCCAAATTTAATGAAATGTCGCCAAATTTAATGAAATGTCGCCAAATTGATAAATATGACGCCAAATCAATGAAATTAATTCTGTTTTGAAAGGGGATAGTATTGTAAATGATGTTTCGGAAGTATTTATCTGTCAGTCCAACAGTTCTACTTGGCGACACATTTAGCGAGTTTTTTAAACATCGTCAAATTTATCGAAATATTGCCAAATTGACGAAAATGTCGCCAAATCGATAAAAATGTCGCCAAATTGATAAATATGACGCAAAATTAATGAAATTAATTGTGTTTTGGAAGGGGATAGTATTGTAATGATATTTTGATATTTCGGTAATTAATTCGGATCTAAATTCTGTGTCAATGCAATTACAATATTTTTGAATGGTAAGAAGACTTTAGTTCAGTAAGGATGAATTCTAGATAATATTAAAGGTGGAGGCGAGTTTGCAATAATGTCATCAGCTTCACCAAGGCTTTTCCCCAATCAGGGCGCATTGTCCGTGTACATACAGTTCTCGATATTTTCTTATTTGTTTCTGTTTGCAACATCCGTATTCAAAGCAGCTTTCTGCAATTTTTATTTTTCGTTTAACCCTACAGACTAAAAGAACTTCGTATTTTATCATTAATCTGTTTTGAATAAATTTCCGGTGTATAAGATAAACACATTTTACTTTAAATTTATCCCAATATTCGTTCTTTGGAATGCTAGTAACAATAAACATTTTATTGGCTTAACTCAGTGATGTGTAAATAGAATAGCGAACAGAGAGAAAAAAAAATTATGGACGCCGGCGAACCCTTCACACTTTTAATATTATTTATTGTGTGAGTTTTTGATGGACATTATCATGCATTCATATTCCATATTTTTGGTCTATTTATGCAATCACAATCAATCAATCGTTTAATCGCAATCAATATTAAAGTGAAAAATAATAAGTTTTTGTTTGCAAATTTTTTTTTTAAATTTCGCAATTATTTTAAAGTTTTTTAAGAAAGCGGCAGCGTTCCCGTCCGGTCCAATTGTCATGTTCGAATCTGTAACTGACGGGTGTATATTATACACCCGCCAGTTACAATATCGATGTGTCAAATATCGATACTCAAGGGTATCGATATTCTTAACTCCCAAGGGATAGCTAAAGATTTTATTTTTATTTTCTGTAATATGACCACAAAAATGAGATGGAAAAAATACAATTCGTGCGGTACCACCCAAGAAAAAAAATTGACTTTAAAATGGCATTTTTTACAATTTTCGGCCCAGCCTTTAGCTTTTTTTTTTTTTTCAATGTTGATAGACTTACAGCTTTAACTACTGAACCAATTTTAATGAATGATGACTCAACTGTGCGTTCTGATAAGCGGTACAAAAATTTCCTGGTAATAATAAATATTTCCTGGTAAATTGGAATAAAATAGTGAGAAAAATGGGAAACCACATGTTTGAAATATAGGTTGTTGTTGCCAATCTTAAGCGCGTTTTCAAAATGAGTATCTGTTAACTTCTTTTGGTAACTATTCTTTATAATGCTTATGTCATAGACGCCTGATTCACATTTCTAGGTGGATCAAAATATTGTTAAAATAGAATGGCAAGTTTCTTAACATTTCGATAATTAGTCAGTTTTTTTATGACTGATTATCCAGTTTAGTTTCTTTACCGCGCGAGCCAGACTGTTAACCTTTACGGGCAGCATTTGGCCCGCGGGCTGCCTATCCGGAACCAGTGCCCTACAGCCTCCCACGTCAAAGTGCTGTAAAAAATGCTGTGAACTCCTAGACATATGCCTGCTTTATATAATAAAGTTTCGCAAGCTTTTACCTTTCCCAAATCTTCCAAAACCTAACCCCCCCCTCCCCTCCCTAATAAAGAATTTTACGTGACTGGTGGATTTAAATTCAGGTGACTTTTCACATGTAGTTGGAAAAGAGTCAGGTTGTTCCACAGCTTATCATATGCTAAATATTATGAAATGTTTATACAAAATGCGATACGTAAAATTGCTATTAAATTTCGGAAAAAACCGCAGTTGTAAACAAAAGAGTTAAATTTTTTTAATATAGTGCTCTCATTTACGGTACTAGCATCCATTAAGTGGTTTAATGTTTATAAGCGTTCGTTCTTCACGGAATAGCAAGAAAAAATGCGCCAATTATGTGCATCTCTTTGGTGAAAATTCATTATACTACACAGCCAACTTCAAATTTCAAGAATATTGATCTCAGTTTGAAAAAGATTCAATGTTCAAATTAGAAGTCCAAAATTAGTCTATTATGTTTCCAAAACTAGTAATCAATCACACTTCAATTTTAAAGAGCAAAAAATATATGCACTTGTTGTTAAGATTCTTTCGATCATTGTGCGCTAGATGGCAGCACCAAAACAGAGGATGACATACGAGAAGTATTAATATAAAAAAAAAAAAATTATGTATAGTATACTACAACTGTAAACGAAACACAGATCTTTTAAAAGGTATCTAGTCAAAACAAAAGAATTTTAAAGCCAGAATATTTACTAGATGAGCCTGTATATCCTTTAATTACACCTATTTATTACGCAGCAAAAAGCTACATCATGAACATTTGTTAATCCTAGGACGATTTAGAATTTTTATAGCATCCTATATGCAATATATGTGGGTGTGTGGATCTAAGTTAATTTGTCACTATATACAAAACATTTTAACTTTTATTTTTATTTGTATTTTAATAAAATAAGTAACTTATTTCTGAAATTCCATATAATTAATGATTTGCAGATAAATGATTCTTCCCACTCTTCAAAGAAAAAAACATCATATGTATAAAATATCCAGCTGTTAGAGAATATTATTTGCTTGTCCGTAACCAAATGGAACTAGGAATCTTTATACAGTATACAAAATATAATTATGCCATATTTTAATTCAATTATGTAACTGAGCTTTGAAGCCAAGTATATGTTTGAAATATTTAGAATATTCTCAAAGTGCGGTAAAATGCTTTGTCTTTCTTTGCACACAGTAGATGGCAGCACCAAAGTAGTTTTACCCTTTATAATAAAAGGTGAAGTGGTCTTTTCTCCTTATAATAAAGGGACTCTGTTTTACACATCTGTGGTTTGAAATGTAATGCTTGAAATTTTAAGTAAAAGTAATATGTGAAAACAATATAAAAGAAGGCTGGAGACAGGCATTGGGAATCACTCGAAATATAATTATATGAAGATCCCATCATCACTGTATTTTCTGGCAGTAATTTAGGCTCTCTTAGATTACAACAAAATCTGAGAGACTAAAATACTCGAATCTGTCTGCGCTAAGAGTTTAAAGTAGTGGTGGTCAATATTTTTGTAACACGTGCCAACTTTAGGCTATGGTATCTTGGGTGTAGGATTTAAACCATCGTATTTCCTAATCTAATTAATTAGGCATATATAAACAGCGTGGATTAATTACTTATACCGTCATATGTTACTAAATATTTAAGACAAATGACATAATGGAAATCTGGATCATACAAAATTGACTTTGTTGATATTAGGTTTAAATAAAAACACAATTATCTTCAGTTACATAACATTTATTGTCACATATGGAGCCCATTACAATGAACAACGCATATAACTTAAAATAAAAACGTAATTTCTAAAATTTTGTGCTGTTTATGACTTTGCCTGTTCTCCCCGCACCCCCCTACAATTTCCTGCATGTTTAGGTTTACTTTTGAACAAGCAAGCGGGATTAAAATTTTCAGCTGATCGTAAGTTAATTTTGAAACGATATTTGGTTTTCATTGAAAGCAATTGTACGCAAACCTACAACGGTACGTACCTCAGTGCTCATTTGTGTAAAGTTAAAAATATAGAAACTGGAAGAAATTATTAGAATATTTAGGTCCCCAACAAAAATCGAAAAGGGTTTTTTAAAAGTTCAACTATTTTCTTATCTTTCTGGAAGTTACAAAATCATGCTGCAAAGGAATCATGTAAAAGAGATGCAAAATGTTTGTACCTGTCATAATTTGAGGGCATTTTCAGGTATTTATCTTATTGCATTCGAGCGAGATAAGGCAATTTGCTTTGAAAGAAATCACTAGCAAATAGCAAACGGTCATGAAAGATGATACAAAAGACATCAGTATTACAGTCTTTCCTTTGTCTTTTGCCACATCGTATTTCTGTATTGTTCTGTTATATTGTTATTTCTATGTTTTTTCGTGCCATCCGGTGCAACCGCTCTACACCCTTTGGGTGAGCTGAACTGCCTGGGCAATAAATAATTAAAAAAAAGAATTGTAATTAGTTTTTTTTTTCGTTTATCTCGCTTTACTGCCGAGTTTGCCCTCCGAACTTTTTAAATTCTCTTCTAGGAACGCAGTAATCCCTTTTACTTGATCGGCCATGGTTATTTTACCATAGCTGGTATTAATGTGCACACTCATGAATATTTCCTTACAATGTCATTGGAGACTTTAAGGACATTCCTAAGATCTTCATATTTATTTTCATACGGGAGGGAATTTCAGAGAAGAGCATTTTAGTATCTTTCAGTACTGCATGAAATGAAGTATAATCACTTGATTAAATAATATATTTTAGTGAGCTTACCGACTAAAGGGGATAAGGCACCACTTCGTCGTTGAAAGGTTCTTCGGAGGGCGTTGCGAAGGGCATGGTCTTTACAGAAGAGCAGCAGAGGGACGAAGATACCCTCGAGGATTCCCAGCCACGTCAAGATAGCTTCGTGCCAAGGAGACCACAGAAGAGGGGACCATGTGGCTATGCTCATCAACACCTGGAGAAAAAAACATTCTTACAATCGAGTTTAGTTCAAACAAGTTGTTAAGAAAAGGCTGAACAATATGCCTACGGAGAACACTAAAAATACTATTGTACACAGCAGCGAAGGCAGAAAAACATTTCAGGGTGTGAGTAGTTACCAGATATTTTGTGTCCCATTTCTCCAAATATCATTCCTACGAACTTCACTGGGCTTCCAATGGGTTTCTGGGAGATGGGTTATGATCCCCAAATCCCCCCCCCCCCCCTCCTGGCGCTACCTCTGATTGTGCATATAAAAATTCAATGAACATTATGGATCCAGACAACTTCCCTTTTTGATATATTCATGCTGAAAATGTGAGGCACAGAAAATGATGCCATACGCATTATTATACATTGCAAATGTAAGTATTTGAAATTCAATAGCTATCGTAAATGAAACGTTATTTCAAACACGAATTTCACGTGAAGCATGTTTTTCACGTGTGCCTTTGTGAATGAAAACATTTCATATACAATTTGGCAAATGAAATAAATATACATTTCACATGCGGAATTTCGTTGAAATTCCAATATTAAGGTTTCGTGAATTATTTCGTCTCGACGAAACTACTGATATAATTCAAGATGGCGGTTTAATACAGAGTTTCCTCCCATTATAAAATATAAGAATATCGTCTGAGTAGTAAGTAGTTCAATGCATAGAGCATCAACTGGTTAGGTGGAGATCCATGGTTCGGTTGGGACATGAATCTTTGAACACTGTATTTGAAAAACGATGAAATGGTATCAAAATAAATAACATTGAACACCCCTTTGTTTGTTTGTCCCATCATCAAGGAAGAACACCCTGTACCGAATTTCATGAAATTTTGATTGGTAGTTTTGGTATGATCCCACTTTATATATAATATTATATATATATATATATATATATACATATATATATATATATATAATATTATATATATATATATATATATATATATTATATATATATATATATAATATATATATATATATATATATATATATATAATATATATATATATATAATATATATTGAAAAATAATTTTTTCGATTTTTCCGATGGTGTCAAGATGGAAATGCTGTGATAATATTTTCAGTCCCCAAGAAACCGATATGTGTGAAAATCGGTCGAAATCCGGGTAAATTGTGCTAAAACATGAAATAACTAAAAACTAATTCAAATTATAAAAAAAAAAGTTTCGCCTAGGTGCATCTTTTCGTGTCCTGCAGTACATGTTTACTAAACTTTGTGGTCGTATGATGTTTAGTTTTCTCGCTACAGACACACACCTTCATTTATTAACCTTTTGCTTACGGGTGAGACAGCGTTCATTCCAAACGAAGAACCTCTCAAAAAGACAGGTATTTGTCATACCCTATCCCAAAAATGGACGCTGTTCCACCCGCAAGCAAAAGGTTAATTAAGATTCCAACATACACCTTTCAGGCCGCCTTAGCGTTTGGATTCGACGCTGAAAAATTATGGCAACCCTATCTGGACATTTTATTTCATAATTTAAAATCAGCCGTTACCTCGCCATTATTAAAATTCAGCTTTGTCCTCACTCCTACATAAATACCGGATAGTTGCAAATTCATTGAAAGACATGAAGACACCCCATGAGTGACAAAAATGACGGATATTCCAAACTCCATCCGAACAACGATGACATATGCTTCCGTTTTGCAGGATTGCAGGTCGAATACCTGCAAAACACCTAACATAAAAAAAAAAAACTGTTACGAACTTCCTATCAGTACAATACGCGAAAATGGCCTTCACTGTTGGAAAAAAAAAAAAAAATAAGGAAAATAACTAAAAATATGTAGGGGGTGAAAAAGAAAGAAAAAACGGTGTCGCGCGCGTTCGGGGCCTTGAAATCCTGCGAGTGGAAAATTGTAGTATCCTGTCAATCCAAAGTGAAGTGAAGAAAGTAATTGTTTGCACAATAACGGTAAACTGAATACATAACGGCACAGTTTGAAAAAAAGATTAAAAGTGAAAATTAGACAAGATATTTTACATTGCTGTATTTTAAAGCGTTTTAAAATATTGATTGATGATCATGAAATTGAAATATGTGGGGTATATGAGTGTGAACATTTATTCAGCATATAGAGTAATATATTATTTCTAAAATATTGTGATTAGTCTATATTATCTATAGGTAAGTGTGTGAGTTTATATATATCTACTCTTTCGACTTTCATAAACATGCAAAGAACCTTGCTGTTTCAACTGGGAATTGAACTCCGGATCTTCGAACTGGCCAGCCAACTCTACCGTTGAGCTACTGGGACGAGATTGCAAACTCTTATTGTCCAAGTGGACTCTGCATTCTCTACCCTCTAATGTCAGATTGGCGTGCAACTGAAAAGCTGACCGACCACCTCCTGCTATGTTTACCCCACATTAGCCTTCTGGTGCTATTTTTATCCTCCAGGTAAGCTTCCAGAGTGGTCGTTATCCTCTCGATTTGATATCGGTGCTCAATATCCCAGAGTCCACAGAATCCGTGTTAGTCGTACTGGGGTCATTTTTAGATCTCTGATATCTTTGCACTAACCTACAGGGTTGATTTGTTGGACGCCACTGTAAAGTACTTTGCTGTCTCAACTGGGAATCAAATTATGGATCTTCGTACTGGCCATCCAATGCTACCGTTGAGCTATTGGGAAGATATTGCAAGCGTTTATTGTCAAAGTGGACAACTACAAGCATTTATTTGTTAATAATAGTGTATTCTTTAACTATCGTACATATATTGATTTGTTCAATGGTGTTCGAACTTGTGGCAGCAAAAGTTGCATTATTTTTTTTTATAATTCAGTACTATTTTAATTATTTTCATAAGCATTTATATTTCATTGTTTATATGTCATAAGCGTTTATATGTCACAAAGGTGTTTGTATGTTCCATATGTGTGTAGTGTATATATTTTATATGTGTTCATGCGTCATCATTTATTCATACGAAATATTATCTTCTTCACGTTAGTTCTGAGGTCACAGATGTCGAGTAGTTTAGATAATATCTTTCTCATACAAGCATTCTTCTTTTTCTTGCCAACTGTCTTACAGCCAGTGCATTCCGCGACGAGGGCTTTATAAAGCCGTAAACAGGGCTCTTCCTCGTCTGCTGCGATTAACCTTTTGCTTACGGGTGGGACGCCAATGTCTGCAAAGGGGGATTGAAGAGTTTGGGATAGGGTATGTCAAACACCTGTCTTTTTGAGAGGTTCTTCGTTCGGGATTGACCCAGCACCACCCGTAAGCAAAAGGTTAAAGATTAAAGGAAATCCTCCCACACCTCAATAACTTTGTAAGGTAAGGTCCATGAATGTGCACGTTAGGTCTGTCTTTAGTAAAGTGACCTTTCTCCGTCGAATAAAAGTAATTGCAGCGACCATAGCGAAGAATAAAAAAATATATACGATCGCGTACTGGGCAACAAAGCGAGATAGAAGAGAAATAACAAGTAGAAAGTTGCAGAGGATTATCTAATTAGCAGGAATCGACTTCAGGAATGAACGAAACGTATATATGAAGATAAATGCCTTCATCAGGGACTGTAGCACGGTGACATCTGCGATGTTCGTGAAAAAGACGCGGTAATATTCGTTCTCGAATTCAAATGTGCATTGTTGCTGACGGAACGCATTTTGGAGAGGGTGTACATTAGATTCCTGGACTGTTGTTTATTTTAACATTCCTGTACATGACAGTCATTCGCCAATAACCATGCTGTGCGAAATAAATGTCTCCTGTAACATTTGAAAGGTCGCACTTATTAGATAATGCTTTACAACTTTGTAATTTGCTTTTTTCGTTTATCTCGGTTGTTGCCGAATTCAAATTTTTTTAAAGTCTGTTCTAATGGCGCTGCAATCCATTTTATTCAATCGGGCATGGTTACTTTACTATACATAGACATAACGTGTACACTTATGGACATTACCTTACACAGTTATTAAGATACTTAAGGACGTTCTTAGGAATCTTGTATCTGATTTTATTTATGTAACATAAAATATATCTCGACAGCAGTATATCTACTACAAATATTAATAATTTTTTTTTATAAAAATATAGCGTGAAAAGAATTACATATCTTCATGTACAAAAGCGATACACATCTGTCCTAGTACTAATAGTATACATAGGATAGCCATAAAGTGTATACTCATGGACAGAGATCGAGCTAGAATTTTTCCAGAAGAGTAAAAATATTCCTTGACTTGATTTGAAGGAGTATTTTGCTTAGGAGTAATTTTTAACAAATGTACAATTACCCTTAAAAAATTTTTTTTGTTTACAAACTCGGTGCGTAAAAATACGCATGACTTAATTTTTAAAGCGTATTTGCTTATTTTAAAGAGTGAAATACGTGTGTAGAGGCGTTATCTCGATCTCTGCTCATGGACGGTCTTAGGAATATTGTATATGATTTTATTTATATAAAAAATATATATATTTCGATAGCAGTAAAACTACCACGAATATTAGTAAAAAATAAAATATTTAAGAAAAAACAATTTTTTTAACAGTATAAAACAGTGTTAAACGAAATAAAATGTCGTCTTCGCAGATAAAAGAGATAAACATCTGCTATACATAGTTATAACTATAAGTCTAATCACACTTCATTTATAACACGAAAACATCGCTTAACCTTGTTGTTCAGTTGGCTATAGCAATTGTTTTTCAACTTTTCCTTATATTTGCAAATATTCTTTAACACCTTGACATGCTATTATACACCGGTGTAGATTTTAATAAACATATCCTTGCAGTTACTGGAACGAACACTTGGCGTGCTGCAGGCGAGAAGAATCTAAACGATAAATCAACGTAATCAAACGTTTAAATCGTCCATCGCGATTACACAGATATGTCAATCAAGTGAATCGCTGGACCAATCGGACAGGTCTGACACACATCGCTGGTTGCCAAACGGGACAAGCTAAAAAACAATGCGTAATTCGAGCGTATACTGTTGTGAAAAGTGGTAGTATTGATGTGTCCTCCTATACGAACAAATAGGCCAAATTTTACTTGGAGCAATTTAAATGACAGTTTTTTACCCTGTGTTATGGCAGTATGTTACCTGGGTTTTGAAACAATAGACATAATAGAGTTTGGAGTTGTTTGCGATGATTCAGCGAGAAATTTCATTTATTCAGGTGAATTCTGCACAAAATTTGTTTTCCTGATTAGAAGGAGAAATAAGTATTTCAAGAATTTTACATTGAAATTTGTCAATAAAATTTGTTTGCATAGCAAACAAAATTCATTCACAGGATTTTTATTCACATATTTACTTTCTCATACTTTTGTATCGAGAAAGTATTGTTTTTTGGACATTTTGAAATTGAAGATTTTAATGAATAAGCACGTTGTAGGACTTCCTGAACTCATTTTGAATACTTTTGGAAATATGGCTGTGTGTGCGTGAGCATGTGAATGCCTGTGTGTGTGTGTGTGTGTGTGTGTGTGTGTGTGTGTGCGTGTGAGAGAGAAAGAGGGAGATGTGTTGTCGCGATAAAATAATCTATAAAATTTCATGTGTAGCTACATTATGCGAGAAACTAGAACTCCATAAAAATTTTAGTAAATCTTATTAATAGAATTTGGATTTTACGATTTTCTTAGAATTGTCGTCCAAACAGTTATCTTACACTTTTGGGTAGGTCGGACGGTCGGGTTGGAGAAAAAGATTAACTTGCGTATAAAATCGAAATATATATATATATATATATATATATATATATATATATATATATTTCATTTTGACTCTAATTATGAGAGTGTGGTCTTAAATGGAATATGAATTTACGAGACTGTCGAGTAAAGACAATACACGTAAGATATTTTAACTGTTTCAGTATTGAGAAAAGGATTTTAGAAAATTATTAGATAAACTACAATATGAAATGTTTTGTACTTTTTCATGATCATAACAGACTTGTCCCGCATGAGGTGGGGATAGAAAGGAGCTCACTGCACAGCCTGGCTGGCTCTATTGAGTGGTCAGCGTAAAAACCACTACTTTATAGCACTAAATCTGGAAGGCCATGCGTAACTATTGATAATAAACCTTTTTAGTGTATAAAAATTTAATGCTTTCTTAAATGACAGTATGATTCAACGACCGAAGCATAAGAATAAGCATAAAATGTTTTGCCACGAACATTGCTTGAAAACTTATTGCACAAACATATACATAAAAAATTACTGTCAGGAACATTGTATTTGCTTAAAATTATTTCATTGTTATTCTTTATATATACCTAAAAATACCAATATGTTTGATAAATATATTCGTATACAAAAGAAAGTTGTATGTTATTCTACTTTAAGAGGTATTAATAATTTTTGTTCCATGAGATTATATTAGTAAAATAAGCTATTTTTCATAGTTTTAACACTGTAGAATAAGAAAAAAAAATAGATCTGTAAAATTGATCTTAAAATGGCACTGCCGCTTTATTAGTATCATGGCGAATCCCGTACTGTGTGTGTTGACAATTTATTTTGTGCACATTTATGATTTATATATATATATAAATGCAAATGAATATCCATCTAATATATTTTTAAATGCCAATTTACCATATACGTATTTGTTATAATACAGTTTCTATTCTAATTCTTAAAGATATTTAACAAAATCTTGAATACATATTTAAAGCTTAACTTTGAAAAAATGAAAAGATTATTTCTTTAAATTATTCAAACATTATTCATTCGAAAGATACGTTTTAAACTTGAATATCCTCACTTATATAAATGAGAAAACCTTCAATTTAAAATCCATTTACAAATTAAATCTCTCGGTTAAAAAGATAAAGAAGATAACTATCTTATTAATAAATAATAATCTTACAACTGTTGTTTGCTTGACATAATCTAAAAAAGAATACAGTCTCACTCTTTACCACTATAATGTTCAAAAGAAAGCTCAACTATTAAATGTTATGATTTGTGAATATTTATAACAAAAACTTTGTCAAAACATTTATAATAAAAACTTAAATAAAAATATTCTAACTTAACGCCAAAATTTAAAAACTTAAAAAAAAAGAATTAATTTTTGCGAAACGCTATTTTAACATTTCCTGCAACTATAACGTTTAAATTTTCTCGTAAAGCGAAAAAATGCTTTTAAAACAAGACCATTTCTACAAAATCTGGTTGGAAAAGAAAATAACGAGCAACAATTAGATAAAGCTTTTTATAGTCAACTCAAAGTAAAATTTCAACACTTTTCTCAGAACATTAATCATTTGTTCATGCGCCATTTTTTTTTTTAAATTTTACGACTAGCTCAAGTTTCAAAGAACTTCTCGATGCAGACGATTATAACATTGATTTCTCTTTGGAATACGGTTGTAGTGATAAGAACTCCGTGAAGATAAAAATAAATAAATAAAAAACGAGACTGAAAACAGGGAAAATGTCTGCCACTTCATTAGTTGGAGCAGAATTTGTTTAAACTAGCGGCCGTTATCTAGTGTCGCTGAACTGCAGCAGCTGACAATTTCAAATAAGGAAGTAATGATGAGAAGGAAATGATCATTCTACTCAGAAGTAAGAGGACACTTGAAAATAATTCAGTAATTAAATGTGAGCGTATACTCAATAAATTTTGTAGGAAATAATATGTTTTCATTTGCTGATTGCTATGGAATATAAGGGTAAGGCGATATCTTATAAGGTGTTTAAATAGATGCTGTATATAAAAGAATGTAACAAAGGGGAAAAACAAATAATATAGCCAAAGGGAAAAAATAAATAATATAACCAATATAGCTGGTGTTATATCTGGCTTTTGCTATTAATAAGTTTGAATAGGAGTTTTCTATGTGAGTTTTCGGATAAAACTAGAATGGGAGTTAATTGATAAAGATAGAATGAGAGTTTTCTAATAAAGTTATAGAGAGTTTTTTTAATAAAACTAGATTGGACGTTTTTTAATAAAATTAGATTGGACGTTTTCTAATAAAGCTAGATTGGGGGTTTTCCAATAAAGCTGAATGAGTGTTGTAATGCAATAGCTGATTTGTATGAAAAAAATTAGCATCCTTTAGTTGAGTAATTTAGGAAATATTACAATAAAATGAAAAATTCCTTTACGATTTCTACGCACGACACTTGAAGAAAAAAGTAATGGCGTTATTTTCACAGTCACATAGCAGCCTACCACTGTAATAGCAGCTTACCACGGTATATAGCAGCCTAATCCGGTATATAGCCTACCACAGTATATAGCAGCCTACCACGTAATTTAGTTTCAGTAGATTGAGTAGGTTTGGAGGAAAATCGGTTACCAAATTTCGTAGTGCAAAATGTGCGCAAGGGCAAGACACGACACATATATATTAAAATATCGTAAAACGAGGTTTCCTCATATTGAGCACGACTTGCGCAGAAAAAAAAATCGCGACGTTCTTGCAGGTTTAAGTAGCAGACTAACTATGTTTAAACTTTGGCTTCATTTCGTTGGGCAGTTTCGGAAAAATGGAGTTACCTCGATTTAACGACAGACCACCCGACCAACCGACAAACAGTAAAACATTCTAAAATGTTATTTCGTAATCAGTACTTACGAAAATGCACAGATACTATTATTTTTTTTAAGAGTAAATAATATTCTTTAGCAAGGAAAGAAACATGAATTATTCTTAACAGAATATATGCTCCCAACAGTTGAAACAAAGAGTAAGATGAAACTCTGATTAGCAGCGTACCGATTATCCTTGCACGTTTTACATACTGTGAAAAACATTAGCTACATATCTATGAAGTACACTAGCTATATACATACTGTGAAGTACATTATTTACATACAGTGAAGTATACGAGCTACGTATTACGAAGTACATTAGCTGGCATGCCATCAAATATTTTGTGGAACTAGTGGTATTTAATTTCTTTGTGTGAACCCTGCTGTTAAACATACTTTGTTAACTTTTATTGTATCACGCAGCAATTATAAAAATATTAAAATGTTTAAAGATTATAAAAAATATAGCGACTTCTTTCATTATCTTTTCACGAAAATAACCCTAATTTTAGATTTAGCCATATTTAACAATTGCTGCATGTTAAACCATAATAATAGAAGTTAGACCATAACTTCTATTATGCCATACACCAATTGTAAAATTAATCAAAATATAATGTTTATAAATTATAAAGGCACACTTAATTAACTATCCATGAAATTAACTAAAATTAATGAGCTAAATAACCATATTCAAAGCGAATGCAGGTAACAGCAAGGTTGTTCCCATCTTGTAAGTCGGACATGATATTTATTAATAATGAGTTCCTAACGAAAATTAATGACGTCAGAGAATACACGTGTTCGTCTCATTGCCACCACACCCAAATTAATTAATGCATAATGAACTTTGCGTCTTTTAAAGGTTATGGTCACAGTCAAAGACATTTTGGTAAAATTAACTTTGTCATCGCGAGTCATTTTCCAAGGTAATTGCTTCTAATGAAAATAAATTGTTTTTTGAAGTTAAATAAGAAGAATATTGTTTTAAAAGTCATCAATTAAATAATTAATTAAAAGAATGGCTAGAATGAAAATCGTAAACTTGGATTTTAAGATTACAGGATCAAAAGCTGGATTAGTCATAAGTTAATTAAATGTATATAAAAATAGAAATATGATTCATACTATCATATTTTTACAGCTTTCTTAATACTTAATTATGATTTATCATTGCAAATAAAGATTAAAGAGCACAAATTATGATTTATTGCTGAAAGCAAAATATTTTATTTTTATAGAGCATTTATCATTTTTAAAAATTGCAAAATTCACTGCAACTTGTGACAATAAATACTCCAAAAGACAAAATTCATAAATATATAGAGTGTTATTATGCATTTTTAAATAAACTATAAAATATGTGATCTTTTATTCATTAAAAATTCTAAATATGTTTAAATGTAATTATTCGCTTGCGTACTTAATTAGTAGCTGGAAGAAAAACACACCATGTGACAGGAAGATTCATTTACCATTAAGTTTTATTAATTAAAGTTTCCCACCAAGCTAATATTTAAACGGACTAAAGTTTTTCTTATTAATATTACATAGTTCTTAATTTTTACTGGGAAATATTCTGTTTAAATTACATTTAGCTGAAATTAAATCAATTTTTATATTATTTTATATTTTTGTTCAAACATGCCTTTTGTTTCAATAGTAATTCATCTGGTTTTTGCAGATATATACTAATTTTAATTAATAATACCTTTTGAAGATTTTATTCAATTGTAAAAAAATATGATATATATACTAATTTTAGTTAATAATATCTTTTGTAGATTTTATATTATTGTCATAAAAATATGTACAGAACTAAAAGGGTAAGTCTGTCAAGTTAAAAAGTTCATATTACCTCCCATCGACCATTCATAGAGCTATAAAAGATTTCCTCCCATTTGCCCGTCTGCAACACTTTAACTCCTATCCACATACAAATGCGAGCTAGTCACTGCTCTCGTTCAATATTACTATTTTTTATATGATTCCCTATCGAAACATACGTAGTATACTATTTCCTAGTATAACGCAATTCATTTATGCCCCTCCTAGACCCTATAACAAAACGTAACTGTCCCATGAACAGTGAAACTCACTCTTTATTGAATAAATAATACTAAATTAATAATTTCCCCAAAGCGACAGGGATTAGCAAAAAAGTCAAATTTAATTAACAGATTAGATTTTCCGAGTTATTGAATTTTTGACAATTGGGTAACATTTTCTTCGATCTGGCGATATTTTGTCAATTTTGCGACATTTTCCAAAAATTCGTTGTTATGTGAAACAGACGGACTGGCTCTATTCAAACATAAAATACCATTCGTTTATTAATTTGTTTGAATTCCAGTCCATTTCTAATATTTAGAATCAATATCTTACTACTTTTTTTACTGTATTGTACGGAAAGTAAAAAAATAGCATCGAAAAAACTAGATGCATTATAGAAATAATGTATACTAACTATTCTATCTAATGAATTTGTACACGCATATTTCAAACTTATGTTACAAAAACGACCATAATTAATTTTAACACTGGGACATAGGAGGTGTGCAAATTAACCCCAGAAACACATGTAAAACTATGCCAGCTAAAATAGAAAAAAAAATATTAAAACCGACTTTCGGAAATGTTGAAGCAATTTGAAATGCAGCAAGACATATGCTGAAAGAAGATTATAATTCATTTACGTAATTAGAGAACAAAAAACGCATAATGTTCCATGGAGGTATGGCTTTTGAAGGAAAACGATGATTGTCTTAATAATTAAGAGAACAACACGCCGTGTTAATGAGTCTAGAACATCATGGGATTTTTGGAGCGTAACGTAATCGATAAAAGTTGCGTGGAATTCTAGTAGAATAACGAGAAATCGCACTAGATAATGAAAATGGTGTGAAAACTTCACGCATCATCTTGATGAGTTTTAATGGAATGGCGTGAAACGCTAGTTTCTGCCAATAAACTTTCGTAAATTTTCTCTTTTATTCTTAATCAAACTACGTATTCATATATTGTACGTATTCTGAAGTTTTAATTGCATTACTTTACACTAAATGAGCGCAGTTCTTATGAAGATTAATAACATAATTAGATTTTTTTTTCCATTTAGAATAGATGTTCTCAGGTGTTACACTAATACGATTTTACTCCTTGGTTCAATTAAGATTAAAATAAAATTTTTTGTAAAGTAAAAGCGTAAACTCATAAAAGAACTGTCATTATTGTACTCATATATTTAGGTCAAAAATATGATACAAGTCATCAAATTTTTCTTTATTGATTACATGAAAAATACCTATTATCATTAGTTTTTATGCTGGTTATTTTATCTTTTTCTTTGTTATCAAGAAACGTTTCTAAAGAGCAAGCTGAAAAGTCGCCTGCGCAATGAAAGATATAAAAAAATGAAAATGAGATTTTAAATGCCAGATGGCGCAACGGAGAAGGAAAAAGCCATTCTAAAAGTTAAATGTCGTTTCGAATGCGAGTAGAATAACTTATTTCAGAAACTCTGAAGTGAAATTATTTAATTATTTGGAAGAATTAAGAAAGTGAAACATTAAAACCATTCATTTGAAAGTTCGAGATTAGTGTGGAAGTTAAAAGAAATTTATAGAAAGCTAGAATTGGAGAAATTATATTAGCATAAAACTAGGATTGAGAATATCGAGTGAAAAACAAACAAACATTTTTTTGAATAATTAGTATCGTTTGGAAACATGTAAATTAATGTAAGCGTTTTAAAATGCAAATAAAATAAAGAGCTTTGGTCGTAAATGGTATGCTATAAATCATTTTGTTATATGCTAAAATGTCTGGAGAGTATTTGATGCTAAATTCGCTGCAAATCGAATTAAAATTAATATATTGAAAATGCGCACGCACGTGTACTTGACATGGATATATTAAAAAAAAAAAATCGCTATGTCTTGATCACATTTGCTTTATCACAAATATCGTAATTTGTGTAGACTGACTGACTGATAGTCATATGAAGGTAGATCTAAAATACTAACATCACACATACTTTCGTACTCGCCGCATCTGTAAGATTAATAGATTTTTAAAGTGATCTAAAAATATTCTTTAGGTAATTAAAGTGCATATTCTTTAGGGAATTTAGGGGAATTAAAAGAGTGAAAAACTCTTCTCATTTGAACCGCTCCTAGCAGAAAGGGTTTCAGTCTTGAAAATGTCTTTTTAAGAAAACTTAAAAAAATATTTTGTGTTTTTCCTGTAAGTGCAAAAAATCTGAAACAAATTTTATTTTTTGACTAGTGTAGTTAGTCTAGTGTGTTTAATTTTAAGTCTAGTTTTTTAATATAATTGTAATTTTAATGTACATAGGGCTATATAAAAATGTTATGCTAATGTTATTTAGGCTATATAAAAATGTTAAAACCTGTCATTTATGCTACATGAAAATGTTAAAACATGTTATTTCGGTTATATAAAATGTTATGTCAATGTTGCTTAGGCTATATAAAAATGTTAAAACGTGTTATTTAGGCTATTTGAAAATGTTAGAGCATGTTATTTCGGCTATATGAAAATGTTAAAACGTGCTATGTAGGCTATATGAAAATATTAATTTGTAGATTTAACTATTTTCTGCACGAAATTGTAAAATTCAGTGTTCAGTTCTTCAAATTTCCTATAATCTTTAGAAATAAAATTAAATATTTCGTTTTTCATATGTGTGACAGAATGTACAGTTAATTTATAGAGTTCAGACTATATAGAAATACAAGCCTGCAGACTAAAGACCTTTCTGCATGGAACTATATTAGTAAAAAGCCAGGCTTTGAATGGAATCGTGCATATGAAGTACGCGAGATGTTGAAGACCCAGACCGTCCGACTCACCCGAGGGCTAGAGCAGCTATTTGGACGGTCGGACGTACGCGAGATGTGAAAAACTTCAAATGAAAACCTCATTTAATAAATTAACTGGAGTGCAGCTAAACTAGAATCAAAATCTATTTTTAAGTAGCTTGCATTTTTTTCTCCTGCAAATTTAAAAAAAAAAAAAATCTGTATCGTTCGTACAAATGATTGCATTATTTTACATTACATTACATTACATCTATTTTACATTACACAAACTACTAAACGAATACTGTATGAAAAATCAGATATTTTCAGATTTATCTATTTATTATATATGCACATAAATAAGATTCTGCTATTTTTTACCTTATATTTGAACAACTTTACTTCATTTTTACATTCTTTTATGAAAGAAAGTGATATAATGCCTGCAGATACAACCAAAACATGTAACATTATAAGGGTATTCTAAAAAGAAAAATGTATTCCGGTAAATTCCAAGATATTACATCGTCTGAAAGTGAAAGTTATGGCCAGAAAGTGGCAACGCGACTCCGTAAGGCGCATTCCTAAGCCCCTGGTAATTTGTTATAGCGCTAAATCTTCTATTCAACCGCCGCGCCATAAATCATTTCTACTAATAATATCTCGAGGTGCAAAGTAAAAGGCATCCCGTGTGAAAAGTCTCGCACCTGGCAATGTTACCATGGAAACGCTGAATTTTAATGCTGTCGTACAGAGATTTGAGCGTTCTATATAAATTTCGATACGATTATGATGCGTTCTTGAGTTCACAAAGAGGAATCATAAGTGAGTTGAGATTCGTCTGCAAGTGAGTTAGAGTCAGAGTTATGAGCTGACGATTGTGTTGTAAACTAGGTTGTAATTATGGATGAACGTGCAAAATTTCGGGTAGTATTGTAGTGAAATTAATGTGACATTAGATTGAAACTTTTAAAATTGACATATTTCCAAAGAATTATTATTTTCACTACATACATAGTATAATGTATAGGGAAAGCATTGTGATGGGGTTAAAAATTCGAATTTCAGTTTTCGAGGAAAGAGCACGTTTCAAGCATATCTAAATTCGAATCGACTATTTTTGAGATGATGTCTGTGTGTAAGTGTGTGTGTGTGTGTGCCCATGACTCTGTGGAGACGATATCTCACGAACGAGTGGAGCGTTTCGAACGTAATTTGGTAAGATTATTACGATCCGTGAATATTGGAACCATATTGATTTTAAACGCGATTAAAGGCTTGGAAGACCCTAACATTTTCGAATGAATTTTTTTAGAAAATCATGAAAAACATCAGCACATTTAGTAATGCTAAATAAATGGTTATTTTATACATAATTTATTTTATTCTAAAGCATGACATAAACTTTAGAACGCTAACTTAAACCATTCTCGAGATATAGCACGTTTTACAAATAAATGTACTTAAAATTTACATAAAAATTTACACTGTAGCAGTATCATCAAATGTAAGTAAAAATAGTAGTAGTATCATCATCAAATAGTAGTACCATCATCATATCAATTTTCCATATCTTCTTCAAACAACGTAATTTTTTTTATATTCCCAATATTATATTTTGACCGTTTATGAAAAGCCGAAAAGAACTAAATAGCTCCCAGCCTCCAGCGATTTATAATCACACATCAGGATGTTTCCTATCTTCGCAAAGACTCCAAAAACCTCTCTCTAGAAGTTCTTCCCGAATGCCAAGAACCCACCCATTATGCTCAACCAGTTTACCCCTCTTTAAAATGGATCTGATCGAAAATGGGGGGAACACGGAATCTGTGTTGAAGTGCATACGGTCCATTGAGATGGCTGAATGCCGATTACAATAATTAAAATTACTTATGAAATAGAAATTGTTTTTGTTAAAATGTTGAGATATATGGGGAAGTTTCAGCTAAATTATGGAATTGTGCTGATCTTAGTTATTTGAATGAGATGATATACAAGGTTTTTTTTAATGATCTTGTTGCATTAAAAATAAAAATTTTCTGATTGACCAAATTTGTCTAAGAGGGTCGTAAAAAAATTTAAAAAATGTAACTTTTTGAAAATTAATGGGAGGACTATTTCATTAACGTAGTCTTATTTCCTACCTTACTTTTAACATTTTTACAATTTACATTGGCCACTTATTTCCAACAGGTAAAGAATTAAAGCGCGTTTTAATCTTTTTGAGACACCCTGTATATTGACTGCACTCACACAAACACACGCACACATATATTTCTCGTTATTATGTGATATACGGTATTATATATTTTAAAGTTTATTATTATTTCTGGTTGTTGTCAATAGTTTATTTTTTCTTTGTAAAAAGATCAGTTCACCCCGGCAAGTCCCAGATGAATAGAATTTCCTCTTGGCAATATGGCCGGATTTGCTTTTAGCCTAAAATATCTCTCCGGTGTTTTCACGCCTTCTAAATTTGCAATTATTAAAAAAAAAATTGAAATTACATATTTTATATTGTTTAAATATTACATATAGTGTTATGACTAAAAATACTTATTAAAATATTTAAATAATTAAAAACATATTAATATTTAAAATATAATAAATAAACCTTTTCTGTCTTTTATTTGATAATAAAACTATTCCAAAACACATCTACACAGTTTGCTATTTCGTTTTGTCGAAACAGGTAGATTGGCAAATTTTTCAAACTTGAACTGAGAATGGAATTTAGAATAAAACGATCGAATTTCCAACTTTCAATATTTCATCTGATCTCGATATATTTTCTACGAAATATTCTTTTATCTTATGATAAAGCCTTTTACCACCTACTCAGAAAGTATAAAGTCATGTTCTTTGTAAATATATAATAATAATATAAATAAATAATTTCCCAGAATTATCCAGAAGTCTATCTGTAAATTTTCTCTCACAATGTGTTTTCCAAAAAAATTTTTTTTTTCGTTTCAGCAAAAAAAATTTGCGGTTTATTCTCATACTAAAGCAAACAATTGAAGTTTCTAGTTTCCCGTGTATAAGCATAACAAGTTTGCTAGAAAAAAACATTTTTTTCCACGAAACCTCATTTATCTTAAGGCTTTTAAAAAACGGGAGCTCCGGAAAATGCCATCATAAACGTAGAAATGATGACGTGCGTGTAAGTTCAACCAATCACGCGATATTACGGGATTTCAGTTTTAGGACTTAGATTCAGAAAGTCTTCAGTGGCAACGGTGCTTACATCGTCTGATACTGATTTATATTCCTAAAATGGGCTTATTTGGAATTGTGTTTGACCCGAAAATTGTTTCTGGAATAGCAAAAGTAGGGTAATGTTGAGAATGAAGAGAAATTGAAATAATGCAAGAATTTATCTCGTTCATTGTAAATTTGAAATTGAGTATAGGTAAACTGCAGAGATAGAAAATATACCTTTTATTTAAGGGAGAAAACTATTTTCAGAAAAAAGTAGGTCACATTCTGAAACCAATAAAAATTATTGTTTTTATATTCTCCCAGTATTTTTAGGCTTTTCGCATCAACATAATTCCAACAATCTGGTTAATAATTTGTCTGTGATACTATGTTTATCCCAGTTTGATCAAGTTTAATTTTTTTTCTATCTTATTTCCCATTTTTTGTGTTCATGTTTTACTGAATTTCTCATTTCGCGTCCATTTTCCAATACTTTCCAACATTGTTGAAAAGTGTTTAAATTGTTAAAAGTGGAAAATTCATTCCGTGCTTTGGAAAGAGACGTCTGCTTTTTACATAATCACAATTCAAATAAGTGCACCACATTGTATTCGCTTTATTCTGTCGAGAGCTATCGTGTTGCTCTTATGGAAAATCAAATTTGTAATATCTCAAGAATGGCTCATGATAAGCAAGAAAAGGTGACATTTCATCCATTCAATTGATAATAGTGAACATATTTATGTTTTTTAATTTTGTTCGTTTTAGGTTTTAAAAAAAGTGAGCAATATCTAAAGGATGACATGTATTAACGTTATATAAACGATGTCAATCGTTTTTAAAGAAGAAATAACATATAAAATGTGACCGATTCTTTCACAGTTTTAATAAAATATTTTTTTTATAATTTTTTTTGAACTTTTAAAAAATTAAGGTTATTTCCTAGTTTGCTCCCTAAAATTACTTCTTAAAATTGATATGTGGGTCATTTATAAAAAATAAATCTAATCAGCATCATGATGCTGATTAAGTAAGCGGATAATAAGGAAACTGATTATTCAGCATCACGGTGCTAATTAGATTTATGTCGAATAAAATGGGAAAACCTAATCAGCATTATGATGTTGAGAATAAGAAAAAAAAACTTATTTTAATAATAAATACAAAACCGTTTTTTTCACACATTTGTTCGATTGGTTTCATAATGAATCTTTTCGCTTTTAGAGTTCTTCGCTGTTTTTTCACAGGGCTGTTTTTCATACTATTGTATCCTTTTTCATACTATTATTACGAATATGCAAAAAGTTTCATAAAGCCTTTATTCAAACAATGCATTGCGGACCTTCGCTCCTATTCAAGGAGAAAACACTTTTACAGGCAGTCAGTCCTATTACGTGCATATAGGGTTGCCAAATGTTGAATGCTGGGAAGTGTCCTATTTGGCGATTTATCGCCAACTTGGCGACTGTTGGCGACTTTTCGAATGTATCAGAACTTTCTAAAAATTATTCTTCCTTATGTAAAAAAACGGATATTCTTGGAGATATGAGCCCCTTCTGGAAGTTTCTACGGAGAGTATATAAAAGGAGTCATTGAGCAGTTGAAGAGTAGTTGACGTGATACGAGCTACATTGGATTGTGAGATACTTCAGTATTTTGAGTGTTTTGAGTAAAAAGTGGTACATATTAATTTTTTATAAAAGTGGTATATATTAATTTTTAAAAAAGTGGTGCATATTCATTTTTAAAGAGGGGTACACACTAATTCTTAAAAGATGATTCATGTACCATTGATTGATTTTTGCTTTTTACTTTGCAATAATATATATAAGAATAACCTAAAAAACTTCAATCGTCAGATCAGATAATATTCTCAGGCTGCATTTCGAACGAGTTTTTCAAATATTTTTGGGAATTGAAAGATAAGGATATAGTAGAATTTTATTAATCCATCCCCACCCAATCCCCTTTTATTAAGAAAAAATCAAGAAACATACATACATAGACTATAATAGAATTTTTTGTAAAAAATATAAACCAATGGGACTTTACGATGAGGTTACAATTAATTGACTACATAATTAATTACACTACCAGGATACAATAAAATTATTAATTAATTAATAAAATTAATTAATTAATAGAAGAACACTAGCAAAAAGTCAGACTATGAATAGAATCGCGCATATGAAGGGAAGAAGCAAGCCGTGAAAGATTTCAAATTAAACTGAATTTAACAAATAATTATGAAATTAGAAGTATAAAAAATTAATTTCAATATTTGAGAATCCTGATACACAAAAGCCTATAAGTTTTTAGAATTTGAATGTTAAACTAAACAAATTAGAACACAGGAAAACAATGAACTCAAAGTAACACATTTAAATCGCGAAAATGCATTTAATATACAGGAGCACGTTTAAATTACAATGCATGTGACTGTACACGCTTTGATTAGCTGTTTAAAGTTGCTGTCTATTTGTTACTTGTACGAAACGTAGTGAGCATATACGGTTTAGAAATGGGCGTTTCACCCTATTACAGTTCGTTTTAATTATTGAAATTGAAATTCTGCACTTCTGCGTGCAATTTTGTATATCCGTGCACATTTACAACTTCCTACTTCTTGTAGTTTTCGAGTAAAAGGTATCACAAAACTCTGGAAAATGTTGATTTCGTTTCGTTAAATAGAGAATGGGCTTTTCCATAATAAATGTATCAGAAAGTGAGTTGAGACATCTCAAAAGCTTCATGATGAACAGTTTGAAGCAAGAGTGAACGTACATATTGCTCATATACCCTCACTCAGACGTAAAACTAAACATGCGGGTTCATTCATGATATCCTATTCGTTCATAAATAGTATCATACTACTCATTCCTATCTCTATGTTTGTGATCTCTTTTTTCTCCTGTTGCTGCAGGCAACCTCCTTTCCCTGCGTCAGTCACATTTGCTGTTCTAACAGCAGTTGCCAATCAGTAACAATTTCTTGCTTTTGCTAGTACCTATAGCATTTCGTACCTATAGCATTTCGATTGCAACACAGTAGCGACGTCATATTTTTTTTCTTTGGGGTGGGGTGGGAGGTGGGGAGTTGGAGGAAAGAGGAGGGCGTTGTTAACCAAATATTTTGTTTCCCACTTCTCCAAATATCATTTCTTTGAACTTCAATGGGTTCCGATTTGTTCTTGAAGGGGAGGGGGGGGGGGTCATGACTCAGAAATTTCCCTCCTTGTCGACGCCACTGTTGCAACACATTCCTATATACAAGTACTGTGTATTCTTCGAACACAAAAAGAAAAGAGCGAGACCCCACATGTAGTTTAAAGGCGTTGTTTCATTAATCTCAGAATACATGTCGCTTAGCAAGTGGGATTTAAGTAGTTCCATTTAAATAGCTATTCCATTTTATGTCCCACCTTTGCTGAGCTGGTACAGATGGGAGTGCCAGGCTGTCCAACCGAAAACACGTAAAACAGGTAGGGTCTATGCATAAGCACTTCATTTCTTTTTCATTATTTAACGCTGTCTAGCCCATATTTACGTATCCTAGGATTTATAATTTAAATTCTGTTAAGTCGGATAGTTAGATTTATTATTATTATTACTAGCAGTATACCCGGTCTACGTACGGAATTTGTAATTAATATAAAAATACTTATAATTCACAATTATGTGCAAATTCCAGTGGTATGCTAAATGATATTGTTATTGAAAGCATTCTATTAAAATATTTAATCTAATTCTCCTAATATATATATATATATATATATATATATGTTCTCGCTTTATAAAATTATCTTCCCAGTCAATTTTAAAGAATAAAACATCTTGGTCTCGATTTTAAAGAAATTTACCATAAATATGAAATTGGATCAATATATGCCAAAACGAAAGTTTTAAAATGGCATTGGAAGATATACCCATACTAATTTAATTCTGTTTCAACAATTGGATAAACACAATGAATGAGTTAAATGGCTAAACACAATATATGAGTTAAATGACTAAACACAATATATGGTTTTGAAAAATCTTTGCTAAAATAAAACGGATGACGTAAAAAATTAAACTATAATTCTCGTAATCTTTAAACCCGAAGTCCTGCCATTGATACAATCCATTCAAAATTTCAACGTCTTAAAAATATGAATTAAAATTGATAAAAACCTTTTATTTATGATAAGCATGCAGATGGCTTGGATTTATGATTTTGGATATACTGACAAAATGAATGGTTGGGGCTAGAACGCGCTTTAGATTTTAGAATATTTCGGGGTTCCAGTTCAGTTATTGCCCGGCTGGGCAGGATAAAAATCTAAAATTTCGACCAACTTTTACATTCAAGTTGCCTCAGAATCGCTTTTGGGGGCGCATCTATCGAATCAGTCGAACGTATTTTCGGCGAACGTTATCGAAAGTTTTGTCAACGAATGATATCGAAAGTTTTGCCAGCGAACGATATCGAAAGTTTCGTCGTTTCGTCAACCAACGATATCGAAAGCTTCGTCCTTTCGTCAGCGAACGATATCGAAAGCTTCGTCGTTTCGTCAACGAACGATATCGAAAGCTTCGTCGTTTCGTCAGTGAACGATAACGAAAGCTTCAACGTTAGTTTCAAAATCAGTGTCCCAGATGTTTTTCGAAAAGCTTAAAATGTTTTTTTCCCCCAACAGACATAAAAGAATAATACAACAGACATATTAAATTTTTTTTATATCTTTAAATTCCAAAATACAAGCACACGTGAACAAAACAATGACTCTGATCGAAACTATTTTCTAAATGATCTAGAATGTCAACAGCAAAGGATCAACAAAACAATTCCCTATAAGAAAAAGTGAAGTTTTTTTTCCGCCTCCTAAAGGTATATTTATATAGGGGATGCTTCATTACATTTCGAACTAGATCTTCTCTTTTCGAAAAATTACCTGGAGGTTTCGTTTCTCGTCCACAATGTCTCCTCTCCTTTTTCTGGATAATTAGATGTTTGCTGTATGTTTAAGGAGATTGATTGAATCCCATGGGCTTTAGGGCAATGGTAAAAGCAATGTAGCCCTGTCAAGACGGAGGACTGGCTATCCATCTGTAGGAGTTTGGATGAGGCAAGCAGAAAATAACTTCTAGATTTGTCCTTTTCTTTAAGCAGCTAGTCAGAGACAGTGACAAAAAATACATATATCATGAGAGAAGTACGTCGTCTCAGACTTCAATGATTTTCTCTTTTTGTGAAACCCTTTATTTAACTTGATCCAGTGTTTGTTTGTCAGCGGAATTCAAATCTTTGAAGACTAATAATGTTCCATTCATCACAGTAACATGAAATTTGGTATGTCGTTGTCCTTTGTGGTACATTTTAATCATTACTTTTTAAAAACTGCTGTTGATGTTTAGCCCCCCCCCCCTTAAAGCTCCTTCTAGCCCCGCCTGTGATAGGGACGTTTTTAAAGTGAAATTATGGAGCAAAGCAAGTTTTCTTACTACAATTGCAGTTGTTGGCTATTCTATGCTGATGAGTGCATAATAAGCGCGAAACCGTTCTATGGGGATGGTGTTTATATATATATTTCCTATTATAGGCAAAAAAAATATCATGTTTGGTGAAAATAGTGATATTTGATAAGCTGCCTCTTGAATACATAGGTTTTTCTATTTAAAAAAATACTGTTTCGTGACTATACTTTGTGTTAATTTTTTTTAAATAATGTGGTCCTGTACCCCCTTTGAACTTGTTCGCGTACCTTCAAGGGCACGCGTACCGTACTTTGAGAAACGCTGCACTAAAGAAGCGGATCCTAAATTTATTTACTCGAGTATTCCCTGACTGTTCATTTATTTCTTCAATTGTACCCTGTCCTATGTTTCTAAATTTAATAAATATTCTACAATTGTTACAAATTTCATTTTTGGTTTTTATATAATTAAAAATGTACTTGCATATAATTAAAAATGTTAAAAGTTCTTTGAATAACACAATAACGTTTACTAATTAAAGAAACAGACCCTATATCATACGATCATACATTAAAGTCTATTATAACAGATGCAAAAAATATAAAACTCCCCAAAATATATATAAAATACGTATATCAATGCAGATAGACATGTCTAAAAATTAAAAATGTATGGTTACAAACGGACCAAGAAAATGTTAAAATAACACTCAGCTACAACGCATTAAAAATTCCACAAAGTAAACAAACTTTTAATTTTTTGAAAAATGGACAAAAACTAGACTTAAAAAAGTTTTGTATCCCGAGCAATCCTTTAAAGTACCCTTACAGTACCCTTACAGTACCCTTAAAGTACCCCTAGATCTAGAACATGTACCCCAAGTTGGTAAAACAATAAAACTAAAGCAGTAAAATACTAATATGAGAAAAATACTTCAAGAAATAGCAAAATGTGTTCGCAAGTCCCAAAAGGCTAGAAAAGTGTTCTAAACGATAAAAAAAAAAAAAAAAAAAAAAAAAAAAAAAAAAAAAAAAAAAAAAATCAGCCAATGGATGGATCAGTAAACAAAAGTTCCACGCAAGACGAATGCGGAGGGAATTTCCTTTCGTTTAAGGTTATATTTATACGAAATGCTTCATTAGATTCCAAACATGATTTTTTTTCCCTTCTCTACCTGGGGGTTCCGCTGCTCGTAAAGTTTTCTTTTTTCTTACCGAATAATGAGGTGTTCTCTGTATGTTTAAAGAGATTTATTGAATCCCGGCTCTAAGGCAATGGATCCAGTAGAGTAACCCTGGTTACGGAAGTCCGTTTATCTAAAGGATTTCGGTCGAGAAAATAAAAAGAAAGGTTTTTTCTTGCCTTACCTTGATCCCACCCCTGAAGGTATTTGTTTTTAATACAGAGTAATCGAAGAATCGAGCACATAAAATTTTAAAACCATATAATGTACTCAGAAATTTGAAAAGTATTATCTTCAATAAGGTGGAATTAATATGCATACCCTTAATATATTAGAAATATCGTCTGTTGATTAACGCGGCAGAAGATAATACGATTTAATACGGCAGATGAAGAATTAATACGGCAGACGATAATTATGTATACTTCTCTTAATCCAAAAACATGGTGTTTGCCCAGAGTGAAAGAATTTTTTAAAGCAATTCTTTCTCTGTCCATTCTTTTGAGAGTGTCGCTGAAGAGTTTCAGAAGAGCTGCATTGAACAGCTGCACCAACGAATTCTTTACTTTAGACAACTTATTGTGAGTTAAAATGGAAAGCCTGCCTATTGTCATGTTGTCTATAGTAAATCAAATTTTTCGAAAACGTTTAACTAACTTTGCACTTAAGGGATTTTAGAGCCATGGTTATTTTTTCTAAAACTTCTCTTCAATTGCACTCACAAGAATGGCTAGAGAAATATTGCTCTAAAATAAAAATTCTTCGAATTCTGGAAAACGGGATGTGCTTCGATTGAAGAACGTCAGACATATTAAAAACAGCAGACGATATTTCTGATATACTTTTGAAAATATAATAGTGCAACCTAACTGAAAAAAAATCTACTATTTCAATTTCTCGGTATATTATACGATTTTAAAATTGGATGTGTTCGTATTAGCTGTATTAGCTGAATTTACCACTCTGTATTAGCTGAATTAAAAAGATATAATTTTGTTTCTATTTGCCATGGATGATAAAATTTTCTTACCCCAGAGGAACTTGGACCCCAAGCTGTTTAAACAATATAGAGCATTAAATCTGAAATAGGCGAAAAAGTGCTCCAAGAAAAACAAGAAATGCAAAATATTAGTGCTCTGAAGCAGGCATTCTTTCAGGACTTTTTGGCTGGGGGGGGGGGACGAATTAAACTTTAGAGGGACAATTTTACTATTAGCTCTATATAAATATATCTGCGAAGGGCAGCAGATCCCCTTGGTGGGGGATAGGTTCGAACTTGGAGCTTGATGATCCCGTGCTATACCGTTAGGCCTAAAAGAATTCTCCGGGCCCGAAGAAATAATCGGGGATGTCTTTCGTAAAAGAGAGTTACGCAAGAGTTGGTCCAGCCACATATCTAAATGGTGTCACATAAATAGAAACTAAGTTAATATAAAATGTTTCCGAGGGGCTTCGCCCCCTCCTCGGATGTATGCCTGAAAGAAGCGTTGTTCCAGAAAAGTTGGAATATTCTAAATGATCTACAAAAACATCGGCAATGGATGGGTGAAAAGCAAAAGTTCCACGCAAGAGAAATGCGTTTAAAGTTATACTTACACGAAATGCTTTGTTAGATCCCAAACATGATTTTTCTTTCTTCCCGAATATCTACCTGGAAGGGGGGAGGGGGGGGGGTCTACTGCTCCTAAAGTTCCACTTTCATTTTTCTTCTCTTCCCGAATAATGAGGTGTTTGCTGTATGTTAAATGGTATGTATTGAATCTGGGCTCTGGAACAAAGAATCCAGTAACCCTGGTTACGGAAGTCCATTTATATAAGGGATTTTGGTCGAGAGAATTGAGGTTTATTTTTGTTTTTCCTCGATTCCTGAAAAAGTATTTGTTTGCAATATCCCGCGTTCTAATCATTAAAACAAGGGTCTAAAACTTTTTCAAGCTGAAGCCAAATCCGTTGAAAAAACAAACTTTGGAAATATAGGAGCTCGCAAAATGTGACACCTATTCGCTTAATGAAAATTCTAAATATCAAAAATCGTTTCAGATCAATGCATAAAAGTGGCACATATTTTATGGTCTTGTTACTATAGAGACTGGAGTACGTAAAATTTTAATTTAAAAATCAATCATTGATGAAAAATATTTTTAATACTTTGATCAGAAGAATAGCCAGCAACCGATTTCGTTATTTGAAGCGTAACGCTGTTACCATGGTTACAAATAGAGACAGAAACTGTATAAAAAATTTGATGTGGGTAGCACATGAATGATTTTCACTGCAGACATCAATAGTAATGATTTTGACCAACGATGCAAATTTTTCAAAATTTTTTTTTTTGCAAAATTTGCGAAAAAAAAAAAAAAAGAAGAAATCACAAGCAAATTAAAATTTAATTCTGGTATGAGACAGTCGAGTTGAGCCACACTCTCTGGTTATTTTAATTGTCAAGAAAGACTTGAGTGACATACATGTTAATTCATCGAAATAGTTTTATATCTTGTCAATCCTCCATAAAAGCACCAAATGTTAAACACAATTATTTCAACAATAAAAAAATTGCGCTTTTGATCTTCTCGTTGCATTATGTAGGGAAAGCCATATTCTGTCCACACCGTTTTTCTTTTTTCGTGCTTTGTACTCCTAAATTGCTAAACTGTAATACACATTGCGATGATAGAAACGAAGTCCCTGAACAAAACAGTTCTCGAAATAATCTTTCAAAGGATCAGCAAAGGATCCTCGAAACAATGTTCGACGCAGGGGAAAAGAAGGGAATTTTCTTGTTTTTGAAGGTATATTTATGGCAAATGCTTCATTACACCCGAAAGGTATTTCCTTCTTTTCGGAAAATTAACTGAGTGAATTCTGTGTTGCTCTTACAGTTCGTCTTTCACTCTGTTTTTTTTAGATAATTTGGTGTTCGCTGTATGTTCAAAGGGGGTTAGTTATTGAATCTGGGTTCTAGAGTAATAGATCTAGTACCGAAGCTCCCTCATTGAAGGATATCTGTCTATGTAGGGAATTTGGGATGAGAAAAGGGAGAAAGAGGGATTTTTTCTTTTTTAAATATGGCAAAGGCAAAAATAGAGTTATAATAATAATAATAAGAAGAAATTTGTTATAAAGCCTTCACATGGTGTCAAGCGATATGCACATTTCATTTTCACCGGAACTATTAATCATTTTTATACTCTTTTTTCTACTTATTTCATATAGTCATACAAATTTTTAAAAAACAGACAGCGACCGGAAGTGAAAATTTTTATTGAGTCCGATTTGCGCGAAAATCACACAAAATGGCGCTTCAACATCAAATAATTAAAAATTAATAAAAATAAATCTCGACGAAGTGTTTCCCCTTGAGAGCCAAGGTGTATTTATGCTACATTTCAGGGTTGTAAGTCACTTAGATTTTTAGACATCATCTTTTATGACTGGTGCCAAAAATGTTGTCATCTCTTGTTTTTATGAAAATTTATCCGCGAATCATATATTTCTCAGGATATGCTATAGATGGAGCTTAGATAATAACTGGTTTGGATTCAGCATCAAAATAATTTATGCTTCCGGTTCTTTCAACATTCCTGGTTCAAAAATGTTTGTTATACTTGAAACATTTATTTTCTCAGGATTGGCTAACGATAGTAGCTTAGATAATGATTGATGAAGATTTAGTAAAGGGACTTACTAAAGATTTTCAATTCGGTTCTCTAGATGTTACTTCCAATTAAAAAAAATATATTTTTCTCGAAACATCTATTTCTTAAAATTGGTATAAATAGAGCTTTGATAAATAATATGGATTTAAAATTAAATTCTGGAGGATGTTGGAGAGTTCAACAAATATTTCCACTTCCGGTTAAAAAATTTTTCTCTAATCATCGATTTCTCAGGACTGGCTATAGAGATTAGATGATGACGGATATAGATTCAGCATTGAATTCCAAAAGAGGTTGGGAAGTTCACTAAGGATTTCTATTTTTGGTTCTAGAGATATCACTTTCGATTTTTCCAAAAATTCGTATGTGAAATAAGTATGCAAAATAGAATAAAAATGCTTAATAGTTCCATCAAAACTGAAGCGTACTTACTATTTTCCACCAAATAAAGACTCCTTTATAAATTTCTTGTTGATTACGTGTAGTAAGAAAGTAAAAAGAAAATGTTACAATTGTAACCTGTTCACGAAACATAAAATTTTTTCCTTAAGTTCGACTTTTGCACTTTGACGTCCATGAAATACTGTTTCTTTCACCGTGCATTATTTAACCTCACACGTTATGGACGAAACCCACACCTCAATAGTTCAAGCATTGAATTCAAAAAGAGGGTTCGGAAGTCCCCTAAGGATTTCTATTTTCGGTTGTGGCGATATCACTTTCGTTTTTTCCAAAAAATTCGTATACGTATGTAATAAGTATGTAAAAGGGAATAAAAATGCTTAACAGTTCCATCAAAAATGAAGTGTACACACCATTTTCCATCAAATGACGAGTCCTTAATTTCTTGTTATAGATTACGTGTAGTAAGAAAGTAGAAAAATCTCTTACAATTTCAACCTGTTCTTGAAACATAAAGTTCGACTTTTGCACTTTGACGTCGATGAAACACTGTTCCTTTCACCGTACATTATTTAACCGCACACGTTATCGATGAAACCCACACGTCAATACTTCAAGATTCTCTCGCAAAAATTTTTCGTTCCTTTCTGTTTTCTTTTCCTTTTTTTCCTGTTCTATTTCCACCTTCTAATCCGACTTTTTCCGGATTTGTTCGGATCGATCCGGATAAATTGAAAGTAACTTTGTTTCGCAATTACTGGCAACTCGTTCCTTCCCGGTTCCGGCTCGAATTCCGATTTTGAGATCAGAAGTAAGGCTCTTTATTTTACTAAACTTATATTCAGATTACAGTAGATTGGAAATGGTGTTATCGTCCACTTCGCTAAATTTATGGAAATCTGTTATAAATCTGCTAGAGAAGCAAAATATATTCTAGCAACAATTATGGAACTCTAAAATGCAAAATTAATTTTAATACAATGATATAACTTGCGTTTTAATTATCAAATAAACATACAATACATTTTAAAAATTTAAAAATTTACATTTCGGATTTTGTATCTAGAGATTTAGTAATATGCAAAATTGTCGGAGAAATGATAATGCTGTAATAAATCTGCTAGAGAAGCAAAATATTCCAGCAACAATCATGGAACTCTAAAATGCAAAATTAAATTTAACATAATGATAAGACTTGCGTTTTTATTATCAAATAAACATAGTATACATTTTAAAAATTTACATTTCGGATTTTGTATCTAGAGATTTAGTAATATGCAAAATTGTCGGAGAAATGATAATGCTGTAATAAATCTGCTAGAGAAGCAAAATATTCCAGCAACAATCATGGAACTCTAAAATGCAAAATTAAATTTAACATAATGATATGACTTGCGTTTTTATTATCAAATAAACATAGTATACATTTTAAAAATTTACATTTCGGATTTTGTATCTAGAGATTTAGTAATATGCAAAATTGTCGGAGAAATGATAATGCTGTAATAAATCTGCTAGATAAGCAAAATATTCCAGCAACAATCATGGAACTCTAAAATGCAAAATTAAATTTAACATAATGATATGACTTGCGTTTTTATTATCAAATAAACATAGTATACATTTTAAAAGTTTACATTTCGGATTTTGTATCAAGAGATTTAGTAATATGCAAAATTGTCAGAGAAATGATAAGCTGCAATAAATCTGCTAGAGAAGCAAAATATTCCAGCAACAATTATGGAACTCTAAAATGAGAAAAATTAAACTCAACATAATGATATAACTTGCGTTTTAATTATCAAATAAACATGGCGTACATTTTAAAAATTTTGAAAATTTACATTTCCAATTTTATATCTAAAGATTTAGTAATACGCAAAATTGTCAGACGGAAATGAAGGTGTAGGCAGATAAAAAAGTTTCGGCACTTTTGCATAATATCAATTTTGGATAGTGATAAGATTTATGTAGTATTGTTTTGAATTGAATCTGATTACATCCTTAGTATGGTTCAAACTCTTGTGTGATTAAAACTTATTTTCTCATGTTTTTTTTGGCGCCGTTGTTGTGTAGGGGATGTCGTTTAAAAACTTTTTTTTTTTCTCATAAATTATTTTTTACTTTTAATTTTTCATTCGTAGTTTCACTTTTCCCCTCCTTCTTATTTTCTCATGTGCTATGTAAGTAGCATAGAGAAAGTATTGTTTTCACGAAAATTTTCGAATTCGAGATTTTGATGCCAATATATATTTTAAGACCTCCTGAACATTTTTTTAACTATTTTTGGAGTGATGCCCGTCTATCTGTCTGGCTCCCTGTCTGTATGTATGTGGTTGTTTTTTTGTGTGCACGATAGCGGCTACAAATATTAATGGATTTTTACGAAAGTTAATATCCGGCTTTGTTTTCAAAAATCTAGAACTAGACAAAAAACAATTTTAAAATTGAGCGAAAACTTCACAATTTATTCGAAATTTTAAATTTTTTTATCATGGCAACATAGGACAAAACTTGATATAAGCAGGCATAGGAGTGTTTATTTATGCCTCAATGATCAGGGGACTTAATAGTTTCAATCATTGTTGTGAAAAATAGCGGCGATACAATTTTTTTTGTTCGTGACGTCATTAGTCTCCTTCGGAGAAAGTCCCCCCGGGGGGGGGGGGTACATTGTCGAGTATGGAATCGATCGAAAGATTTTGTCAATCCCTTTAAAGTGATGGGTAACACACTATAATTGAAATCATTTGGATACACAATACCAATTTTTTTAAAAAAATTTGTAAAATTTGAAAAACAAAAAGTTATTAAAAATGAATTCTTGTATGAAAAAGTCAAGTTGAACTACATTCTAGTTAATTTTTGATGTAACGAACATACAAACTTATTTATTATTGCAAATGGATCGACGTGTTAGAACCAGGTGAACAATTCAACTGAAGGCACTGAACAATCTTCATTCGCAAAGAAAATGCACGTAAAGGGTAAAAACATAGTCATGACATACGTGTACGTAACAGACGCAACAACGTAACGTAATGACGTGGAAATTGGATGACAATGTTCCGCTGTATGAAACCGTCCAGCTTTCTATGTTCTCTGGGAGTCGAAAAAAAGCCCCTGATGCTGAATGAAAATACAAAAGAGGTAACTTGGATTTAATAAGAATTGGTGTAGGTAAAAACGTCAAAAATGTAAATTGATGGTTTGACTTTCTCTCTTTATTAAAACTCTAGGGGTAGAGATCCTCAAAGTCCAGTTTCAATGTCATTCGCAGTTTTGCGTGTGGTTTTAACAGTACGATCGTTTAAAAGACGTGATATCACACATCTCTCTCTATGCCAAATCTCTTATAAAGTATTTATTATTCCTTCACAATTTCTCTCCTCGCTTTTTCGTTTCCTGTGATAAATCGGCTTCTGCTTGGGATCAATTTCCGTGGTTGAAAAATTGCTTCAGTAAAACTGAATGTAGACTTAAAAAATGAAAAACCAGGCGCAGGTCGTTAGGGATATTTTTCTTCCCCCCGTTCTCATATATATAAATATCCACAGGCTTTCATTCAGAGAAAAAAAAAATAAGGGTAAGGTGATTTTGGATTTTTATTTATCCAATTGGATTTTTTTTTCTGCACTTCGCGGTAATCCGCTTGATTTACGTGCGCCAGAAAAAAAAAATTGGGGATTTTGAGATCTCGGTTTTATGTAAATTTTCCGACATGCCGATTCAAGAAGTCTCTGATGGTGTGAAAAGATTTATATTAAGGCAAAGACAGAGACGTTTTCAATATCATTTTTGGATAGATACAAATAAAGATTTGAATATAAAAGACATTTGGATGTCGTAGGATATCAGTTTGGTATTAGCGATGCGAGCCGGATGAAAAAATATTTTCAGTATCGCAGAGAAAGAATAGAGAAGCCGTCTACGAGGAAAATGGTCGCATCTCCTAAAAATTTCGAAAAGCAGTTTCTGGTAATACATGCACGGAGAAAATATGTTTTAGTAATATATTTATGGCATCTTGGAAGAAAGGCGCATTTCGAAACCAGATTGAGCTAGAGCATTTGCAATCTACATTTTGGACGTTCTACAAGTATAGGATATAGCTTGTCTGAAGGAGATATACAAGATGTTATGTTATGATATGCTAATATTTTTGGATGCTAATATTTTAGAGCATTTCTTTCCAGTTTTTAAAAAGTATTATTCATTTTATTTTCACTGCAATACATGGTAATGTATAGGAAAAGTATTGGAAACGTGTCGAAAATTGCAATTCGAGTTTTCGACGGATCTACACTTTTTGAGCAAATAAGAATCCGGAAAAAACTATATTTAGCGTGACGTCTGTGTGTGTTTTTTGTCTGTCTGAATGTGTTCTGTCTGTCTCTCTCTCTCTGTGTGTGTATCTATTTCTGTGTGAGTCTATCTGTGTGTGTCTGTCTGTCTGTCTGTATCTCCCTGTGTGTGTGTCTATCTGTGTAATACATGTATCCACTGTAGTAGAAAAACTAATTGACCCATTTTCACAAAATTTGGTAGATAAGTCACTTATGGGTTACTCTGCCCTGGCACTGATTATATTTTAGTACGAATCGGAAAAAAAAGAACTTGTCTTTTTTGTTTTGCGAAATGGGACTCAAAAATCGTCAAAACCTAAAATAAAAGGCTACGTGTGCTCAAATGTATCACTTAAATACTTGTTTTATACGTAATTTTTGATTTCGAAAATAATAAGACCAACAACTAAACAACCGTTTCTTTCAGTCACCAAATGAAAACCAGAATTGAACTAAAACTACAAATCCCAACATAATTTTAAACAATTATCCGTGTTATTTTTTGAAATTAAACTCAATTTAATGAACAGAGAAAATAAATTTGAGTCTGTAGCGAAAATCATGTGCTGCCCACATCGGAGTTTTTCATTTACAAAAAAATTTTAAGAGTCCACCAGTATCATGTTAGTACACTGTGTGCTTCAGATACTCTTTCCAGTTAAATGGCTTTTTGGTGGCCATTCCCTGTTGTAGAAATGTACGACACAGCACGTCTTGAGAGTTCGTCCATTTAAAAGAGGTGATATCATACATTAACCTCTGCCAATAAAAATCGCCTATAAAATATTTATTTTTCCTTCACACTTTCCCTTCTTGCTTTCCGATTTTTTGTGATAAATCGCCCTCTGCTTCGGATCAATTTCCGAGGCTGAAATATTGCTTCAGTAAAGCTGAATGGGCAGCGGACTTTAAAAACGAAAACTAGGCACAGGTCGTTAGGGGTCTTTCTCCCCCCTCCCTCCCCCCATCTCGTTCTCACACACACACATATATATATATATATCCGCAGGGTTTTATTCAGAGAAAAAAGTGAGACTGAGCTGATTTTTTTTTTCTTATTCATCCAATTCGGGTTTTTCTCTTCACTTCGCGGTAATCTGTTTGATTTACGCGCTGGAGGGGGAAAAAAATGGCGCAGCGAGTTTTCGGATTTTGGATCTCCGATTTTATGCAAATTTCCCGACATGCCGATTCGAGGAGACTTGATGGTGTGGGAAAATAAATATTAAGGCAAAGACATAGACGTTTTCAAAATCATTTTGAGGTGGCTACAAACAGCGAGGGGAATAGGAAGGACGTTTGTATGCAGCAGAAAATCAGTTTGGTATTGCCAAAGAAAGTTCTGTGAAACTGTGTTCTTTACTGTATTTGTTTTATTTTCAGGAAAAGTATAAGCATAAACTGATCGTTCGGGAAGAGGTGAGGATCGGTTAGGGCAGGGGTCCTCAAACTAGGGCCCGCAGGCTGATGCATGATTGAGGTAAAAAACGGAAATGGAATTAATGCAACATTTATCATAATCTACAAGCATCCCGTTTCGCATGTACTACGCTGTTTTTATCCTTTTCATATGGGATATATTGTTTTTATCGAGAAATTTTAAATATGAATATGGTATTATTACGATGCTACAACTACATTATATGCATTTTTACCTTGATATTTTTACTTTCTCGTCCATCTCTAATGGCCGTGTTGAAAAGACTCGTTCGCCTATGCGGCAGATTGCTAACGCATTTTCATAAATTTCTACAAAAGAATTTCAATTTCTACAAACGAACAACAAACAAATTACTACAAACTGAAAAGTTTGAGCGAGGATTTACATCTGGTTTTGGCGTAACATATTTGTATGAATTTTATTTAAAAGTTTATATTTTCAGAATCAATGTTGATCAGTACTAATTGATGTACATTTTCAAACTATTTTAATGATTGAGACCGCACATTTTGAGACCCGACCAAATGTTCAAGCAATGGAACAACAATTCCCAGTTCCCCATTAGTGCTATTTGAATATAATTTATTTTGGATTATGTTTATCACAAATTTTATTCTGATTATATATATATATATATATATATATATATATATATATATATATATATATATATATATATATATATATATCGCGTCCTTTTCTTTCATAATTATTAAATTATTATTCCAAATTCCTATGTCATGTCCAGCACGTATTGCAACTATTACTTTCCTTATATACATAATGTATAAGGAAAGTATTGTGACGGGGTCGAAAATTCGAATTCGAGTTTTCGACGGGAGAGCACGTTTCAAGCATCCCTTATCAAGAATCGAATATTTTTAAAGTGATGTCTCTCTCTCTCTCTCTCTGTGTGAAAGTATGTATGTATGTGCGTGTGTGTGTGTGTGTGTGTGTATGTGTGTGAAAGTATGTATGTATGTGTGTGTGTGTATGTGTGTGAAAGTATGTATGTGTGTGTGTGTGTGTGTCAGTGAGTCTGTGGAGACGATAACTGACGAACGAATGGACCGATTCGAACAAATTTGGTACAAAAATTACAATCCGTAAACACTGGAAGCCTATTGTTTTTATACGCAATCGAATGTTCAGAACTTTCCTAAATTTTCGAGTGAAATTTTGAAAAAATCGTCAAAAAATCAAAACCTCTAATAAAGTTACGCAAATAGACATCTCTTATGTAATTTTTCATTAGAAAACGATTGACGTAAATTTTAGAACGCTAACATGAATCGTTCTCGAGATATTGCACATTTTTCAAATAAATGTATCAAAAAATCCCATAAATAGAAAAAATATATTAACCGTTGAGAAACATATTCATTTTTCATATGTAATACCATGCGATCAATTTGGTGACATCATTCTCGTGGATCTAGCTCGTTCCAGTCATGAGAAAAGATACTTTGAGTAATACTTTTGTATTTGAAAGCCAATAGTCATTTATCTGCTATAAGGATAACTTATTTCTCCGCCTACAACGCTTGGCGAGATTTTGGCGGAATGTCACCAACTTGGCGACTTTTTGAAATGTTGCCAACTTAACGAAAATCTCGCCATTTGGATAAAAATGACGCTAAATCTATGAAAATGACGACTCATTGTCGAAAACTCAATATCTTGGAAAGAATATAAGTATCTACTGTAAGAAACATATAAGGAAAAGGAAGGTATATAAGGAAAGTCATGTGTTGCCCACATCAGATTTTTTTAAATTCTATCCTATGCCGCTAATATTAACAAAGTCTGCCAGCATTTCCTCTTTTCCTGGACGATACCATATATGGTCACTCATTTTAACCTCTGCTTAAACTTTCTCATATGAACTGCATCACCATCACATTTTTAAAGCGTAATGAACGCGAAGGCAACATCTTTCTCATACGACTATATACCTCCTCCTCCGATGTAACTCTACATTATGTGAACAACCGCAGACGGCATTGAGATTTCTTGAGAGAGAGAACTACTTGCCAGAGCTCGGCCGGCCTATATAACTATATTTGTTCCAGTGTCATACAATAAAGTAGATTTTGATAACGTGAAATGTCTTTTGCCTGGATTATTGTAGCCAATATTACAGAGGTCGACAGCGATTGCGCCGTGCAGTGGGAAAGACATTAAGAAATTGATTTTGACCCTTGTATGAATCTGTGTTGGAATGAAAAAAACTCTTATCACAGGGATGTGTTAAGCCGGTGATGTGGTCAAAACTTCTATGAAATGCCAAAATGGACTTAAAATTCGCCCCTTCATGTGTTCCAAAAAATACTCTCGCATATCTGGATATTTTCTACAAAAGCTCTGGTTACCGAAACTTTTCCCACCGATCCTGAAACTCAATATAAAGTATTTTTTAGAATAATCTATTGAAATTAAAAATTTATTTTATAATGTTCAACATTCTATAATAATGTTTAATGACTTTAATAAAACTTTAATGCCTTAATATTTTAACTAAATTAAGAATATTTTGAAATTTATCTAACTTTCTCGTATATTACATTATCTATTATAAAACTAAGAACTTTTAATCCAACTAAGTCACCTTTACCATATGAATAATTCTTGATGCTGGATCTAAGGAAATCCAAACTCCTTGGTTACCAGCATAATCTCTGCCCTTGAATTTTCCCGTTCGAAATTAAACATATTATACTTATAGCCCCCAGCCTTGAAGGAGTAAAGGAAAAATTCATCCCCATGCAAAAACACTGTGTCCTGAATTACTAAAGTAATTCAGAACTTCGAATACTGAATGGAAAATTAAATTGAAGTTAACAATATTGAGTGTCGCTCTGTAGATTCTTTCCCACTTTGAGAGGATAGACAGCGCTACGCGCCAAAGTCCCTTCCCCCTTTTTTGTAATACTTTAGTAAATTTACTAAAGAGTCAAGGGTCATAGGACCCATGGTTCTTGACAAGCCAGAAGGTTGTCAAGCAATCAGAATTTTTTTCTTTTTCAGTTTTTAATTTTTCCTCTACCACTTTATACAATATAAATAAAGTTTGAAGATATGCCAGTGACAGTCGCATGAAGTTGACTGTTGTAAATAAATAAGAAATATTTTGTTAGTGATGATTTTGATTTTATAAATTTTTAAGAAGGATATTATTTAACATGAAATAAATATTATGTCATGAGAAATGATGAAAACACATATAAGAGGATCAATGACCCTGGAAGAGCTCTATTAACTCAAATAAAAAGTAACTGATTCTGTGTTGAAAGAAAACATTTTTTTTTATAAATACTTTTACTTATCCCTTGTCATTGGTATTGGGATATACCAATCACAAGTGAGGATAAGCCCTTTTTAACTGCCAGTGTTATTGGATCAATGTAAAAATATTAACTTGGATAGGAAATAATTTAAAGAAACTAAATATGAGTTGCGAAGAAAATAATTATGAGTTGTGAAAGAATAAATAAAGAATAAGGAAATAAGACAGTTGATAATATAGAGTTATTGAGAAATAAGGAATAAACATATGAAAATAAAGACTTTCTTTTTTGGGGGAGAAAATGAGTTGAAGATTTGAGTGAGATTTAAAATGTAAATAATGAGAATTTTGATATAAATAAATATTGCAGTGTACATACTTGACGTAAAATAAAATTGAAAAGACAGTAGTGTAAATAAATAGTTTAGATTGTCAACAAATACTTATTTTACCTTCAGTGAAAAATTTAAATTATTTTATTTTAAAGTGTTATATTTGAAGTGTAATTTATTATTATAATTGGAGCAATAAGTCTATTGGTTTTGTGGGTATATCAAATGAATGGCAATAACCAAACCATTTGGAGTTATTGTCAGGATGCGCTAAACTTGGGATGAATACACTTAACATTGTATAAATGTATTATAATCAGTTTAACTAATGGAATTTTAAGTAACTACGTACTTTAATGAGATTTGAAATGATATTTAAAAACATATTAGGATATTGTATGAAGTACATGTAATTTCATTTACGTATTTAAAAATCATCTTTAATCACATATAACCTTGGAATTTTAATATTTAATTTTTGAATTTGTTGAAAATTGTTTTATTATTAGGTATTTTATAAATTTATGGTATCCCATCAAGCACATCAACACAAACTTCATGAAACTGTGAGAAGAGTGAATGGTGTGTGCGAGTTCCCCTGATCAAGGAACTCTTTTTTTTTCTTAATAAAATATAAACTAATTCATCATATTTACACAACATAGAATAAAATAATAATTTATTGAACTATTATCATACTGTATCATTTGTCTGTGAGAATTATTTGTAATTAGGGAAAGAATCTTCATATTATTATTGTAAATATACGAAGTATTTACAGTTCTCATGTAAATATTTACATTTTTACGGCTTTTTATATTATAAATTTTTGAGTTTATATTGAAATGTCATACTTTGAAAAGCCTTGGGCATGAAGTGTGATTGTGCCCAAGCCATTTGTTTTAGAGGGGGGATATGATACAGAAATTTTAAGCCTTTCCCAATAACGCACCCTTTTCTTTCATAATTATTATTCCAAATTCCTATTTCATGTCCAGCACGTATTGCAACTATATTAAATTCTATCCCACGCCACTAATATTAACAAAGTCTGCCAGCACTTCCTCTTTTCCTGGACTATACCGTATATGGTTACTCATTTTAACCTCTGCGTAAACTTTCTCATATGAAACTGCATCCCCATCACATTTTCAAAGCATAATGAACGCGAAGGCAGCATTTTTCCCATACCACCATATTCCTCCTCCTCCGATGTAACTGTACATTATGTGAACAACCGCAGACGGCATTGAGATTTAATGAGAGAGAGAACTAACTGGTTGCCGGAGCTTGGCTGTCCTATTATTGTAGCCAATATTACATATATATATATATATATATATATATTATTGTTCAATGTGTTACTTTCTGCACTTTATTTTACAAGTAAATTTCAGGTATTACTTTTTAAAAGTTGTTTTTGCCCAGTAAATGTTTGAAAACTTTTAAATGTGGCCCGCGCGTCGAAAAGTTTGGGGACAGTGTTGCTCGCAGAACGTTTTGGCCAGGGTGTGTGTGAGTGAAACTTATATATATATATATATATATATATATATATATATATATATATATATATATATATAATAGAAAGATATATTGACCAAATAATAACGAAATATTAAAATCAACAAAACAGTTAAACCACGGCCATAATATATATATATATATATATATATATATTGGAATTTGGACTACATACAGCCACAAAATCTCACTCTGAAAATATTCAGTTGCGAAATAAAAATGATCTAAATGCTACCACATAGAAGAAAAACTTTTTTCATTACAGCCTCAATTTAATAACATTTAGCTGGTTAACATAAAATGTATGAAAGAAACACTATTTGGGAACCGCTGAGTTAGGGGAAGGTGGGAAGACAAAAAGGTTAAGAACCCCAGGGTTATATTGTTGTCCTGTATATTAATTTAAATTCATAACGTTCTCGAAAACAATGTCAATTTGTATATGATTCTTCATTCTTCTATGACAGCCATATTTATCTAAGAACACTAGTCTCAAAACGAAGTCGGTATAGGAAAACCCAGAATAGCTATGACGATTTTTCGTCCAGAAACCATCCTAAATGCCCACAGAATACGAAGGAATCCGATCTGAAAACCACGGGAAAAAGTTTCCCCAAACTTCGTCCAACAATACTGCTCACTTAATCAGGATCCGCTAAGCGGAAGCGCATCCCGTTCCCATGGCAACGCAACGCAAACAGCACACGAAAGAGCTTTAACCTTCTCGGAAGAATGACAATGTTTTTTCTCTGCCCTATTCCGTATTTTCGTTTTTGTTTTGAGTTATTCACTTATACCATAAAGAAATTGAATCGCTTTCTTTTCATCTTTTTAATGCTTATTTAGAGAATGCGGGAGCTATATTTATGCTTGCAGCGAGTCATCTCTAAATCATTGAAGTTGGGGGAATTCGATAGCAAATGACCAATATATAACATGTGTAGCTTGTCGATATTTAAGAAGAATTGGGGGGTTCAATAATCTCTCCAAAACCGAAAAATGTCAGGGCATATCCCTAAGATAGTATTTTGAATCTGCATTTACTCCCTACTTTTATATACTCCCGCCTCCCTCTCAAATTAAATAAATAAAATCCTTTAAACGTCTTTAATTGATTTAATTGATGTTGGTAGGTTGGTTGATTGGGGTTTTGTGGCACAACATCCAGGAAGGATATGCTGCGCCAAACACATTGATTAATGGTGAACTTACCATGTTGCCAATGAAACTTAATCTTCGGTACTCGCTTAAACAGGAAACCCTTAGAGTCCCCGTCTTTCATATTTTTTATATGGAGACATTTATGGATGAGTTTGTACAGTTTTCCTTTGCATATTTGCATTGCCAAATGCGAATATGCAAATGCTATATGCAAATTGCAATTGCTGAATCATATTTTAACATAGCACAACTTTTCTAGTTCTAATGTTCCTTAATTTGAATTTTTTATTAATTTGAAATAAATTCGAGTCCTTTTAAAAATACTCTAAGTTATTCAAATATTTTAAATTATTCAAATACTCTATATTATTCAAATACTCTAAATTATTCAAATTAAAATAATACTTCAATTCATGTTCGAATAAACAATATTCTACTGTAGAATTTTTGAAAAGGGAAATTTTGAAGAGCAAAGATCTGATGTGGGCAGCACATGACTTTCTCTACATAATGCAATGACTGAATTTCCTTCAGAGCAATTATGTTGATCTACAGCACAATGTTTTTGGCATTGAATTAACACCACGTAAATTAAAATTGGGCGCTTTTGGCAGTTTATTAGTCCAAACAAAACGAGTTATTAATACTCCGTATAAAATCATTATCAAAATGCAATTTATATTTAATCAGTATCCAGTGAAATGAATGACCATTGGCGAATTCTTAGAAGCCAAAATATAAAACTATTGGAAAAAGTATCTTTTTTCGTAAATGAAACAAACAAGATCGATGAACAAACGAGAATGATGTTGCCAGATCAGTTTCATAATATTACATATGGAAATATTGGATGGTATTTAACTGCATTTTTAATTTTGTCATATTTTTGATAAATTTATTTAGAAACCGTGCAATATCTCGAGAACGACTTTTGCTCGCGTTCTAAAGTTTATATCATTCATTTTCTAATGAAAAATTACGCAGGAAATGATTGTTTATTTAACAATAATAACGGTACTGGATTTTAAATAATTGTTTCGAAAGTTCATTCTAAGAACGTGCAATATCTCTAAAACGATTCATGCTAGCGTTCTAAAGTTAATGTCATTCGTTTTCTAATAAAAAATTACGTCTAAAATTATTATTTATTTTTATCATTATTGAAGTTTCTGATTATTAAATGACTTTTTCATAAATTAATTTGCAAATGGCGTGGGGAGGGGTGTTTTGATGATGGCATTTAAAATCAACTGGGTTACAGTATTCACTGATTGTAATATTCGTATCAAATTTCTCTCGAATCACTTTATTCGTTCATGGGATATCACTATTAAAGATTCACGGACACACACAAATACGCACAAAAACACATCAAAACGTCCAGCTCGAATTAAGGGATGCTTAAAACGTGCTCTTCCGTCAAAAACTCGAATTCGAATTTTTTACCTCGTCACAATACTTTCCCCATTGGGAAAGTCAAAGGCGAAAAGGACCACTTCAACGCATGAAAGAACACAATTTAATGTTAACATCTTGATGTAGTCTTTGAACACACACGGTCTTCTCAACATTATTAGAGCATCATATCAAATTCGTATACAGATTCATGAATACATCAAATCATCATCATAAGCCTCGATTCATTCATTTTTGTTTCCAGAATGTTAAATTCTATTTATTGCTGGTTATTATAAACAATTGTACTTCTAGCCATTTTCATGGAACGAATCGACTTCATATGTTTCGATCCGTTCATTTTCGTTTCCAGAATTTTAAATTTTATACATTGCCGGTTATACTACAGCAATTATATTTCTAGCAATTTTCATGGAATGGATCTCCTTCATATATCTCGATTCATTCATTTATGTTTCCAGAACATTAAAGTCTATCCATTGCCGGTTATTCTAAACAATTCTATTTCTAGCCATTTTTCGAGACAATGAATGGATCTCCTTCATATATCTCGATCCATTTATTTTAGTTTCCTGAACGTTAAATTCTATATATTGCCGGTTATTCTAAACAATTATACTTCTAGCCATTCTCATAGAATGGATCGCCATCTTCTTCCGGATCTGCAGTGCTCCTTATATACTTTGCGATGGGAATAGAAATACCTGTGTAAATTGAGATAGAAGTATTAGGTAGGCTTGTTTGAAAACCAAAATCCGCACCTTAACCAAATTAAATCACTTTAAGACAAACTGTAGCGTGGACTATCTGCTTCCAAAGAAATAGCTGCTTTGGGAGAAGATTGCCTATAAAATTAAAATCGAGGCTGCATTTTGTCCCAAAAGTGTTCATGATGTTATGGTATAGATGCTAATATAACTAGATCAGCGTTTCTACACCAATTTTTTAAGCAGTTTTTGTGCAAAGTGTACAGGTTGATATCTACCTTTGATTGATACATTAATTTGGCGACATTACATCTGCAACAATCACAAGCACAAAGCCGCCTTAACCCTTTCCTGAACACCTTGGTAAAAGCAAATTCTAGCCCCCCCCCCACCCACAAGACATTTATAGTGAAAAAAGGTATATTGAATCTCCCAGATCTTTGTGGTCCTCCAGCATTTGCTTACTTTGCTTATGGTCATAAACGGCCCTGCACAAACATAGAACAAAGAAATGATCCCAACTATCGATACAATGTGCCAATATTAGCCAACTGGCGAGTTTTACTGTCAACATTTTTTTCTAGGACAACAAAAACATTCATTCTCTTGTAGGGATTCTAATCCATGTTTCAACGGATTTGTGAGATGTAGACCAGGCGCATATCGTATAGCCACTGGGGCGAAGGACCGCATGCACTTCTTCTAGTTGAAAAATATAACAATACATTCCGCAAAAGTGTCACAATGTAGAAAGTGTAGAATTGTACAGAATATTCGATAATGTTCAAATTTCCTGAATGCAAGAGTGCGGCAGCAAAGACATCTGATCAACGATGCTTGGAACCTGTACCCGAATTATAAGAACGGAGCTGAAGCTAGCTTTTGCTCTATGATTATAATATCGGTCTTGTAAGCACATGGTCCCGAGTTCGGTCCTGGCAACTCACAATCGCCACAGACCCAATCAGATGTAGTTGAAATAAATTATTCCTGTTTTCACTCCACCAATACGTGAATTCGGTAAGGTGTTCGAATACTTTTGAGAATATAGTGTATATAACGATACTATTGAAAAAATTAACTCGCAACTTTGTTATAAAAAGCATCCGTTATGAAAAGTATCTTAGAGTGCACCGAATAGGGTTTAGCGTTAGGCATTAGAAATTGTTCATCCGCTATTGTCCAACACTGGCGTCAAATATCAAAAAAGTTGATGTGGGCAGCACATGACTTTCCTTATATAATGCAAAGAATTTACTGTTTTTACAGCAAAAAAAAATAGGTTATTCTTATAGTAGATACTTATATTCTTTCCAAGATATTGAATTTTCGTCAATTAGTCGTCATTTTCATTGATTTAGCGTCATTTTTTTCCATTTGGCGAGATTTTCGTTAATTTGGCAACATTTAAAAAGTTGCAAAGTTGGCAACATTCCACCAAATTTGTCGTCAAAATCTCTCCAAGCGTTATGGACGGAGTAATAAGTTATTCTTATAGCAGATTACCGTTCAAATACAAAAGTATTACTCAAAGTATATTTTCTCATTAATGGAACGAGCTAGATCTACGAGAATGATGTCAACCAATTTACCGCATGATATTACATATGAAAAGTGAACATGTTTCTCAATAGTTAATATATATATATTTTAATTCATGGGATTTTTGACAAATGTATTTGAAAAATGTGTAATATCTCGAGAACGGTTCATGCTAGCATCCTAAAGTTTATGTCAATCGTTTTCTAAAGAAAAATTACATAAAAATGACTATTTGCGTAACTTTATTAAAGGTTTTGATTTTTTGAAGATTTTTTCAAAGTTTCACTCGAAAATTTAGGGAGGGGGGGTTCTGAACATTCGATTGTGTTTAAAAACAATAGGCTTCCAGTATTTACAGATTGTGATTTTTGTACCAAATTTCATTCGAATCGCTCCATTCGTTCGTGAGATATCGTCTCCACAGGCTCACTGGTACACACACACACACACTACTTCAAAAATGTTCGATTCGTGATCAGGGATGCTTGAAACGTGCTCTCCCGTCAAAAACTCGAATTCGAATTTTCGACCCCGTCACAATACTTTCCTTATACATTATGTATATATGGAAAGTAAAAATAAAAAAAGTTTGATATGAATAACACGATTTTCCGTCAGTCTGAAAATGGCGTTTTTCACTCTTGCATGTAATTCATTGATGCAAGATACATTCCTTTTAGCTTACAAAAGAATATATGAAATGAATATTTATTTAAAATTAGGTGGCGTTCTGAGCTTCTTGAAGAAGATAATTAAGAAAATTTTCGTATCTTTTTCTAACTTTCTCTCTAATTTTGAGGACTTTCATTTTTAGGATTGTTTGTGACCATTATGCAGAGATGTAGCTGTATAGTAAACGGTTCACACACACGATAAAGAAAGACATCGCCCCGTTACCTGGCTGCACAAAGTGATTTAACCACCGAAACGTCTCCATTATCTCCGCTTTCATCTACTCTCCCAGGCAAACCTTGTCGGACAGAAATTTTCTCTGCCGAAATCTTGTACCGTTTCTAAGTTGTGATCTTTTCCCATAAAAATCTCCAGAGAATCCCTTGGCCCGAAACGGTGCAATGAATGGCCGCGGGGCAGACGATTTTTATTCAATCGTAGTTAAGGTTGTGTTTCGCAGTTGTTTCGGAATTCAGCTTTGTGTCATTTTGCGACCGTTAACTCTTCCGTGTTTGTTGTTCCACATATGCGGGTAATCCTTTCCGTTTCGCATTTAAGGAAGCGCCTCAAAAAATTTGTTTGCTTCTTGAGAACAATGGGTCGTAATGCCAGGCTACTGAAAGTTCTTTTTCAGAGCTTAGTCTCGAATGAATTACTTTATGTTCTCGGTCGAAGTGGAGTTTTTCTTTCGGATAATGGCCGCTGACAACGCTGTGAAAGAAAAATTAGCCAATATCCTATTAGTCAATCACAGTGCGGACTTCAGAAGCATGACACATTCTACATAAGTAAAGTAGGATGAAACGATATACACATTGCACTCGGTAGGCCCGGGTTCGATTCCAGTCACTGCCAAAACTGCTGCCGTGTTCACGCGGAGTACGATCACGTTAAACATGTGGGTCCGTAAGTTCTTCCGAGAGGTTGGTGGTAGGGGAAGGAGGGTACGGTCCCTGTGGATGCCTTCCCCACTGGGTTTCGGTCTAAATTGGGTGGCACTTCCCGGCTGTCCAAACAGTTACCTTACACCTTTCTGGTAGGTCGGACGGTCTGGGTCTCAACAACAACAACACATAGTTACAAGTATTTTAATGCACTTTATAACCACAATATATCTATACCTACATTATCCACAATATTGAGACAAGTTGTTTACATAATATTTCTGATAGTCGATTTTACTCGTATAAGCGTTATTAGAGAGAAATAACGTAGGTTGATTAATCACTTTGGTGTCATGGACATCTTTTAATATGATGCGGCTAGCATTATCAGTACAGTAAGTGGATGTTTTATCAGGATCCTGATTCATTTGACGGAGGGTTGGATGTATTGGATTGTGGAACCGTTCCGCATTGTCGGTTGCACGGAATATATAAAAGGAATATTGTCCATATGGCATGACAGCTTTTAACATAAAATATTTGACACTTTTGAATCATTCAAAACTTGCATTTTTTATGTTTTAATAATACCGAAGAATAGAGCAAAATTAGAGAAAACCTAGTCGTATGGGGATGAAACTAGTATTATAAGTTATTTATAACCAACATTGCTATCTATCGGTAGTTTCTACCAATTATGTAGTTGTTCAATTGAATATGGAAGTGTATTTTTTGAAATAGTATAATTTTATATTTACAACACATACAAAGAAAAGTGGTAGATAATGTTTTGAAATTTGTCTCATGGTAAGTTAAGGATTGCCTTTAAATTAAAAATTAAATATGCTTCATATTATCTTGTGACTAATTTTTTTTTTCTGCATGAAATTTTTGTTTGGAAAAGACATAAGTTATTTCCCAGTTGTTCGCTCGTAAACATCTTACTACAACGATATTACATATCTATTCTTTAAAAATCTAATACTAAATAAGGTCAAGTTATAGGATGAAAATGAGGACATCCAAGTAAATGAAAGCCTTATCATGAACAATCAAAAGTGCCATTTATGTGTTATATATGTGATACGTAAAAACTTCAAAATAAATCCTCTCCCTTCCCCAAATGTCTATCGTTCGACGAAGAGTGCCATAAAGACAGCCATCACAATTTATTTACCTTGCTGCATTCGGTACACACCCAAATTCTAAATCCCCTACTCTTGACTAAAATAAGGGTTTTCGGCCTCAAACTCCTCAACTCATCTCGTCGTGTGGATTTTCTCTTTTGGCTTCAGGCCAAATTAAACACGAAAACGGTACGGGGAGATTTGTTTACCAGTTTTTAGTCCGAGAAAGCTCTTCCAACAAATACTTAAAACCGAAAGCCGGGCTGTTTAAAATGTTGTTTTCAGGGGAAAAGTTATACGATTTTTCTCTTTTCAAGTGAAGTGTATTTCTGTCCTGAAAACGTTCAGTTGGTGTATATAGAATTATTGCCAATCCATCTTGATGATATGTTTCGTTTTTGGCATATTTCAGTAGCAAATGGGTTGGAGATGGGAATCGATAATATTGACGGGCATAAGTTGTTATTTGCATGTTTGGGAAACGCAGTGGTGTATATTTAAGTTCGCAGATGGGATATTTGATAGAGAGTTAGCCTAGTAATTTTAGTGAAATTATAAATAAGTGAATTTAGAAATATTTGAGATAAATATTGATTTTACGAATTTATACCATTGTTATATGAAATCAATCATTATATAGTAGATAATCCAGTTGAATTTTATAGGGTATGTAGTTATAATGACCACCACCTGAACACAGCTGATTTGCCTGTTCTAGAGCGTGTTCTAGAGAATATGAGGATCATAACCCCAAGAAGGTGATAAAATAATGCAGAACAACATAGTGGGAGCCAATTTATATATCAGTTAATCCTCTCCTCTTCTAAGAAAAGTACAACTTAGAAGCCCATCTACATACTCCCCCACCCCTAAAATTTTTTGGTTCAGAATAATGATTAAAATATCATAATCTAGGAATTTTTATCCCATTTTTAACTTTAGCTATATTCCTTTTCTTGGGAACTGGATTTTCATTTTTTCTTATGTAAACAATTCACGGGAATGTTCCACTATTTTCATTTACGTTTCAAACTGTACATCTGCCATAGCCGACATAGAAATAATATAAATATTTCTGGTTTGTTAGTGGAAAACATTTTTCCGGAGTTTCTGGTGATTAGATCTTCTGATGTAACACTCCCCCCACCCATACCATTTTCCTACTTTTACAGCCATTCCGTCAAAATGTCACAAAATTAAGTATTTCTTCTTATGCTTTGTTTTTTATCATTATTATCATTATTATTATTATTTATATATTATCCAGTTTTGCTAATAATTTTGCTCGATTTAAATATTTTGGAATCTAAACATTTTGCCCAACCTAAATATTTTGGAACCTAAACATTTTGCACGATCTAAATATTTTGGGGCCTAAACATTTTGCTAGACCTAAATATCTTTGGACCTAAACATTTTGCTCGACCTAAATATTTTGGGACCTAAACATTTTGCTTGACATAAATATTTTGGGACCTAAACATTTTACTGGACGTAAATATTTTGATGCCTAAACAGTTTGCTCTTCATAAGTGATTAAATGAAGCTTCAATCAGCATTCCACTAACGAATTGAAACCTGAAGTTCATACTCGTTAAATTCAAAATCTTGCGAAACTCAAGCTCGCTGTGCGCGAGCTATATATTTTAAAATTTAAGCTTTTTTTCTAATTTGATTTTAACATTAGGATCAATATTAGAAAGTAGTAGGAAAATTTTGGAAAAATATTTACATACTATCGAAAAATGCCTATTCATTTTCAGAACTCAACAACATATAAAAGGAAAAGTGGTAGATAAGTGGTAATGTTCTGAAATTAGGCGGATGGTAAGTTAAGGATTGACTTTAAATTAAAACTTGATATGCTTCATATTGTCTGTCTTATGTCTAATTTTTATTTTCTACATGAAATTTTCGTCTGGGAAGGGCATAAGTTCTTTCATTTATTTGTAAGACGATAAATAGATTTCAAAACCTTTAATATTTTAATCGTTTGGTAATCGGTATTTTTTAATCCGTAATATATATTTTTTAACTACAAAAACGAGATTGATAACGAGTCCCGAGGGCAGGATATTGGTTAATCGTCTGCGTTGGCGTTCGCGAAAGACCCGATAAGCAATCTAATCTGTTCTACTTAACTCACTTTATTAATGTTAAGCTCCATTCCATCACACCTTTAACGCTTTTTGAGAAATTTAATAGATAATATCTGTTCCAGAACTTTAAATTCCTTTGGATACTTATTTCCTGAGGATTTATAAGCTTGAGTTGGCTGCTTCTAGTATTAATGCATCATAACCAGATTCTTGAATGTATACTACATAGATTTGACCAGGAGCTTTCGCTTTGATATCATTGTATTTCATCTAAAATAGTTTAGATTTTTTACTTGTTTCATATATTGGAGGTTACATTTTTATTGTTTAATTTCTAATATATACAGGTTTCCTAGGTAAGTTCTTAAGCACCTCAACAATTCCTAACTTTGTAAGGAAATTTTCATGAGTGTACACATTAGGCCTAACTGCAGCAAAGTGACTATGCACGATCGAATGAAAGTGTTTGCAGCCCCACCTGGTGAAGAATTTAAATAGCTAGGATAGAAAATAGACAAAACATATCAACTACATAGTTGTGAGCATTGCTTAATTAGTAGTGGGGTTTATCCTACCATTTTAACGTTTTTGCTTCGTCAACGTCATATAAACGTCAAACGTCATATTTCTTTTTTAATTTGTTATAAACGGGTCCATAATGTTTGTTCTTCCTATCTTACTGTAAAATATAGTGTTGCTTAGACAGAACAGAGATTCTTACGCTCCTTTTTGAGGGAAATTTCATAAAATATGTTAATAGAATATTTTTAAGAACACTATTATTACTATAATTTGTGCACATTTTAAATCACGAGCCCCGTCGGGTATATGTGCTAGTGATTAAAATCAATGGAAAAATTTTATTATCGAAATTGCAGGACAAAAAAAAGTAATAATTGTATATTTTTGCAGCCAAAGACATGCACTAATACTTCTGGAAAAAGTTTACCAATTATGAAGTAGTAATACCAATAACTACTACACAAAACACTAAGCATTATGTATTATAATTTTTTTAAACTACTACTTACATTTATAAACCATTCAAATTTTGCTGGCAATGTTATCAACGCCGCTACATTATATCAAACTTTTCATTTAAGTGGAGAGCGTTCCGATATATTACATCGAACATGCACAAGTTTTCTTCTGTAATACAGTGTCCTGTGACACGTTTATAAATTTAGAAAATTATCCTTCGGCATCGACACTGTTGGTTATTACCAGACAACGAATGGCGACTTCATGGCACTAAGAACATTATTATTAATATTAATATTATTATTATTACTATTATTATTAATACTATTATTATTATCATTACTATTATTACTATTATTGTTATTAATATTATTAGTATTATTATTACTACTACCATTATTATTATTACTATTATTATTATCATTACTAATAGTATTATTATTGTTATTGTTATTAATATTATTAGTATTATTATTACTACTACCATTATTATTATTATTACTATTATCAATTATTACTATTATTATCATTACTACTACTATTACTATTATTATTATTAATATAATTGTTATTATTATTAATATTATTATTACTATTACTACTGCTATTATTATTATTTTTGTAAAAACAGTAGTGGCACTTTATTAGGAACTCAGAGGGGGATCTGAGTCTTAGGATTAGGAACCCTGACCACTGCTGAGCTCTGGCTTTCTGACCCTGACTTTCTGCTCTGAGCTCTTGGCTATCAGAGAGGCCTTAAAATATGTGGAATCCACTAATTATGATACTGTCTGCATTCTCACAGACAGTAAAAGTTCTATACAACATCTTAAAAACTGGCCAGAAATAACTGACACGACTAGTCGGAACATCATCACCTTGTTATATGAAGAACTTTAGATCCATTACAATTCAATGGATTCCTTCTCTTATTGGTGCTTTGGCAATTTTCTTCGAACAACACCTTCGAACAATTTTTTCACTGCCTCAGAAATATAAACCTTGATCTAAGAATTGTCATAACACTCCTCCATGTCATCACTGGTACTCGGCTAAGAGCCCTGAATTATCGCTCTATTATGGTGGCCCTAGATCCATCCAGACAGCCGACGCAGTGGTCGAGTGGTCAAGGCGAGTGTTTCCACAGCAATCGCTCGACCGCCGCGTTGTGGGTTCGAGTCCCACGTAAGGCATGGATGTTTGTGTTGTGGGCGCAGTGTGCTCCGCCCCCCTCTGGTGCGCCTGGGGCAACGTCCTAGGACGGCTAAATGGTTCACGTTCTGGCCGCTGAATAAAGGTGAATGATGATGAGTCAAGTGCCTGGCCATTTGATAAAAGAAAATAAATAAAATATAAAAAGATCCATTCAGACAACGTTGGCCAGGATAAGGAGCGGCTACACTAAGGATAAAGTTTAAACGAGGAGACAGAATTTTCCCACCTTGTACCTAATCTTGTTCCTCAGTACGCCCTATAATCTTCTCGACTGCATGGCAGCCTCTTTAGATCTTCTAGTAGAGGACAGGGAGGTGGTAGCCTCACTTCTTTATGGAAGACGTGATCTTTTGGACTTGACCTAGCATTTTCTAGATCAAGGAGATTAGCAACATTATTATTTTTTTGTATTTCAGAAACCTATCAAACATTTGCTGACATGAAAATCTTTTATACTTGCTTTATATAAACGAAAAAGCAAACAAATCGTCGTCTAAAATGTCCAAGGATTTAATATATTTGATTTTCGCAAAATTTCTGAAAATATTCCTAAAATAAAAATCGCGGAAATTTGCGTCACGAAACAAAAATTTAAATTTAAAATAGAAATTAGGCAATAATAGGCAAAAATTCGCACTGAAATTTGCGATTATAGAAGGTCGTTCGCACTCTATGGAAACGATTTTGTGTTTATGTTTCTCGTTGCCATTTTGAGATACAGATTTCGTATTTTCAATATAATCGTCTGCTACTGTTTTGTTTTGATTGGAATGTAGAATAAAATATTAATTTTGAAAATGGCTCCTGAAATTGATAGATGGCTCGAAGGTTACGTAAATGCGCTTTCCGAAGAAAAATATTCGTATCAGCAAATTGTAAAGCGGTGTAAAAATTGAGGTTATTGCATTTCAAAGAAAGGTATTTTTAATATATTAAATTTGAAAGGGAAAAATTGTCTAGCTGAAAGTAAAAATGAATAAATGGCCGCAAAATCGCATCCTAAGACTGTTCGAACGCGGGTAAATATCAAGAAAGTGAAGTCTCTGATTCTAAAAGAAAATCCACAGACGTAAAGATCCATTGCATCGAAACTGGGGATGTCTTCTGGCACTGTAAAGTAAAATCAATATAATCACAAGTAAAATCATTCATAAAGATTTGAAGTTAAAAATATGTTTAAATCTAAAGTTCATCTGCCAAAGAATATTGCGGAAAGAAAAACAAATTGAAGAAAATTATATGAAAAACAACTAGATGCTGATAAATAGAAATTTGTGGAAACACTCGATAAGGCATGGGTGTAATTAAGTGACTGTAATAAAAAAAGAGCAACTTTCTATTACTCAACTGACGAAAATGACCGTACGAAATGACTTCGTCAATGTACAGAAAAGTTTCCATAGGGATTCATGATAATTGCAGGATTTTATTACAACGGTAAATTAAAACTCAGAAAAGTCTCAAGTAAAGCTAAAATTAATTCACTCTACTATCAGCAGACTATTTTAGAACCAATTTTTGAAGAAGAAATTCCAGACTTATATGGAAAGGACATCAATAAAGTTAAGCTTCATATGGACAAAGCCTAAGTTACACGTCTAAGTCGACTGCCGCATATTTACCAAAGAAAGAATCAGAACCAGGAATAAAATGTATTCCATTTAATGAAATACCTGTAAAATCACCTGACGCTTCTCCTATAGACTTTTGCGCTTTAGGTTTGTTAAAAGGAGTCTTAGGAAAACAGCATCCAAGAACACTGAACGGATTTTGGAAAACGACCAAAGAGGAGTGGGATAAAATTGACATGACGATGCTAAGAAAAAGTTTACTGTCATGGAAAATTCGAGCTAGAGCTGTAGTCAAGAATCAAGGTTATCAGATAGAAGTACATCTTCGCAAGAAATATGCCCTTTATGCATAAAAATCAATTGTCAAAATCGTTTCCATAAAGGGCAAACGACCTTTGTATATTTGATATACGCAAAATTTCAAAAAGCACCTTCGAATTCGCGAAAAGTGGCTCCGCGAATTAATTACTGCCCTAAATGATCCGATGTAAATACATGATTACACTCGAATTCCGAGTGGGCCCAACTAGGACTCAAGCGGTCGATTGGATTCAAGCAAAATTTTAAGCGATTATCATCCTTGGTTTCCTCCGGAATGAAGACGCAGGTCTGCATCTTCCAGCTTTTAAGAATCCAGCAGTTTGTTTCGTCCGAACAATAATATTTCATGTGTGAAAATGGATCCTGACCGGGGGAAGATTTATCAAAGCAGAAAACGAATGGGCGGATTTTAGACGGGAAATAGGAGCCCGGGGAAGAAAAAGGATGAAGATGAATAGTGGAGGAGGAAATTTTTATTAGCTGAAAATGACATTCAGGCTGGTCGAGATCTCAATGAGTATTAGTATTCTCTTTTCCGTCGAAAATTCTCTGCAAAGTTATCAATCTGTAGATCTGTATTTCGGGATGGCCCCTATAGGTGGTTATTCTGCACTTATTAGGGTTTTAATAGGGTTAAAACCCTAATAAATAAGGGGTATATACTTTTAGGGTCTTATTAGGTTTTTTTTTTTTAGGGTTAATCTGCACCGCTTAAGGAAGATGTCTGTGTGTCTGTCTGTATTGGAGAATCTAAACGTTGTATGAGAATGAAACTTGATACACAGGTACTTCAGGGTAGTGGGCGCGGTAGCCCAGTGTTTAGCGCGCGGGAATTGCACTCGGTAGGCCCGGGTTCGATTCCGCCACTGCCAAAACTGCCGCCGTGTTCACGAGGAGTACGATCTCGTTAAACATGTGGGTCCGTAAGTCCTTCCGAGAGGTTGGTGGTAGGGGAAGGAGAGTACGGTCCCTGCGGATGACTCCCCCCACTGGGTTCCAGTCTAAATTGGGTGGCACTTCCTGGCCGTCCAAATAGTTACCTTACACCTTTCTGGTAGGTCGGATGGTCTGGGTCTCAGCAACAGGTACTTCAGGACACGAATAGATACATCTGGGCGTTACTTTTTTTAATTTCGAATTAGTCTTTAGCTATTTCATAGGCTCGAATTTCCTTTGCGACCATTAAAAACACAAAACACTCGTGGAGAAAAATGCGGCTCGAATTTCATTCGAGGCACCGTAGCAAGACCTCGCTCACGAAACCGGAAATTCCAGATGGATGTCTGGCGCTTCAGTAGTAGGATTTAAAATTCACAAATTTAAAATACCGAATTTTACAAATAGCGAGTTCAATTTTGAAATATAAGATTGTAATAGTATTATAATCATTTCTTGAAAAAATCATGTTTTTATAATAATTTCTAAAGTTAAGATTTTAAATGGCTGTAAAACAAAGACTTTTTGATGTGTGTTCTTGCCGGGAAGGGGTGTGGGTGTGGGGTGAGAATTTTTTAAATCTTCCGTATTCTAACGAAAGGGGAAAAAAAATCGATTTCTTGGATCCGGGCAACAACGGCGTTAATTCCAGCAGTTTTACATAAATAAACTGCTAGTAGAATTGACATTTGTTTTTCTACTTTTATAATAAAATTAAGTCTTCTGTTTTTGCAATTCCTTTTTTTCTTGAGCATTACAACCTAGAGCAGGACAAGGCCATCCCAATCAGTTTGCGATTAAACGTTTTTGCAATTAAAAGGTTTTTTTTGCTGTTAAACTTTTGGGTTTTACAATTAAAACTGATAAAACAATAATATGTAACTTGATTTCTTGTTAACAGTTTTATGAAAAATAATTATATTAACACAAAATCCTTACAAAATAAATGTATAATCATGTACGCTACATGTAAAGAAAAATGCTTGTAATTTTATTATTAACAGTAATTAATAAATAGAAATGGGTAATGAATAATATTTTATTAAAAAATATGAGTTAATAATTATTTATGATCTTTACAACTTTATATGTCTATTTTATAATACCCCTCTCTGTGCAAAGTTTCAAGTTTCTACCTTCAGTAATTTGGGCTGTGGGATTCATCCCTTTATCAGTCAATCAGTTCCACTCAGCTGTGTTTGATATAGATTTATTTCATCGTCTAACATAAGACTCAGTTTAATGTTTTCAAACACAACCATCTTGTAGATATCGTTTCAGAAGAGTTTTACTGGCTATTCTTTATTTTTTTTTCAAGTTGCATCACCTACTGTCCCAAGGCAAATTTGGGACATTGCAAATTATGGCGGAGTGTAACCTATAAAGACGGTCCCTGTACTTCTCCTGTAATGCATATACACTTCCCTAAGAGAACACCTGCAAAAGGATGAGCAAGCCATGTTTCTGGGAAATATGGACAACGACCACCCAGTTACAAAGGGGCGCAGCAGGGCGCTCTTGGGGAGAGCTGACCCTTGTCCGGTTCGGCTGCACGTGCACGCAAGGACGTGAGAACCCTCGGTCCACCTGCCAGACATTAATTCTGGGGTGACCGCCATCCTCCTGTCAGCACAGCACCCAATAGCTGGACATTTTTTGGAAATATCCAATGATGATACCAGGGGCTTTGATTGGGGGGACCAGTAACAGACCTGGGGCTTAATTGTGTAGGAGGAGACATTTTTCCGATGATCGAGAGAGTTTGAGAATTTTGAGAACGAAAAAAAAAGATTGAGTTTAAGACTTCAGACAGAACGGAGAATTGGTTTGTGTGCTCGAGAGAGAAGAGTCTCTCAAAAATTACGTCTGCAGCGATGTCCGGCGATTCCTCCACCGAAGTACCCCGCATCCAGTGGCGCATCCAACGATATTCGAAGGTATGAAATGCATGTATCACATATCTAGTCTGTTGACACAGTTTTAATTAACGTCTTACTCTCTCGACATCTTGTTAAATCCATAGTAGGGACGAATTTAATTGCAAACATAAATGGAGATTTTAATTACATACATTCTTTAAGTATTCTTGATTTTTGAAAATGTCAATGGAGAGTCATTGTAATTTGTTAAGAATGTTAATTGAACCAATCAAATATGTTTTTAATATTATTATTTTTTAATTTCATTTTTATCAATAAAACACATTGTTATTGTTTTATATCATGTCCGTTGTTCTCATTTGCCACTAATTTAATTCTATGTATTTTTGTTCGACACGGCCAATGTCGGAGATGAGAAACTATACTAATTTATGCGTTCTAACAGGACGTGTGGTGAAAACCCACATAACAAAAATGGTTCCGATGACCAGGATTCGAAATAAAAATAATTGTTAAAATAACTGAAAATTTTTTTTTGTGAATAAATTAAAATTAATGTGCGCGATAGGAAAATTTAAAATAAAATGAGCTTAAAATAAAATAAAATTAACTTAAAATAAAATTTAAAATAAAATTAACTTGAATTAAAATAAAATTATCTTGAAATAAATTTAAAATAAAAAACAAAACTTAAACTTTAAAAGTAAACGTAACGTAAGGAAATGAGGACATTTAAGAAAATAGATGTTGTCACAAGTGTTATGCCATATGTATATGATGTGTGTATTTTAAGAAATATTGTGTATATTTAAGAAAAAGAATTATAGGATTTAAATATATTGAGTTAGGGGAGAAAAATTGGAGAAAATTAATAATGGATGGTAATATTCTTTTGGGAGCTAAATTTCTGGGAGATAAGAATTGCGTAGGAGTATGATTTTATGTTTAAGATTTCTGAGTATCAATAATTGTATTTTATGTTGCATGAAAAGTGTTGTATTTATGTAAACGCGCATTGTTCGTAGGGATAGAAATTTTGGATTAGAAAATTAAGGAAAAACTTAACAATTTTTTTTAAAAATGACAGAAAGGGGTGATATGACGGTGACGCCTACAAGTAGGATTCCGGGGATTATTTCCTTGTTAGGAGAACTGAGCGGAAGCGACGAAAATGAGACCTCCATATTTTTCGAACAGATGGAATCTTTAAGTGAACTAACAAATTGGAACGATTTAGAGAAGCTAGCAATTGTTAAATCCCGTCTGCGCGGAAACGCAAGAAAATTCTACATCAGCTCAAAGGATCTGCGTAGCGAAACATCTTTCGACATTTTCAAGCAAAAATTCCTAGATTTTTTCACATCCGAACCTAATGTCACTACAAATCAAATTCTTTTTTCAACTGCTAAACAAACTAAGGGAGAAAATATTAAAGAATTAGCACATAGAATTACAACATTAACTTTAAACTACGTAGGTGAAACACAACTTAATGAACACACACACGCAATTATGGACAAACTCAGCCTAAGTAAATTTTTGGAGGCAGTTGAGCCCGAATATCGGAAAGAAATTATGAAAAATGACCCAAAAAGCTTTAAGGATGCGGTAAAAATTGCCCAAAATTTAGAAGCGGCCAATCTGACAACAACAGTTGAATTAAATAACATATCTCAGTACAGTGATATTCAAACATTTAAAAAGGAACAACAACAGTTTAATTCTAATTTACTGGAAAAAATAACAGAAGAAATAAATCATCTTAAAATTAGAGAAAACAAAAATGATTATCAGATAACGAACACATATTCATGCGATTTTTGTGGTAAATTTGGACATTGTATGCAGGATTGCTGGCATTATATTAGAGAGAGAAATAATCAAGCGCACATATCATTACAGACCAGACATAATTCTTCGCGCAGACCAACACAACATTATGCACGGAGAATATCCCCCACTCGTCACCAACAAGATTATGCGGAGAGGTTTCCCAATACGACATACAATGTACCCCCAGATAGATTTTACCCCTCACGTACTCAAGACTATAGGGAGGAAAAGCGAACTTATGGAAACGAATATGTTAATGAAGGAAGAATGGGTAGCCAGAAATATACACATAGGAATGGCGAACGGAATTTTGAGGTCCCGCGTAACAAAAATGATTTTCAGAGACAAAACCAAGGTAAATTTAAATATATGGATAGCTCGGACAGATACGCCAATGACAGGAATGATTTTAGACAGAAAACAAATTTTAACAGAACTGATTTTAGACGAAACGCAAATTTTAACAGAAATTTAAACTAGAAGGGGAGATTGAGAATGATCGTCAACAAAGGCGTAGAATTAGGGTTCAGTCTCCTTTAAATAAAAATAAAATCCCTGTGATAGAAATTTCATAGAAAATAATTCAAGAGATGTTCAGTGCATAGATAGAAAGAATTCCAGAGAAGATAAAAATTTAAGGCATGTTACACAAATAAATAGTGAGAACGAGGGACAAAATGTTGGAAAATATAAAATTCAAATTGATAAAGAAAATATTGGTAATAACAGAACCCAAAATAATAGAGAAAGAGAGAGCATTAAGGACAGGAAGCACAAAATTGAACTCATCGAGTCAGTTGGAGATGAATTAAACACAGAATTACCCGCGGTAGAAAATAAATTTCAAAACACGGAAACAAAAATTCGCTTAGACTCTGACACATCTTTTTCGGCTTGGCCTATTGATATTTTCAAAACAATTAAAGAAGAAACTCAGAAATTAAATGAAAACAAAATAACGGACGTTTTGGTTAGTGAGAGCGCTGATTTCAAAGACACACAGAATACAAATACAAATTATGACAATGAAGATATCCAAATTCCAAACGAAAATAAAACAACGGATGTTTTGATTTGCGAGAAGGTGGATTTCAAAAATTCACAAAACACAAGTACAAACTATGGCAATGAAGATATCAAAAGTTCAAATGAAAACAAAATAACGGACGTTTTGGTTAGAGAAAGGATTGATTTAGAAAATATTCAGAATACAAATAAAAGTCACAGTAATGAAAGTATCAGGAAATCAGATGAAAGCAAAATAATGAAAGTTAATAGAAATCAAAATGTTATTTTCCAAGAGGACCAAAATGAGAATGGAAAGGTTAATTGTAAAAAAAGTCGAAAAGAAAATGCGAAATACAAGCTTCAGGACATTCAAATTACGAATGAAAATCACGATGTACAAATAATCCCAATTTCAAATGAGAGTAAAATAATGGATGTTATGGACAATGATAATGAAAATGTTGACTTTCAGAATTTGCAAAATTCAAATGATACCAGTAAAAATACACAGAATGAAAATTGTAATACAGATAGAGAGAAAAATCAAAATGATAGTGAGGTTAATGATATTCAAAAACTTTCAAGAATAGATGAAAATCAAAACAAAAAGTGTGTTAGGCAAAATGTACAGGAAGCAAATGAAATACAAGTTTATAACACTAGTGAAATTGAGGAGATTCAAGAGCGGAATGAAAGGAAACTCGGTTCAGATTTTTTCATGAAACCAAAAATTTTTAGGAACGTAATATTGTCTGATGATCGCTATTTGAAAATTTTTAAGATGAGAAAGAGGTAAAAATAATAAATAAATCAAAATGAATCCTTTGGAAATTGAATCTGGCAATGAATAAATTATGAAATTGAAAAATGGATATGAGGTCAAAATTGTTAATGGAAAGCAGCAATCTGTTCCCGCTTTTTATTCAACGTGCTTGCGACAGATAAGAAAGAAAACACGCGACATTCACGAAATGTTAGCACAACACAGCACAAGCGAAACACCCCCCCCCTCCTCAAACGGTCAGTGCAAAATGTCAACACAAAAACTCTAGCGAAAGGACTTCTTTCCCTTCCCTCTTAAACAGTCAGGAACGCGTGCAACGGGACGAAAACGGGTTTGCAGGAAGACTTGGCAGAGCAGGCAGATTGCCAATCACGCAAAACACTTCGGTGGCGACAATTTCAGGGGCGCAAAGTTCCCCATGGCGACTCGAGGTCAGTGTGGAGATGGGTTCCACTCAAGGTCATTTTTCAGATAGAAACAAGGGGAAATGGGATCTCACAAAGGGGGTGAATTGCAAAGGGGGTGAAGTTCAGTCTACAAAGAAGTAGGGTACGCACGATATTCACAGGGGAGAACTGGTTTCGAATACAAATGAAAAACAAATGCAGGAGGACTATTTATCCTTGGTTAGAAGAGAATAAAAATTTAAAATAAATGTAGGAATAGATATACAAATTTTTTATATTTTAAACTCGGTATTGAAATTGTTAATAAAGAAAAATAAGGTTAGGTAAGAATTTGAAGAGAAATATGGGTGAATTTTGGAAACACGACTACAACAAATTTTATATACAAATATATATATATAATAAAAAAAAAAAATAGGGGCGAGAGAAAATATACATCAAAAATTGCACGAAAAGCGCGTAAAACGGGGCGCAAACTTTAAATAAATATTGAATTATAAATAACAGAAATTTTAAATAAATATTGCATTATAAATAAAAGAAATTTTAAATAAATATTACATTAATTAGAAGAATGTTTAAATGAATATTGCATAAAATAGAATTAATTTTAAATAAATATTACATTAATTAGGAAATTTTAAATAAACATTGAATTATTAATTAGGGAATTTTAAATAAATATTACATTAATTAGGAAATTTTAAATAAACATTGAATTATTAATTAGGGAATTTTAAATAAATGTTACATTAATTAGGAAAGTTTAAATTAACATGAAATTTTAAAATAATATTGGAGTGCTATTAAAGGGGATTTTAGTAATTTTAAATAACTAGTGCATTATAAACAGATGGAATTCTAAATAATTATTGCAAAAAATTAATTTAAGTAAGACTTTAACGGAAAACACTTTGCGATATTTTAAATATTATAAGCGAGTGATTTAGATGAAAAACGGAATAAAAAAAAATATATATAGGAATGGATATGGCGAAAATTACTTTTATGGTAATAACAAGAATTTAAATATAAGAATAAAGGGAAATTACATTAAAATCAATAAGCGGATAGTAAGGACACGGAATTTGGATAAAGTAAATAAATGTTTTAAAAATAAATAAATAAGTAAGGAATGAGAATAACATACAATTATTTTAACATAAGGGATAGCAATGAATAGGAATTGATGACAATGAGACATAAGTAAAAATTTAAAAATACTAATACATTAATATAATAAATTTTTAAGGTTAAAAATTAAAACTGTAAGGAATATCTATACATTTTTGAGTGAAACTAGGGGAATGATCTACCATCCTAAACGTACTTATATTGCACAGTAGCAAAACCGTGGTGAGGTTCCACGTTAACATTTAGCCATGTGCGATAAAGTAATTTTTCTTCTTTTTAAAAGATAATGGATAAATAAAAACACTTACCCCTTTCCTCCGGGTAGATAGTAACATTGTGTAATCCACGGTATTAGACACAAATAAAATATTTCTTTTTTCTCGTCATAAACACAACATAAAATATAATATAATACACACGCTTTATCCTTCTCACACGAGGCCGGTCGGCCAAACACACAGGATTTATTCTGCGGGGCCACAACTGTAAGAGCACGGGATCCTTTGAAAATCCGGAATTATCCGAAAATCTTGCCTTGCCAACCCTGGGAAAACTGGTTTCATGAAAAGGGCTTGTTTACTGACGTTGACGGGAAAAGTTTATTCTGTGCATAGGTACTCACGGGTTTATATGAGTAAAAAAAAAGAAAAGAAAAAGATAGCTGACGGATTACAAGAAAGAAATTAAAGTAAATACTTACTGCTTACGGAACGTTTATTATAAGGAATTACGAATGTAGACCGTGAAAGAAATATAAGGGAGTTTAAAATATAAGATAATTACGAATTTATGGCAGATAATATTAAAGAGAACTACGGACGCAAATCGGTTTATTAAAAGGGATAATTTCCAAGGAGTTTGTGATAAAAAAAAAAAAAAAAGGATAATAGAATTATGAATTTTATTTGTAAATGGTTTATTGAAAAGAAAATTTGCAAGGAATGTATGATAAAAATATGTGTAAGATAATTATAAATTTTGTTAGGAAGTGGTTTATTGAAGTGAAAATTTGCAAAAATTTATAAGAATAAATGTAAGAGAAGTATGAAAATTTTTAGGAAATGGTCTATTAGATGAAAATTCTAAACGCTAAGGCGAGATTCGGAATACAGAATTTGGGATTATGTATATAAGCGATATATATAAAGGAGAGTTAATCGATAATTTGAAAAAAAAAATATGTTTATTGTGTTTGTACAAATTTTGAATTTATTAGGAAATGTAATATGGCATGACAATTCGTGATAATATTGACAAAAATTTATTTGTTTGTTTTTCTTTGTATTTTCAATGAGATAGCATAATGTATTTGTAAATATTAGTAAATGGTGAGATGTTTAATCAGTGAGAAAATTTTGTGGGCAACTTAAATGTTGAAAGGAATGTGAGAAAGAGAAATAAAAAAACAAAAAAAAAATGATAATAACGATAGGAGAAAGTACTGTATTTTGAAAATTGAATAATAGCGAATTAAGTAGGGAATTATTTTTTTTTGTAAAAAAAAAAATAAAAAAAAAGTCAGGGACTTAATGTTTAATGGGTATTGTAAATTCCAGAGAGAGAATTTGTGTCATCAGACTGTATGTATATGTATGCATTGGTGTATCGATAAAGTGTGTGCCTCAACTAAGATTCGTCCATACATGAAAATCCAGTGATATGATACAGACAGTGATGTGTTGTTCTCACAAGAAAACTTTCTTTTTCCCACGTTTACTCCACAGCGAGAAGTGATGCAGTAACGTCATCCACATACAGAGTTCCAGACTTACAATTTTCTTTGCACTTCCATCACAGTGATACGATTATGCAGTGTCGTGCCTTTCACATAAAATTTTCAAAGTCTACAGTTTTCACACCTCCATGACAGTGAGATAGACGATGCAGTGTCGTGCTTTTCACATAAAATTTTCAAAGTCTACAGTTTTCACACCTCCATGACAGTGAGATAGACGATGCAGTGACGTGCTTTACACGTAAACTTTCATTTTACCTATGTTTATTTCACAGCGAAACTACACAGTGATGTGCTCCATCTGCAGATCTCCAAGTTCGCGATTTTCTTTGCACTTTCCAGGACACTGAACTAGGAAACAGTGGCGTGATATAGAGACGCAGACCCTCTGCTACATTTCTTTGTAAAATAACTTTTTCACACTCTTTACAAACTTTTGAACTTTGCGCTTATCATTGTTACCATGAACATTCTTTCAACTTTTGGGCAGCCAATTTATTGGACTTCGAATCTCTATAGAACTCAAACATGTCAGACAGAAAAATAGCTTATATTTTATCTTTCCAAGAGTTTGATGACAGTGATCGGAATTATGTTACTGTTTTGTTGTATATATATATGTGTGTGTGTAAATGCGTTTACAGGTTTTTTAGGTGAATACCAGCCTATGATACCCGTGATACTACGGGGATGGGGGTGAATGTCCCAAGGCAAATTTGGGACATTGCAAATTATGGCGGAGTGTAACCTATAAAGACGGTCCCTGTACTTCTCCTGTAATGCATATACACTTCCCTAAGAGAACACCTGCAAAAGGATGAGCAAGCCATGTTTCTGGGAAATATGGACAACGACCACCCAGTTACAAAGGGGCGCAGCAGGGCGCTCTTGGGGAGAGCTGACCCTTGTCTGGTTCGGCTGCACGTGCACGCAAGGTCGTGAGAACCCTCGGTCTACCTGCCAGACATTAATTCTGGGGTGACCGCCATCCTCCTGTCAGCACAGCACCCAATAGCTGGACATTTTTTGGAAATATCCAATGATGATACCAGGGGCTTTGATTGGGGGGACCAGTAACAGACCTGGGGCTTAATTGTGTAGGAGGAGACATTTTTCCGATGATCGAGAGAGTTTGAGAATTTTGAGAACGAAAAAAAAAGATTGAGTTTAAGACTTCAGACAGAACGGAGAATTGGTTTGTGTGCTCGAGAGAGAAGAGTCTCTCAAAAATTACGTCTGCAGCGATGTCCGGCGATTCCTCCACCGAAGTACCCCGCATCCAGTGGCGCATCCAACGATATTCGAAGGTATGAAATGCATGTATCACATATCTAGTCTGTTGACACAGTTTTAATTAACGTCTTACTCTCTCGACATCTTGTTAAATCCATAGTAGGGACGAATTTAATTGCAAACATAAATGGAGATTTTAATTACATACATTCTTTAAGTATTCTTGATTTTTGAAAATGTCAATGGAGAGTCATTGTAATTTGTTAAGAATGTTAATTGAACCAATCAAATATGTTTTTAATATTATTATTTTTTAATTTCATTTTTATCAATAAAACACATTGTTATTGTTTTATATCATGTCCGTTGTCCTCATTTGCCACTAATTTAATTCTATGTATTTTTGTTCGGCACGGCCAATGTCGGAGATGAGAAACTATACTAATTTATGCGTTCTAACAGGACGTGTGGTGAAAACCCACATAACACCTACTATCAAATCCAATCTTAAAATAAAACGCATCCATCTATAAATAAAATAGAAAAACTTGTAGAAAACCTAAAAAAGAAATAGTCGAAATTGATTAAACTTTCCACTGCACATTCCAGAGAAAATTAGAAATACCACGAACTAAAAAAGAGTTAAAAAAAAAGGGCGAGAGGGCGATACTAAACAAATACAAATGAAGTTTCTAGCAGGAAGTGAAGAAACACTTTCGATGCATTCAAGCCTCTACTTGCAAAACTTGTTTAAATCAATGCCAGATGCGTGAAAGTATGTTAAAATGCAGAGAGTCTGAAAAGAATTAGGGCTTCTTCATTAACTAGTGGGGCAGATTTTTTTTTTTTTTTCAGATGAAATTATACGAGATTTTTTTTTTTTTTTTTTTTTTGAAAATATAGAATGTTTTATTTCAATTCTGAAGAAAGAGAATAAAAGAGAAGATGTAAGACTAGAGATATGGATTTTCCTGAAATTTTTAAAACGGAACATTTTCCGGATAATTTTGAAATTTTTTTCTATATTACATTTCAGCTGGAATAATATGTTCCGTGACTTTTAAAAGTATTTATTCTTATAATACAGCTACAGTCAAAAATATATTATACAGCAGGGCTTAAAATAGTTTAAAGAAAACTTATAAATAATTCAATTTCATCTTTAATAATGCTTTTTATTTTCAAAATTCCAATTTTAAGGCATAGCACAAATGGAACAATTAAAAAGGAAGCATGAGAAATAATTTAAATTTATAAACCTTATAAAAATTATAAACAAATTACTGCTTATAATAGGTATAAAAAGTACATGATCAAATATAATATTCTAAAAAAAAAAATTAAAAACTATTTATAAGTGAAAAATGCATTAAATATTATATTGTATTTATTTCAATACCTACTGTTAATTCAAAGGGAAACATTCTATCATCTTAAAAAAAAATTCTAGTTTATTATATATATAAAAATGCATTATTAAATACGTATATAAACATATCATATGACAAAAATATATTAAAAAAATGTTTGTGTAAGTAAGCACTTTTAAAAATAAATTATTTAATATAATATGAAAAATTGCTTTAAAAATACCTGCTTGTAATAGAATGAGTGACTATGAGAAAGAAATGATAATTTGCAAGAAGAGTTAAGAATATTTTCAGTGCTATTAAAGCATTTTCTCTCAGCAGAAATTGCAAAAACATTCCATTTTTTTTTTAAATATTTTTATAAATTTTGGAGAACTTAATACTGAAAGAATAGGCCTCTTAGAACTTTATTTGCTTTTCTTGAGAATGAGTAAAATGTCACTTGTACCCTTTTGGTTGTCATCCATTCTTTTTGTATAAAATAAAATTCACATACACACATTTGCCTCTCACACTCCTTCATTTTTCTTTTTAAAATTAGAAAACTCTGATTAAAAATTTCTTGTAATGCTACTCGCTTTACAGAAAAACAGTTTGGAAAGAGTATTACATTCTATTTTCAAATTAATTTAAAAAAAAAAAAAAAAAGGTGGAAAATTTTCTGGAAATATATAGCGGAAAATTTTCCGACCCACATTTCAACGTAAGACCTAAATAAAAATGTCCTTCTCAAAAAGTAATGTGGTTAACGTGATAAATTAAAGATCAAAGTAATACAGATTTTAATAATGATTATAAATTTTGAAATATAATAAACGTGAAAAAGTAGAACCACTTGCGAAGAGAACGAACCACTTGAGATACATGCAAGCACAGCCTTGCGAAAACCGCTAAAATCAATGCCAGATGTGCGAAAGCATGTTAAAACGCACATAGTCTGAAAATAATTAGGGCTTCTTCATTAACTAGTGGGGCAGATTTTTTTTTCCAATGAAATTATACGAGACTTTTTTTTATGAGAACATAGAATGTTTTATTTCAGTTCTGAAGAAAGAGAATAAAAGGAAAGACGTAAGACCTAAATAAAAATATCATTTTCAAAAAAGTAATGGGGCTAACTTGATCAACTAAAGATCAAAGTAATACAGATTTTAGTAGTGATTATAAATTTTGAAATATAATAAACGGGAAAAAGTAGATCCACTTGCGAAGAGAACGAACCACTTGAGATACATACAAGTACAGCTTTGCGAAACTCGTTTAAATCAATGCCAGATGAGCGAAAGTATGTTAAAATGCAGAGTTTGAAAATAATTAGGGCTTCTTCATTAATTAGTGGGGCAGATTTTTTTTACAGATGGAATTATATATGAATTTTTTTTTTTGTGTGTGAAAACACAGAATGTTTTATTTTAGTTTTGAAGAAAGAGAATAAAACGAAAGACCTAAGACCTAAATAAAATTGTCCTTTCCAAAAAGTGATGTGGCTCACTGTGACAATCAACTAAAGATCAGAGTAATATAGGTTTTGGTAATAATTCTAAATTTTGAAATATCATAAAAATGAAACAGCAGAACAATTTGTGATAAATGCAAGCGCAAACTTGCGAAACACTTTTAAATCAATGCCAGATGCGCGAAGTATGTTAAACGTGAACAGTTGCGAAACAATAGGGGCTTCTTAATATACTTCTTTGGCAGATTTCTTCAGATGGCTCGAGACGTGACATAACTTTCTATGAAGGGATAAATCTGTGTGCTGATGACAGAGATAAAGTGAAAGACCCAATATATGCCATTTTAAATATACATTGTGTGAGTGAGAGAAATACAATGATGCCATGCATTACACAGCAAATTTAAAGCAAATTATATCTTTAATTTTGTAATGTATTTTACAGTATACAGAGTCTCTAGAAAGATCTTAAGCATCCAAATAACTTTATAAGGAAAGGTTAAGTCTATTTATAGTAAAGGAACCAGTAAGATCGAATAAAAGGGATTGCAGGGCCTCAAATGGAGAATTTCAAAAAAGTTAGGATTGAGGATTTGGCAACAAAATGAGATAGACGAAGAAGGCAATTAAAAAGTTTTAGAGCAGTAATTGCCACTTTTTAGAGCAGTAATTGACACTAGGAACGAATGAAAGGCTTATATGGAAGTCAATAAATACCATAATTAATCAGTTTTGGTATACGCAGTCGCGCCACAATAATTTTAAACGTTGTGAACGATTCATGAGCGTATGCAAATAATGTCAAATAGAGGATGTACGTTAGACTTTATTTAAAGAAAATTATAGCATGTTGCTTAGCAACGGAATTAAATCAAAAAATCTATTGTGGGCAGCACATGACTTTCCTTATATAATGCAATGAATTTACTACTTTTACAGTAAATAAAAATAGATTATTTTTATAGTAGATATTTATATTCTTTCCAAGATATTGAATTTTCGTCAATGAGTCGTCATTTTAATTGATTTAGCGTCATTTTTATCCATTTGGCGAGTTTTTCGTTAATTTAGCAACATTTGAAAAAGTCGCCAAGTTGGTGACATTCCACCAAATTCGTCGCCAAAATCTCGCCAAGCGTTATGGACGGAGAAATGAGTTATTCTTACAACAGATAAACAGATAAATGATATTGGCGTTCAAATACAAAAGTATTACTCAAAGTGTCTTTTCTCATGAATGGAACGAGCTAGATCCACGAGAATGATGTCACCCAATTTATAGCATAGTATTACATATGAAAAGTGAACATGTTTCTCAATAGGAATTTTTTTTTTATTTTATATGACTTTATGATAATTTTTTTGAAAAATATGCAATATCTCGAGAACGATGTTAGCGTTCTAAAATTTATGTCAATCGTTTTCTAATGAAAAATTACATAAGAAATGTCTATTTGCGTAACTTTATTAGAAGTTTTGATTTTTTGACGATTTTTTCAAAATTTCACTCGAAAATTTAGGGGAGTTCTGAACATTTGATTGCGTATAAAAACAATAGGCTTCCAGTGTTTATGGATTGTAATTTTTGTACCTAATTTCGTTTGAATCGGTCCATTCTTTCGTCAGTTATCGTCTCCACAGAATCACTTACATACACACACACACACACACACACACACATACAGACATCACTTCAAAAATGTTCTATTCGTGATCAGGGATGCTTGAAACGTGTTCTCCCGTCGAAAACTCGAATTCGAATTTTCGACCCCGTCACAATACTTTCCTTATACATTATTGCATATAAGGAAATTAATATGTTTATTCGGCAGACGATAAGATTTAAATAAAAATGATATAATATATTTTTTAAATGAGTGGCATTATGTGTTCAGTTGATCAGTTACGGCCTTAGGATTTTTAATTCAGTCATCTGTATTCTTGGAGTAAATATTTTTTAGATTCATAATTTTCTATCGTATTTAACAAGATAAAAAGTGGCATAGATCTTCTACCATTTTATGAAGTAATTCTGTACCATTTTGGGCGTTATTATTTTGTTAGATATTGACCAAACTTTAGGATATGTCGTTGAAGGTAATTTTGAAGAGAGAGAACGAAGATTCTTATGCTTCTTTTTAGGCAGTCGAATAAAATTTTCGATTAGAGTTTTCAAAAAGCTCTATCGTTTAAAAACTACTATAATTTGCACATATTTTAATCATAAGCAATGTCGAGTACATCTGCTAGTTATACATGGGGAAAGTGTTGTGATTGAGGGTCAGAAATTCAATTCGTATTCTGATTGATTTTTTTTCAAGTTTTTAAGTTTAATCTTTTTGTATACTTTGTAAAAAATAGCTTTTACATCGTATATAAAAAGGAAGGAGAATTTAATTTGACAAAAAGCATGCAGCCATATAGTTGAAAATTTTCACGCATGACATTCGAACGAAATCTGCGTGATATTTGCATTACATACTTACTACACAAAGGTAAAACAAACACTATTGCGTTTGTTTAAACAGTAAGACAATAGACTAAAATAAAACGATGCGAAACCAAATTCGCGTTCGAGTTGCAAAGTATCTTCTGCCTTTCTCTCTAACACTGAGGCAAGAGTGTGGTGCTATTGTGAGGAGCACTTAAACTCAATTGGAGTTACGCGTTTGAGAAAGTAAGTGCAAGTTGATGAAACAATGAGTGTTAATTCTGCCCCAGCACCACAGCAGTTGCCTCACAAAAGGTTGTAAAACAAGCTGAACGTGATTGCTCGAACAATGGAATGGATGACATGAGAATTTTGTACAGCAGTGTAAAGGCATATAAAAAAATAAGTTTTACATCATACTTATATAAGAAAAGTAGGGAGTAAAGCGCAACTAGTAAAATTCTGCTACTGCGTTTATCCATAATGAATATCAGGGACGGATATACCAATAAGCGGAGTAAGGTCCCTATTTTTGAGAGGAGCCCTACGAAATTTACTTCAGAGAGGGGGGGGGGGGGGAGGGACTTCCACATTTTTATTCAAGTTGAAATAATCAAAATTTTACTTAATCATGCAAAATAATGATTTGTTTATGCATATCTGTATACCCGTTCTTCGTACAGAATATATATGCATATAAAGAGCAGTATTCTGGAGTTCTACGTTACTTATGACATCAGATACTGAAATCGAAGCTAGATATTAGATTTAGTTTTAACTTATTTAGAATAATGGAGAATTCTGGAGCTTTATATAGCATGCGGCATGAGATACTAAAAACGAAGCTGGATATTGGACTTCTTTTTAATTTATTTACAACAATGGATATTATAATATTTCTTTTTGTGTTGTAGCTACGCTAGACAGTGTTGAGTGTTGTCTTTTATTATAGTAGAAGATATTAACCCAATCCCATGAATATATATATTTTTTTAATTTATTTAAATTACTTATGAGCAGAAATTTTTTCAAATTACTTATAGGCAAAATGACCGCGAACCTCACTAGAATAATATGAAAAAACTTAATTCACAATTTACGGTGAACTTATAATATTTGGAGGTTTTTTTTAAATTTTATAATAATTCTCACAAACAGATAATAAACTAAAGCGCAATTCAAAATTTTATTTATATAGATAATAACAATTTTATAAATAGACAATAGCTTCTTCGGAGATTGCGTCTACGGTCTTGTTAATAGGGGCAGGAAGTTTCATTTCTGACCCTTGAGATTGAAAAATTTATTTTTCATTTTGTTAATTTTTGAAACTTTCATAATTTTAGAGGGAGGCAAAAACTACGATCGGGATCACGTTATCAAATTTGGAATTGCACAGAGAGACTCAAAAACGATTAGGTCACTTTACAATAAATAATCATTTATCGTGATTGTTCCTGATTCCGGATATAATACAACATTGGGCAGTTGTGCCTTTCATTTTATAGTTTGTTTCTTAAAATTTTCTTTTGGTATTGTTTAGCGTGATGCTTGATAGGTTTTGCAAGCTTAGGCTGAAAAGTGAAAGAACCCTAATAATATGAATCTTCTCTAGTGTTGTCAGCTATAATTGTCCTATGAATGTTTTTTTTCAAGGAATTATTAGAAAATTATATGGGATATATAGTTTGGAAACTTATTAACGATTTGGCCCCGTTTATTTGGAAGCTCATAAGTTAGTACTATTGAGGTTCGCTGATTAGGAGTGTAGCAATTGATTAAAAAAAATTCCACTCCAATATAATTAAATGATGTCTTTTTATTATTCATAATTTCGGCTGTTGAGATATTCTTTCACAAATTATAAACCCAAATTTAGTATTTTTCTTATAGAAGAACTTCATCGAGTAATTTTATAACGTACTAGCTTCTACATTTCAAACTCATTCAAATTTAAACACTATAAATATATATAATACAGAAATGTTAAGCTTCTCCAATTAAAGTACCTTTTTCTTTCATTAATTTTATTCCAAATTTCTATCTCATGTTACTCCCTTCTTGTGACTGCATTAAATTCTATCTCCACGCCAGTAAAATTACCACAGAATAAACTTACTTCTTCATTTAATTTGCAGCAGCATATTTAGCCACTAATCAAAACCACAAGATAAAGTTTCTCATTAGCATTTCTCTCCTCTCTAAGCTTAGAATAGCCTATAATCATAATTATGCGACTAAAAAATGTTTCTAAGGTAAACTTTCCCATCTGTAACTTCACCCCCATCACATTTTTGTAATATATAAAACCGCAAGGACGGCATATTTCCCGTGCTATCAGCGATACGCCTCTCTCCGAAATAAGTGTAACGTGCATGTAAAAGCAGACTGCTCTTAGTTTGTATGTATCACTCTTGAATGTTAATTTATTTCCATGTATTATTAATAATATTATCTTATAGTTTAAAATTAAGATCAATTTAAATTCTCAGGTATCATTGGCTTCCTGCTGTTAGAAATCTTATTTAAAATCATTCTTTACATTATTAACCTTCTTAATGTTATTGAACCAGGGTATGCCACTATTTATGTTTTAAATTAGCCTTATTATATTTATTATATATATGTGTGTGTGTGTGTGTGTGTGTAGCTATTTTATATTTTAAATTATGATTATATGAGTTACAACTTATCTCTAATCTATCAATGAAATTTCATATAATATTTTTATTATATATAGCTATATATAATATTCGCATTCATCATTTTGATGATTGGTAAATCCTAAAAACTCCACTGGAATCAAGGGTTCAGTAAACTGAATAAAACTGAAAATGAAATCCATTTTCTTATATTCAAAAAAACGTTATCTACGGAAGAACTTAAAAAAAAAATGGTATTTGATTTCAATATTGTTTTGCATAAAAGACGCACTTTTTCTTTAAAAAAAGATAGAATGGAAAAAAAGTAAAAGCTATTCTAGTAGAAAGACGATATTCGAAAGAATCGTCTGCTCGAAATTCTTTTTTATCTCATGCTTTGAATTTTGAACCATTGCAAACTGTGAAAATGATCCTTTGGTCAAATATGCCTGACCTATTTTTTTTAACTCTTTTGGTATTCAAATATTAGTGAAAGTTTCACAAAGAGATAAAACTTTGAAAGTGAACCCTAGTTTTAGGTAAAATAGTGAAATGTATGTTAAGAAGAGAAATAAATAAATGTATATTTCTTTAAGGGGACGGTGGACGTTGAAATTTTTTTTATTTATTTATTGACTTAGAAACATGAAAATTTTTATAAATATTTCTCTTAATATTATTATATAAAGTACCATTAAATTTTTTTCAATTTTGTTATAATTTTGTATTTTGTTTTTAAATTTAATTTTTTTCAACGAAAATTTGAATATACTTCTTGCGTGCCTTTTGGTTCACATTTTTAATTAATTTTACATTATGATCACTCAAAAACACATTATGAACAAATTTGGGTATTCATTTTTAAATCCCTTAGAAAGTTAATTTTTAAAAAATATTTTAATGCTTTAAAACTTAATTTTCATCATTTCATTAGGTTCTTATTCACTTTTAATTACTTTAATAAAGTCCAATTATAAAATGCATACCCAGTTTCAATAAAAAGTATGAAAGGCGTCTTTTTGCCAAATTTCATGCATCTCAAACAAAAATTAAGACGCATGGAGCATTTTAAAAATGTGAAACCGTTGAAAATTCCGTTTCGAAAAAAATGCATTTAACCTTTTTCTTACGGGTGACACAGTGCCAATCTCAAATGAAGAACCTCCCAAAAAGACAGGTATTTGACATACCCTATCCCAAACAGTTCGATCCCCCTTTGCAAGCATTGGCGTCCATGGAAATCGCCGACAGAAACATTGCATATGCTGCAGCAGGTTTATTGACACTGTCCCACCCTTAAGAAAAAGGTTAAATGTGTAAAATAATGTTATATATTAAAAAAAAATTTTTTTTTTAGTCGATTTTTGCTCATTTCAACGTCCACCGTCCCCTTAAGGAAATCTTATGAAATTAGTGAAAAAAATGTAATATTTTATGATAATTATTTTTGCAAAAGAATAAAAGGTCGATCCAATATAGATTACATTGACATATAAATTTAAAATAGTACATTATATAGATTGCATTACATATAAATTTAAAAGTTAAGTACCGTACGATTCCAACAAAGACAGATACCACTGTGCCACATACATGGAGTTCGAAAGAAGGAGATAAAACTCCTAAGGATGAAAAGCTTGAAAATGCCATGATGCTTTGAGAATTACATCTAGGTGTTGCCAGTGTTAGTCAAGTAACCGCTATTGTTATTTGACACAAAAGAAAGACGCAGTATTTAGTATAGGTATTATTTTTAAATTAAGTGTAATCAAATTATGAGTATAATTAACCAGTATTTTTTCATAATTGTAGGATAGAGTACAGAATGTATAGAGATAAAATAAATTGAAAGGTAAAAATAATTTTGAATTTGTAAAAATATTTTTTATTGTTTCAGTTCTAATTTTCATTGCGCTAATAATTTATTTTTACAAAATTGACAGTTTAAATAAATATGTTAAGTCTTTCGCCATAAAAATGCATACAATGCAGGAACATTTATCTTATTCCAGCGCTACCTGAATTATCGTTTCAAACGATATTGCTATTTTTATAATATGGTATTTAAACTCCTTACTTTTACCTCCATGGTTACATATTTTCTATCTGTGTAAACAGAGTTCAAACTAATAACTAGTTCATTAGACTGTGTAAAATGTATATTCTAGATCATTTCCTTATATTCGGAAACTTCTCATCCAGGAAAATTTATAAAAAACAAGCATTTACTTTCAATATTTTTAACATAAAAGACCCACGTTTTTATTTAAACATATCGAATGAAATAAAATTGGAAGCTAATTGACCAAGAAATATAATGTTTGTCAGAATCGTCTGCGCGAAATTTTTATCTCATTCTCTGAACTTTGAACTGCAGACTGTAAAATAAATCATCAGAGCCATGGAGTTAGATAGAAGGAGATAAAACTCATTTGGATAAAAGACTTGAAAATACTACCATGATTTGAGATTTATATCCAGGTGTCGGTGGTGTTAGTAAAGTAATATGTTTTCAGTTGACACAACAGGATGGCATAGTGTTTGGTATATGTATTTTTGATAATTTTTAAATTACAGTTCCCTAATTATAAGTAGCAGTAATAAGTGTATTTTTCCCAGTTGTAAAATAAGGTAAAAAATATATGGAGGCGAAAATAAATCGTAAGGGTAACAAAATTCGAAAATGAAGGAATGTGCTTTATTGTGAGTTCTAATTAATATTGGACCGATAGGTTTTTTTCTGCAAAATTAACAAGTTAAATAAATATTATTTAATTTAATATATATAAATACATATATCATCAAAAACTGATTAATTTTAACTTAACTTCCCTTCAACTCCGTGGTTTGGACATTTGTGTCTGATAATTTTAACTAAGAACTTCAATACTTTTAGTGAAAGTGTAACAATGTTATAAAGCTTTGATTTGAATAATATCTTTTGAAAAGGGAAATAACAAAATGTAGGTCGAGGAGAGAAAGAAATGAAATGTCGATAAGTTCAAGAGAAGGTTAAGAAATGTGTGAACAAATGTGTTATTGTAAAAAATAATGATATTCGCAAATGAAGAAAAGATCGATTAGAAAATATCGATAAAAATGCAATTCTCTTTCATCGGAAAAATTTTGGACCGAAATAATCTTCCAGAAAATTGATAGGTACACTAGTTTCCATAAAGCGTATTAGTGGAAGAGTGAAAATGGTTTTGAACTGAAAATTCTTAAAAATGTAAAATATCACATACACATTTTATACTTTTCTTAAAAGATATTCACTATTTAAAGGGTCTTCTATATAGAGGTTTCACAATGCATGCAAAATTCGTATTTATCAATAGAAATATTGAATATCGATTTATTCTAAGAATTAAGAAAAAAATAAAAAGTAAAATAAATAGTAAACCAAGCCAATTTCCTTATATTCAAAAACTTCCAATCGAAGGAAGTATGCGTGTAAGGCATTTTCTTTTAATATTTTTTTGATAAAAAAATCTTCTTATCCTATCAAAGATATTGAATGAAAGGGATAGAAGTTATTCACCGAGAAATGCTATATATTCGCCAAAATCCCTTTTCGAGATGGGATGCACAGAGTTTTTATCTTACTGTCATCTTATAAATAGATTCTATACGCTGTGTAAGTTAACCTGACTGAACTGGGATCATTGTTACACCATTTTTGTATTCGTGCGCCAAATTTGGCGACTTTCTAAAACCACTATATCCTGATTAAAGTCCTTGTGAGATTTGTTGAAAAATGTTTTGAAAGAAATCGACTCAATGTTCAAGAATAAATTTTTGATTTATAAATACAGTTTTATTTTTTGTATGTAGTTATTTAATACTAGCAAAAAAAAAAAAAAAATACATACAGTTCTGTAAACCTCTACGTTTCCGGCTAAGTATGCAATAAAGCAAAGTTGAAAAAAATATGTGTGCGCAGAATTTTGAGAAAAAATAAATTCCGTTCAGTGCTTGGAATAAGAGAGTTAGTACTTTCAATTTTTTATTTTATTGCCAAAAATCACCAAATAAACGTACTGTCTAATTTATTAATTTCACAGTATTGGTGTAGAGACAACGGCCCTACCGTGTTGAAAACACCGGTTCTCGTTAGATCACCGAAGTCAAGCAGCATTGGGCACGGTTAGTACTTGGGTGGGTGACCACCTGGGAACACCGCGTGCTGTTGGCACATTTCGGGTGCGGCAGCCCGGTGGTTTGCGCGCTGGATTTGCACGCTGCCACAACTGTCGCCGTGTTCATGCGGAGTACGATCACGGTAAACATGTGGGTCGGTAAGTCCTTCCGAGAGGTTGGTGGTAGGGGAAGGAGGGTACGGTCCCTGTGGATGCCTTCCCCACTGGGTTCCGGTCTAAATTGGGTGGAACTTCCCGGCTGTCCAAACGGTTATCTTACATCTTTCTGGTAGGTCGGACGGTCTGGGTCTCAACAACAACAGTATTGGTGTACAACCTTTTACATTGACCAACCATTCAGCCGGCCTCCATCACGTACGAAATCTCAGCGTAGTCAGCTATGGTTACATACAAGTTACATTTAATTCGGAAATAGAAATATACTGACGGCATGGGAAATATGCCGTCCTCGCGATTTGTATATTTCAAAAATGTGATGGAGATGCAGTTACAGATGAGAAAGTTTATACTAGAAATATCTTTTAGGCGTTTAGTTATGACATGCTA